>OZ024897.1:17449450-17659450 GCA_964017195.1 Siderastrea radians
AGCACATAATGGGTCAAGTGCCCCCCCCCAATCAGCACATAATGGGTCAAGTGCCCCCCCCCCCCCAAAACACCACCACCAGAATGATTTCTCCTATAATTTCCCGAAAACTCCCTGCTACCTCCAAAAAAGATCTTCTGGTTCTCCATCTTTGACAACATTCAATTTTCTTCTTTTTCTTCCTTTTTTCCTCTTTTTAAAGACGAAAAACCTATTTGCGGATGACGTCAGTTGTTAAACCAAGATACTCCACTGCCTCTTTTCTCATTGAAAATAAGTCAATTGTTTCTCGTTGAATGCTTGTTCTGATAACGTATCCACCCTTAGACAATTTACGTGTTAATTTGCAAAAACGTCTTAATGACGAATGACGTGCCGAATCCGGAATATGTCGTGAGTGAGTGCTTTTCTCACTGCTTTGTGGAACGTCTAATTACAGATCTGACAAAAGACATACAGTAATACAGAAGTGAAGAATTTGACTAATGTACTGTGCTTTATTTGTGCTAATTGGTGCCCTTGAATTGGCAGGATATTTTTCGATGTGGAATGAAAGAATTTTTATCGCAGTTTAAGAAGAAATGTCACAAATCAGAGCCGTTAGTTTGTTGCTCACTGCCGTGATCTGTGGATGTGAATTTAAAGTCCCTGGCTTCGCATTTTATTCTTGAACACCTGTGCATCTTTTCACAGACTCCTGCAGGTTGGTTTTTTTCTTGAATTGCATTTTCGTCTAAACCTTTTAACTGAGCTTTCCGTTTGTCTTACACTTACTATTGGTCAAGTAGTGACCGTCAGTTATTGTTAAGCACAACTACAGGAAATTTCACGTGTGCTTCAACCGTGATCAAAAGGAAAAACAAAACGATACTATTAAGTAAGAAAACAAGATGTTGTCTGCAAGTGGAGCCTTGAAAACTAGTAAAATGTGTGAAATTATTCCGGTAACAGAATATATACCGTCAAAAGGAGCAGAATTGAAAATAAGATACCTTTGATACTAAAACCTAGACTGGCAAATTTAAAATTCTCGTAAGTGACTATCTCTCGTTAGTGAAGGCCTTTCCTAATCCCCATGGTGGTCAGTTATAAGAGGTTCAACTTTATTTACACTCAAACGAAGAAAACCGTGAACACTGAAAATATTTCTGGAATGTTCATTGTGTTTTGACCAATGACGTGCGATACCTTGTAACCGCAGAAAACGAATGGGCTGCTCAGTCACGGAAAGGATTTGGTTCTCAATTTGTTTCGAAAGACCTCAAGATTTAATGATTTCGGCCTAAATAAATCGAGTCAACTGTGCTATCAGAAATAACAGCAGCTTTGGGCGAATTTCTGGAATTTTAAGGGTGGACGTTGCAATTTTTACATCAAGGTGAAATAACTGCCGCTTGAGTTGCTTTTATTTGAAATGTTGGAACCGCTAATCGTTGGGCCGCCATGTGGAAAAATTTTATTCTCCAGAAGCGCTCAAACATATTTTCGCTTGCGCAGTGCATGTGGCTCTCAGATAGAGAGGAATAGTAATTTCAATTCCTGTAAGATAAAGATGAAGATTAAATCTTGAGGCCTTTCAAAACAATTCGAGAACCGGTCAGTACAAAATGCAGACTGCAGACTGCAGACTGCAGACTGCAGACCGGGTACAAAATGCAGACTAGGTACAAAATGCAGACTGCAGACTGCAGACTGGGTACAAAATGCAGACTGACATTTGAAACTGTTTTTTTCGTTTTTTTTTATATTATTTCATTTTATAACTTACCGGTTGTCACGCAATCCCTTTTCTGATGTCATATTCCACGAAAACTCGCATTACCGGGGAATGATCTTGCTCCATTACTCGAAATATACTTTTTAAACAGGCAGGTACAAAACTCGGACCGGATCAACTCGGATCGCTTGATCCGGGTCGGATCAACTCGGATCAACCCGGATCGACCCAGATCAACCTGGATCGACTTAAATTATAATACAATAAAAGAAAAGGGATACCATTACGCATTTATCATGAAAATATAGCTGTCCTCGCTCTCCTGCGCCGTTTTGTTGAGCCGCCATTTTTATACCTCGTGAGAGAATTTAGATCTTGCATGTGAAGCAGGAGCATAGATGTCGTGTTGTATCTTACCATTTCTTTGTAGCTTTTAGATCGGATTGTATTTTTACAAGTTCGTTTTTGTATTTTCTCTTAGTCTTGTTCCACAATAAGAGCAGTGTTAATTGTTATGGCTATTATATTGAATCAGCATATTTGAACCAGACATGCCAGGCTGGTAGAATGAACTTTACACAAATGGAGCAGTGTTAATTGTTATGGTTGGTTAGCAAAAATATGTTTTGGAGAAAATTAAAGAAAGTTTAAGTTTCCTACATTTGCAATGTGTTTTATCTGTACTTATTAATTAATAAACCAGGAAGATAACAAAAGTCAAATCGGGGGAATTTTTCGAGGACAAGATTCCGTGACTGACAGTTTGTTTACATTTGTTGTGGTTTTATCGCATCGGATCATGAATGACCACAGAATTGCTACACAAAATGAAATCATGACTCAGCGTTTTCGTTTCGGGTAATGGAGCAAGACAGGAGCATATCACGTAGCTCCTGAGCAAGATCATTCCCCGGTAATGCGAGATTTCGTGGAATATGACATCGGAAAAGGGATTGCGTGACAACCGGTAATAATATAAAAAAAAAACGGTTTCAAATGTCAGTCTGCATTTTGTACCCAGTCTGCAGTCTGCAGTCTGCATTTTGTACTGACCGGTGATTTAACTGCTACTAACCGCATTAACCGACCTCCGAAAGGCCGCCATGACGAACTGGCGTAGAGGCAAAGAAAGCGACCACGTGCAGGGAAGGTCGTGTCTGCTGGTTTCTCGGTATCATGTTGCAACGAGTGTTGTTATTTTATGTTATGCGATCTCGCGCTTGAAGTAAGAAGACTGAGAAGGCTTAAATCATGTTTAAGAACGAATTGATCTTCGAGACTTCGTTTAAAAAGTATATTTCGAGTAAAGGAGCAAGATCATTCCCCGGTAATGCGAGTATGACATCGGAAAAGGGATTGCGTGACAACCGGTAAGTTATAAAATGAAATAATATTAAAAAAACCCGAAAAACACAATTTCAAATGTCAGTCTGCATTATGTACCCAGTCTGCAGTCTGCAGTCTGCATTTTGTACCTAGTCTGCATTTTGTACCCGGTCTGCAGTCTGCAGTCTGCAGTCTGCAGTCTGCATTTTGTACTGACCGATTCGAGAACCAACTCGATTCCGTGACTGAGAAACCCATTCGTTTTCTGCGGTTACAAGGTCTCGCGCGCGATTGGTCAAAACACACATTCCAAGAATATTTTAAGCGTTCACGGTTTTCTTCGTTTGAGTGTAAAACCTGGGTCGAACAAGAACGACTACTGAATAGTTCAAATTCTGGCCTGGGGGGGGACTCCCTTATTTGGCCTTAACGGGGACGTGCAGCCGACAGAGTATGGTTTTCAGATGGTTTTGTCTTAAACGGGGTATCGATTTCATCAATTTTGTAGGATATCGTTACACGACCTTGTATATACGTTAATTTACACAAACCTCACCACAAGTCGAATCTTTACCAGTTTGCCAATGTACAGCACAGTGAAATAAGAAACAGTGTCTGACTAGTCCATTCTAGCCAGACAGGGTCCGCCGAAAAATCTGAATTCTGAGGAAAAGCAGAGATTTGGGCCTTGAACAGGGTCCGGTCAGGGTTTCAGTGCCCCTGCAGCACCTCCCTACCAGAGCATCTGCTGAGTGCCTCCCCGGGATGGAGGTGTGTACTTTGGGGTGATCTTTGCTGACGTCATTGTTTGCATTTAGAATTCACCCGATAAAGAAACAGATATTATAAATAGAAAGAACTTATAAAATTCAGTTATTGAGCCACGTTGAAACGGAAATGGATCAATACTACTTCAAAAGATGCATTCAAAAGTTGCGCCATTTTCAGACGTTTGTGTGGTTGGGTAGCAACTCTTGCAGCCATGAAACGTTTGTAAATTTGACGTGTTTATCCGAGGAAATATCTCATCCAATAAGCGATTCTCCTCATATTTGCCACGGCTATTAAATGCTACAATCCCTGTCAATTTCTATCAACTATATGTTTGTAAGAAAAACTGATGCTAATGAGGACCTCAAAGAACCTTGCCTAAGTTACGTAAAGATATGAGGGCGGTATTCCCAGAGAAAATAAGCCGTGATATAATCTTGTCCCAATATTCTTTCCATTCATGAAGGAATGGCTATTTGCCATGGCTGTTCTTTTCGGAGCCCTACCGTTCCCCAACCAAAATTTAGCCCTTGATAGACTCCTACCTTCCCAAATAGCCTCAAGGAAGAGAGAAGCATAAAAGTACCAGCAACAAAGGTCCATTTGTTGGTAACATCATGTCAATTGTGTTCCTGCTGTGCCCAATTGGCTCGTTCGGTGCCCCTGAATTTTAATACCGATAAATATTCGACATCGGGAATATATTTCACCAGCACTGGTTCTTTTGAAACGGCTGTGGCAGTGGACAGTTAACATCACATTATTATCCCGCATAGTTGAAATGCCCTTCTCCTCCCGCAAAATACGTTTGCTATATTACTATGATCTTTTTTGACACATGTCCGATTTCAGTGTGCAAGCCATTAAAAACCACTCTTGACCACTGTTGACCTATCACAAGGCACGCACATAACACATTCGTTGAAACACGGTCACGATATATTTCATCGTTATCACGAAAAGCTATCACACCAAAAATTACAGATAAATAAACTTATGACATATAAGCACGCCGGGATCTAAGGGTAGAGAGCTGAAGAAATGGTGGAAAATTCAGGTTTGAAAAACACAAATTCACTCGTGTTTTTACTCCGGCATTCAGTAGTCCTATTTGAACCATAATTTAATCTGTTTTTAATGACAACCTGTCACTTGAACAACAAGCTGCTTTGTCTCAGAAAATAGTTTCTGTTCGGAATATGTTGATAATTAGCTGTTCTAAATTTCAAAGCACCGATTATCCTTTATGAAATTAACCTACGGAAAACAATGTTTCTGTTTACTTTACAGGATACCTACAGCAAAATTGCTTTCAGAAACGCTTCGCAAAAGGGACTAAAATGGAAGGTGGGAATTGACGTTTGCACGAGGACTGATGGCTAATTAAGTGAAGGTAACACATTTAACTCGTGTAAGGTATAAACGCGGTACAGCAGAGTATGACAATTTTTTTTTTACAAAAATTAAAACCAAACCACACCACAGGAAACTATTACTCAAAAGCCCTTTGAATTTAAGCTGTTGAATGGTCTCACTTCCAGAGACTCAAACGGTACGACTACAGTGGATAATACAGATTAGACCGAGGGCAACTTAGGTTGAAACTTTGGTTGCTTTTTTTCGCCATCTTTTTGCTGCTCGTTTCTGAACTGAAGGAACCTGGGAAATGATTGCAAGCACGACGAATAGTGTTCACATCTGGAGCATACAACAATTTGGATGGGATATCAAACGAAAAATACTGACATGTTTTCTTTCATGGAACTTCGAGCGAGAAGGCGAATTGCGCGTGCCCTTCGCGCCATTTGCCCTCTCACTCGCGCGCGTAACGCGTGGTTGACTCTAGCCTGTGTACGTGCAGACGCGACGCCTCATCAGTCCCACTTCCTGCCTGTGACGCAGTAGAGAACTGGAAGACATGTAGATCTGCGGGTAGAAAGGAAAGTCAGGAAATGTTGGCCTGCCTGTCCTTGAGTACCGTTATGCGTCATTTGGCGTGAAGGCCTATCACGTGGACGAAGATGGTGTCGCTGAGTTCGTTTGCAAACCAATTTTGTGTTAAGATATCGAAGATAACTGCAACTGCAAAAATTAATTGCAACCGTGGAATGTCAATTTCTTTCTTAATCGCAAAAAATGATCCCACAAAACGTCCAAAATTCCCTATCCGCAAAATTAAGCATACTTTGTTGGAAGAACATTTCACAAAAATTCACCATCACATTTGTATCAACATGAAATAATGTATACAGTACAATAAGTTGCAAAATTATACAATCAGACTTAAGTTTTTCTGTTTTCATACATAACTTATATTAGGGTGAAGACCATTTCCTTTAATTAAATACATATGGACAGAAAAAAAATATCACTGTATCAGAGTGGGACGTCGATGCATCCTTGGCAAACTGTTTTTTAGTTTTTACTTAAGAGAGAAATTTGCTATGAGGACATTTTCCACATTTTCTAACTTCCTTGATCACTAAATTTGAGACAAGACAAAGCTATGTAACACTAATAGTTTACTGAACCAGTGTCACTGCTTTCTTCTCTTGTTCGTCATGCTCTGTCTGTTCCAAGACCAAAATTAGAAACGAAAGGTAATGTAGGCAACTTGTAAGTCCGGCCTCGTTTGCTTTAATAACGACAGGAACGCCCCTGGGCTTAATCTCTCCCTAAGGGTTGTGCAAATCAGTGGCAAAAATTTAGTTTGGGAAAAATTGAATAGGAACAGCACCACAGGAAAGAGCGTTTAGCTCCCACTTCAGGATTTTATTCACAGGGGCAAAAGTGTGAACCAAATTGCAAAGAATAATAAATAGCACCACAGGAAAGTACTGCTCAATTTGTTTGTCACACATTAGGGTTTCTTCTTGAAACTAAGGCTAGAATGGTGTAAAAGATATACACTGCTGTGATTCTTGGAGGGAAACAGTTTAACTTTACTTAACACAATCGAAATGATTTTAGTTTATGATATTTTCCCAGCACCACACATTTATTTATTGTTAATTTTGTCTTTACTTTAATTGAAAGATTACGTCGATAATATACACTAATGTGATTCTAAAAGGAAAAGGGTTTAAAAACTTCTTTGAAAACATTTGAAGGGATTTCAATTTGTGAAAATTTTCCCAGCACTCCATTTGTATTCATTCAGTATCGCAACTGTTTTTTCTTTTCTTCGTTATAACGCAAAATTACGTGGAACATATGCACCACTGTGATTTTGTAAGGGAAAGGGCTAAACTCCGTTGGAAGGCAATTCAGTGAAGTGATTTCGATTTGTGAATGTTTTTTCCCTGAGGCCACTTTCTATTAATTTGCATCGCTATTGTTTTTTTTACCACGTCGTTTGATTAGAATTACGCCTCCACCAATGCCACACCGAGCAGCGAAAATAAACAGTTTAACATGGATTAACTCTTAAACTCCCTGGGTGCTTTTTGAAAGCAAAGGCTTCTCGCGGGGTAGTCATAAGGCTTGTGTAGACCGAGCGTTTGCATAAGGTTTTGAGCCGCTTACTTGAAAGTCTCAGAGTCGTGCATCTTTGAGTCAAAAGTGAGCGAGTGAGTAATTAATCATCGTTAAAGGACCATGGAATCACTTGCTAATATTGTTGACACCTGGAGTGTGAAATAATTATGGTAAAACTGTTCTTAACTTAATTACAAATTCAAGTTGTGTTCTGTTATTTTTCAGCTTCCGAGGACGTTGTAAACGGGTGTGTTGTACTCGCCGCATACGCAAACAGAACCGTCGAAAAACGACAGAAAGCCGCGTGGGGTGACGTAAAATCACCAAACAAGGAAGCAGGCGTAAAGTTGCTAAAACTGGTGATACACGGCGACAAAACGCAGTCAAGGGAAACAACGCAACAGTAGAGGAAGCGTAGAAGACACAAATCAACGTAATTCATTACTGCAGCGAACAAGGTTAGAGTGAAGCTATGGAGTACAGGTATGAATGTGGAATGAGTGTACGGCACGTGATGAAGAAAACTGTGGTAACGTCGAGTACAACTATGACAAGTTCTGAGAGCGGGACTGAGCGTATGCGAAGTCTGATTGAGATGGATGTCAAAGCACAGCCTGGTTTCCCAAGACATGACGTCAAGATGTTTGCGATAGATGGGTACTCAAAAATATCGTCGGAATCGTTTTCCTACAAGAGTATAAACAACAATTACACTTCAGTTTACGAGCGATCGGTTTCAAACAAGATCATCGGAGAAGGAGACGAGAACCGAAAATTTATCGAACACTACACGAAGACTTCCGGTCGTGGCGATGAACAGCCGGTGGTGGTTGTTATGAGAGAAAGATCCCAACTCCATGCACCCGAGTGGCTTGAAGAGCGGAAATCCTCAACTACAGAGAAGCAAGACGTTGAAATTTCGAACATCAACGTTTTCTTGAAATATCCCAGTTATTATACTCCAGGAAAGAACGAAACCGAAGATAAAGTCAACGAGAGCAAGATCCAAGCGGAAGTCGCCAAACGAGAAAAACCGGATATTCCTGTTATTCCAGATGAAGAAGATGAAGGCGAAGACGAAGATGAAGAAGATTCTGAGGAAGAGTACGATGAATTTGAAGAAGAGTTCGTGGTCATGGAGGTCAGAAGAAAACCCGTTTGGCACAGAGGGCTGGAAATGCCAAAACCACAGCCAGAAAAAGTTGGAATCCCCATCGAAGACCTCCTTGAACTGCCGACACCAAAAGCGGACCAAGAATCAGCCCCCGAGGAGAAATTAATTGACGAGAAAATCGATTCCGTGGAACGCCCGCCAGTGGTTCATGCAGAATTACCGGATTTTTGTATCTTGGACAATCTGTAAATATGTATTCTATCCCGTTTTGAACTTTTCACTTTCAACGTATGCACAATAACAGGAAAAACAATAACAACAGCAACAACAACAACAACAACAACAACAACAACAAAACAAACAACGAAGGCAAAAATTCAGCACCACAGGAAATTGCTTTAATGGCGTTATCGACCCCGGTGTCCTAGCAGATTTGGACCCCCCGGTCCAAATCCGCTAGCGAATATGGACTCCCGGGGGACCCAATCCGCTAGCGGATTTGGACCCCCTTCGCAGATTTGGACCCCCTATGTAATTGTAAAAACCCACGCTGTTATTCGCATATAAAGTACCGAAATAATTTCACTTTTCAATCTTGGCGAAGAAACGTTTCGTTTGGGTTTCAAAATACTGCAAACCTATTCATAATAGAGGTAGAGTCAGACTTAAGATCAAGTAAATTGACCGTTCGTTTTAGGTATATAGCCAGACCTCTAAACGTTGCAGTTAAAGTACGCGCTGCGGTATTTCTTACAGAAGATACGATTTTAAAATCTTTTCTTTTCTTTAAAGTAACACATCTTGGTTGAAAATCGCATTGTGCGCCCTGCAAAAAAAGTTTGCTTGACTACACAACTTCACAGGATTTTTTTTCAGAACCTCTCTTTTCCAATCATGATGTTTTGAATTTGTATAAGTCATGAGGACACCAAGACTTTGCTGCAACAAAATTCAAAAATTCAAAATTCAGTTATCGCATGTTAACTATGTCTTCGATGTTACAAAAGGCCTCTTAATAAAGAGCTAATTTCAACAGTGCGTCTTTGAAGAAAAAATTAGATCAATTAATTCTCAAAAAGCGTGCTTACGTGAGAAAAAGGTGAGAAAAAAGCTAATTTTAAAGTACGCTTGCTACTCCGCCCCTCCAATTACCGCGGCAAGCTGATGTCAAATACCATTGTTTTTCTTAGCGCGGCTTTATAAATTCGCTTTAAGTCAGTTATGGTAGAAAATATTGTAAGATATCTTCAAGAAAGTTTAGTTTTTAAAATTTATCGATACAAACTAGCGTTGTAGGTTCTCTTTTACCCTAAGTATTAAAGATTATTTGAAAAGAAAAACTGCTTCAATATTTTTATTTTGCCTCTTTAACAGCTCCAAAAATTTTTTTACCAATTTTACTCAATAGAACGCTTGTTTTCAGAGGGGTCCAAATCCGCGAGAGGGGGTCCATATCCGCTAGTGGATTTGGTCCGGCGGGGGGGGGGGGGGGGGTCCAAATCCGCTGTGACACCGGAATTGGCTTTCATGTAAATGATCAGGGACTGGCACCTTATTATTTATCTCTGGGTTTTTTCTTTTTTTTTCCGTTTGATTTTGAGAATGAAAGGGCAAGCTGCCACATAGGAAGTGTGAAACGAACGACTTTTGCACTTTGGTACGAGACAAGGCAAAATATGTCCTACAGCTTCTTCCGAGTATTAAACGGCCTTCACACGTCAGACTAATGTTGGCCAATTCGTGTCGGCAAACTCAAAATTGGTGTGTGTGAACGACAAAACAACATGTTGGCAAACTGTTGGCGACAAATAGAACTTGTCTCTATTCTCGTCAACAATTTGCCAACATGTTGTTGTGTCGTTCACACACACCAGTTTGAGTTTGCCGACACGACTTGGTCAACATTAGTTTGACGTGTGAAGGCCGCTTTAGTGAGGAATAATAGGCGCGAGAAAAACGTGGTGCGGAGCGAGCCGTGTGCGGACTGGGCAGGGAACCTCTCAATGCTCTCTAAGCTCGTTGATTTTCCAGCGCTCTATTCCCCACTAGGAGCCTGTTCACTGGGTACTTCCAAGAAGTAGATTGCAAACATTCGTCCGTCGCCGTATTTTTGCGTGGTAAAACGCCCTCAGACCTGCTGTATGCACGCGAAGGTCTGGTGCGAGTCTTGTTTTACGGTAGACGCGCGCCACCTCCTCTCGTGATTGCAGTTGTTTCGCGGCCGTCTCTCGAACATTCCCGTCACAATTTATACACTACAGATTTTAAAGGTTCGCTTGTGTGTATCGAGTTTAGAGTTCAATAAATGTAAAGCACTACTTTCTTGCGAGATGCTTTGTAATTTGGGCTGAATAAATACACCTGAATGCTACTGTAAATTACACAGCTTTGTTAAAATTCCGACCGTGCCATTGATGAAGCGTTTTTTTTTTCTTTGCAGAGAAGTTGACGGAAGTGGGAAAGAAGTAAACAGTGTAATCTTTACCTCTGTTTTTTGTCATGCCAAAAAAGAAAGAAACTAAAATCTGGCAAGAATGATACTAGCCACACCGGCCAAACTGACCAGAACTCACAGCCATACTATTACAAGATTAGTTGAAGTGTACATTAAATCAGGAGTCCATAGTCCATCAGTCCCTTTCTTCATCTTTTCATATCTCAATAGTTTTGAACAGATTACCGGCTCTACTGAGCCCAGTTGTTGGTAGAGCTATATTTTGGCTAGTAGATTTTGAGGCTTAAGTCCAAGTAAGAACTTTCTGAAATGATAATTTTGTGGAAACATCATCACTTTACAGCTCCATATGAGACATTAAAGAACATAGGTTCTACCTCTTGAGGGGTGGTGCCCTTCTGCATCAGTGGCAGATCAAAAGGTTCCCCCGTGAATGATTTTCACTTTTTTAACATAACTGTGTTTGGTGGCCTCCTGAAAAGGTTTGTGCTGAATGGTAGCAAGTACCTAAAATACCTACAGGGGAAAACCTCAACTAGACCAGCTTACTGGGGTATTCTTCTAAGACTCATCCACACACAGGCAGCCCAAGCTCAAAATGAGAATGCGATCAAGTTATATGACCTTCGACTTTGCACGGAAATTCAATTTCGTTTTTCAAAATGCTAAAATAAAGTTATGAATGTCGAACTAAACTTCACTTACCTTAACATGGGGTTGTCTTTGCGTCTTGTGTGTAAATTGGGTGCAATTCGTGGCCGTTTTAGGTGAGGTTTTGGTTCGGTGTTGTTGGCGGTGTTGTTTCTTCCATGTTAAGGTAATGAAAGTTTATTTCCACATTCATAACGTTATTTTAGTATGTTGAAAACCAAAGTGAATTTCCCATACAAAGTCTTCAGCAAAGGTCATATAACTTGATCACATTCTCATTTTGAGCTTGGGCCGCCTGTGATCCACACTAATGTGTTTTGGTTTGAAAACGCATCATTTGTGAATATGTTTTCACCTACGTTCCACACTGAAATGGTAAAAACTGCTAATGCAACAACAAATGGTCTTTAATCTGAAAGCATTTGAAAATGAAATTGTTTTCAGTGTGGGTGGGTCAGAAACAAATCATTTTGAAAAAGCAGTACTGGTAGACAGGTGAAAACAGAGAGTTTTAAAAATGTTGATACCACTTTCTATCATTTTAGTGTGGACACCCAGTGAAAACACATAGATATTCGTTTCTTAAAGAAAACTCAATTTGCGTGAGGGTGAAAATGTTATGAAAACACTTGTGTTGACAAGCTATTGTCTTATGTTTTTGGGAAAATGAAAATGGAGACTTTTGAACTCGTATAAGTGTGGACACTACCTACAGCTGTATACTGAGGGCCTAAGTCACCCGAGCAGTAAACAGCTATATCCTACACCCGCAACTTAAATACACAAACGTGTTATGACTGTGACCAAGGTTTATCGTTAAGCCGTTGTTTCTCGTAAGCAGCCATTGCTCGCTTTGGTGGAACAAGGGAGTCAGTGACGCCTGGTTTTCGTTTCTTCTTCTTTTTCAGTTCCCAACTTTCCTCATCTTCGTCTGGCTCGTAACTCGTCGCCACATTAGTATGGCTGGGAGCTACACTAGGATCTCTCGGTTTTTCAGATTCAAAGGCTGGAGTCCCTGTAGCCACACCATGGGAAAACTTGCACTTGTCGCCCAATCTGCAACGACCTTTCTGAAACTTAAAACAAATCTGTTTCTTGCGTTTGTTATCTTCCTCTGGTTTGCTCTCCGTCAGTTGTACGTGTTTCTCAAGAACAGAAAGTTTCTTTTTCTCTTCGGCAAGAAATGGGTTGAAGAAGACCGAAGACGTCTGGTAAGTTCGCTGGTTAAGTTCCTTCGTGCCAGATGGAGTAGTTTTGCTGAGATCCAATGTCGGTAAAGGAAGTGGTTTTTGAGTGTTTTGAGGTTCCTTTACCCTATTGTCGGCAAATTTGCTTTCACCAGTACCTTTTGTAGATCCTTCTGGGTTATTTCCATCATCGTCAGATTCAGAAGAACTGCTGGAGTCACCGCCATAATCTGGTACAAGACCGAGAAGAGACATAGCTCATGTGTCCGCCATACTGACCAACAACAAACTTCGTCTGTTGTAGGGTAGACTTAGGATATGTTTTGTATTGTAATAATCATACAAGTACAGAAAGCAAATTCTTGTCAAAGAATGTTGCCCGACTTATCCAGATATTTCTTTAATCAAACTATTTTTTTACTATTATACGGAAACTTCAAATCACGGTTAAATTCGATTCTTAAAAATATTTTTGAGCCCTACCCTAGCAAGTCAAGTTTGATCTCGGCCCAGTCCTTCTGGTTTGCACGTGGAATTTGTTTGGAACATGGCGGACGAGGAGGAAGACGAAATGTTGAGTGAATTCTTGTCGTGGTGTGACACGAATGGCTTAATACTAAGCAAGAAGGTTGAAATTTGGCTTGGCGATTTTTGTCAACCTTTTCACTTCAAAGAGTATCTAAAGTTCAAACCCTGAAACCCTGCGTTTGTTTTGCAGGTGAATGTTGGACTACGAGGATCCTGCCATCGTTATGGAATGACAGCAACTGATGACATAGAGAAAGGAGAATGCTTGTTTGAAATTCCCCGGTCACTTTTGTTACAACCCAAGACTTCATCCATCTCAGAAATTCTTGAAAATTTAACAGACAAGGGCCAGTTTGCTTCAGAAAGAGGGTAAACTACCCTGATTTTACTACTGAATGAACTTAGCTATTGAACAGATTTTTGACAGATTTATTGATAATCAGAAGACAAACATAAGTTATGGGATTACCCCGGGCGGGGGGAGGGGGGTACTCCCTTATATGGCCTATACGGGGATGTGCTGCTGCTGATTTTTGGCCTCTCTTTTCTAAACAAGGTATGTAATTTCGTGCGAGTCTGTCCTATTAGGACTGACTCGCACGAAATTACAAAACAGGGTATATAATTTCGCGTGAGTCTGTCCTAATTATAAACAGGGTACTGCATGTCCTAAACAGGGTAATAAAATTGAGGTTGTTATCCTAAACAGGGTATGTATTTTAGGATTTTTAGGCGGCAGACGTGCGGTTGCGCACGTCACGCCGACTCATAAAATGCAACTTGCATTCCTGGTTTGTCGTGCGTCGGTTCACTGAGTCTTCGCACGGCCTCTGAATAATTGGCCTTGTTTGTTTTGGGAGGGTCATTTTCAGATGTAAAGGGAGCATTACTTGGGGAGTCATTTAACCACAGGCAGGCAATCTGGATAGTTTCCGCCCCCAACAAAAGTAGAAAAAAGAGATTTTGCAGCAAACTTGAAAATTCGTGGCGACTTTTGAGTACATTAGAACCAAGTGATTGCAATGAATTTTGGCACAGACCTTTGAAAATTATGTACCTTTGATTTGCCCGAGGCTGGATGGCAAGTGAGGTGCGGAAGTGGGAGAAATTGGACAAAATTTGTGAGGCTGTTGGTCTCAGCGGGCCATTGAAATTGCTAACCTTGTCTCTTTCTTCTACTTTTGTTGGGGATGGCGATGCCAAGCGAGGAATTAACATACTCAAAAACCCCCATTAAGTCATAAAAGAGCACACATAAGGTAAGTGAACTTTATTTATGTGGCTTACAGTAGATCCCAGCTTGGGATGAAAAGATGCAATATTTGGTAGTTTATGGAGCATTTTGTGCGATCATTTGAGTCAAGCCGAGGTCAGCCGTTGCAAATTACAGTAAATGTATGAGATCAAATAGAGTATTGTGACATCGCCTGGCCTCAAACAGTCCGGATTGTCTGCCTGTGCCTCCACTCGTGTCATTAAGATCCATTTGGAGCCCTTGCCTGAAGGCTGAAACATTTGTCTTGAATGCCTTGGGGCCGTCCTTCACAATACCACGGTTTAAGAACGATTTATTTCTCCAGGTAAAGCTACAGAGTTTTCCGATTACAAAGGTGAACAAACAAAGATCTCAAGTTGCTATTGATTTTATCAGATTCCAAAATTAATCTGTCAAATACTGTAGTAATCTGTCACCGGTAATACACATACATTTAATTCCTTACATACTGGAAGTGCAAATTGTCCATAACAGGTCACCGGAAACCACGAATTGCTAAAAGGGGAGGGGTGAGAGACTTTCTGCCACCTGTAAATTCTTCAGAATTTCTTGCTTTGTCCTAAACAGGGTCAGGGTTTAATAATAATAATAATAATAATAATAATAATAATAATAATAATAATTTATTTACTTCTAATGCTCTTTTTACATAAAATGATCAAAAGCGCAGTACAATACGTAAAGAAATAACTATGCTAAATACTAGAACCTATAAATGACTTAAGAGATAAATATAATAAATCATAAAAAATCCTAAATATCAAAAGCTAATGTAAAAAGGTGTGTCTTCAGGGAAGATTTAAAAGCACTTAAAGAAGAGATGCTGCGTAACTCAGCCGGAAGCGCATTCCAAAGTTTGGGCGCAGCCATACTAAAAGTTCTATCACCAAAGGTGCTAAGGATTTTACCCTTGGGAAATACTAAAACAGTACTTGCACATGAATGCAAAGAATAACTTACAGGCTGCCTTACGTTGGGTCAAGTCCCTCCCCCCTCCCCTCCGGGGGGATTACCTCACAAATATTTGCACATGATTTTGTCTAAAACAGGTTAAATTTGTTGTCTGTTGCATAACTTAAATCAGACTTCCAGTCTCTGAAGTCATTTAATTGTCCTTCAATCTATTAGCTGATGATCAGTCAGTCAGTCAGTCAGTCAGTTGTTCATTTTTTAAATATCCTTTTTTGTACTCTGTATCTCACTAAATTTGTATTCAACTAATAAAGCTAATTAAAAATAATTATAAGGTTAACTAATCGACCGACTGACCGACCGACTGACTGACCCACCCACCCACCCACCCATCAACCAACTAACCAAGCAACCAGCCAGCCAGTCAATCAGTCCAATTATCATCCAAACAGTTAATCATTCAGTCAGTAAGATGGTCAGTTAGTCAGGTGGACAGACAGTCAATCAGAAATCAGTCAGTCAGCCAGTCAGTCAGTCAGTCAGTCAGTCACTCAGTCAGTCAGTCAGTCAGTTTCTTGGTCTAATAATCAACTAGAAAATCAATCAATCAGTCAATCAATCAATCAGTCCAATTATCACTCAAAAAGTCAATCAGTCATTCAGTCAGTCAGACAGTCAGTCAGGTGGACAGACAATCAATCAGAAGTCAGTCAGTCAGTTACTTGGTCACTCCATCAGCCAGTCAGTCAGTCAGTCAGTCAGTCAGTCAGTCAGTCAGTCAGTCAGTCAGTCAGTCAGTCAATCATTCAATCAATCAGTCGTTCAATTTTATCTAGGTCTGGCTGGGCTCCTCTTCTTCTTGCATTAATGTATGAGTACACTAATCCTGCATCTCACTGGAAGCCATATCTGAACCTTGTGCCTGATATCACCATCCTGGATCAACCCATCTTCTGGGGAGAAGACGAGAGAGAGAAAGAGCTCAAGGGCACTGGGATAGAGGAGGATGTTGAAGGTGATATTCAACGTATCGAAGAAGAGTACAGCACTATTGTGCTTCCATTCATCAAGAATCACCAACATCATTTCAGGTAACATTGATTTAAAACTTCTTAATTTGTAAATGCTGTGTTCTATGGCAAAGTATTTTTCTTCTGCATACTAGAACATCCTAAATTTCAGAAAGTAGTTGACCTTTAGTACTTGTGGATTTACAGTTTACCAGCATTTTTGTATCACTTCTTTTGGGGGTGGTTATTTTCCCAGGATTATGTGGACCGATTTTTTTTGCTAAAATAGTAACAAATGAAAAAAAAAACTTACATTGTTTATTGACTTATTGTTAACTATGGTAGTCATTAGAACTTTGGGCCTTTGCAGTCTAATGCTAAAAGAGAAAATTGTATATTATGGTTTTGATAGAGAACGGTTAAGTGAAAGTACTTTTGAGGTTGTTACTTAAGGCAGTTGCTGCTTTTGGGGTTTACTATCATCAAATTTTATTGCTTCTTCTGGTGAGTTGATACTTTTGGAGCTTGAATTACACATACAATTTGCTTTCCTTTACTTAGTGAATCCTGCCATACCATTGATCTGTATAAACACATGGCAGCATTTGTTATGGCCTACAGCTTTACTGAGCAAAGTGCAAATGATGACAGTAATCATGATAATGATGCTGCTGCAACTGCTCCTGCAATGGTGCCAATGGCCGACATACTGAATCACATCAGTAATAATAATGCCCACTTGGAATTTGGTACTGAAACTTTGACTATGGTGGCTACACAAGACATTTGTAAGGTAATATATAGATTATTACATGTGTGACACATACTTACAGGGACCTCAATTATTGTCCATGTAGTTATATGGGCTCTAAGTATCTTCCCAGGGACCGCAGAGACCTTTGGAGTGACTTTAAGGATATTAGCAGAGACCACAGGGTTCATTGCAGGGACGTGCGACAGACCTTGGAGATCTTTCAGAAACCTCGGGGATCTCTGAAGGGACCTCGAGGATCTTTGCATGAATCTCAAGGTTCACTGAAGGGACCATGAGGATCTTTGCAAGATCATGCAACACCTAAGATGGATTAGTTGGAACACTAGTGCCCTCTTCCCTCCCTCAATGTTGCCTTTTGGTAAGACAGTGCCCAAAAAAAATATTTCAATGCAACATTGTGAGAGGGAGAGGGGGGCGAATGAACATGCAATTTAAAGCCCCAATAAATCTCGACCTTTCATGAAGTGTTCCAACACAATGTGTCTGAAATTGAAGGTCCTTGAAGAATATCTTCCTTCCTTGAAGATTCTGGTCCTTGAATCTGAGGATTATACTGTATATATAGGTAGGTGAAGAACCCCCCTCCCCTTAAGATCCTTAAGAAGATCCTTATGCAGTTCTCAAAAAAGGATTCATAATGGTAATAGGACTGAGTGGAGTCCAATTCGGTCTGTAATCATACGAGTGATTAACAAAATCGGACGACTGCGTAGTGGGAGTCCGATTTGTTCAATCACGAGTATGATTACAGACCGAATTGGACGACACGAAGTCCTGTTACCAATTAATCATATCTATAACAAAATTCGAGAAAGAAAAAGGAGAAAACGTACCGGAGAAGGAATAGACAACAGTTTCATTTGCGAGATACGTTTTAAAAAAAAGCTTATTCAAGTGTAACTGATCCATTAGTGCGCGCGCTCTGACGCGTACTGTCCAATTACTTAGGCATGACGTGTACACTGTCCAATTACACTGTCCAACTGTCCTATTAATGCTCAAATCATGGCTGGTGATAGCCAATCAGATTCGAGAATTTTGTTATAGTTATGATTAAATGTACATAATGTTGCATGCATTTGCATGTTTGTACATTTAGCTGTCCGAAAAATAACAAGTTACTTGTTTGAGTACTGGTGAGGGCACAAATGATAGAAATATTATTATTGAAAAAAAATAGAATCAGTTCTTTAGCAATCTGTCTTCTCACATAAAGTGCGCTTGTTAATAATAAAATGTCATTGTGGAACAACTCCTTTTGAATTATATGTATTACTTTTGAGCAGCTCAGGGTGGAAGTATCATTCAAGGTTCACAAATAATAATTAGTAAAAGAGGATGTATAAGAAATTGGTGTTCTTTTGTAACAAAAGTACAGATTCAGTCAAAATTGTCAAAATTGCACCAACATACACATGCAATTTTCTCTGCATGTTCTCTGTGAAGTATTTCTAAGAAACTTGTCTGAGCCAGAACATCTGTTTTAACATGTTTCACAGTGTTAATATGAAAGTGGCTTAACTTTATTTGACTGTATTTATTTTGTTTAGGGACAGGAAATTTTTAATACTTATGGCAAACTTGCAAACTGTCACCTACTTCAGTCTTATGGTTTTGTGGAGGATGAATTGCCAAATCCATATGATATGGTACGTCTACTGTATGTATGTCAGTCTACTGACAATAATGTTGTAGTAATGTGAAGGGTACATAACTTATCCATCTTATCTGATGTCTGTGTAAAGGTACACAACTAGGCTAGCCTGACATACATACGTTCCGTCCTTGCCAAGGGACTCATCAGACAACACTGAAGAATTGGATGCAATTATTGCATATGGAGTGTAACCCTTTTTGCCCTGAGAAACCTGTTTCACAGGGTGCCTATTGGGCATGGTGCCTGTTGCACAGGGAGCTATTGGATCATCAGAGGGGTGAATGTAATCTCAATCATCTGGTTTCGTCTTGTTTTAATGTTTCATTAGTATTCACCTTTGTACAAATTATTTACCTTTCACCAGGTTGACATCCCCATCAGTGCATTTTGTGAGGTGATGAAGGCAAATCAGCCATCAAAGGCAGCAAAACTGCTGAATGCTAAGTTTGAATTTATGGAAGAAATGGTAAGTAAAGCATTTGATATCCTTGTGTTGTGTCCTTTGACCAGTATGATGCATTCGCCTGCGAATAAAGGTACCTCTCATCACCTATGGGCTCTAGGGGTGTACATAGTGTAGTTCAGTTTTATCCTTGGTTCAATTTTTATTTTCCCTTGTTCTTTTTAAGTTAAAATTAAATATTGATAATAAATATAAAACAAAAGAAAATAAAAATTGAACCAAGGACAAAATTGAACTACAACATACACACTGGCAGCTGGGAGTGATTAGAAGCAGCTTTATTAGTAAGCTAATACACCGATCCTTTGAGTACAGTGTGATTGTCATTAAGCATTTAAACATCACACAATGTATGACAAAAATGGTATAATTTATTTACACTTCACTGGTTTATCAATAGGAAAGCATATTTCACTCAAGTGTCACAATATATTTCACTCTTTAACTCAGTTCAGTGACACAAGCAAAATTATAATTAAATCATGTATTGTAAATCAATCATGCACTGTAAATAATTATTTTCTTACAAAAAGCTAATGATAACATCAGAAAAAAATGGCCCCAGATGGGCGGAAGGGTGCTACATTATAATACTGAAAAAGTGACAGAGGTTGCTTGTTGGAAATTTTGAAAGAAACCTCAAAAAGGTACCAAATCTTGTTTTGGTGGGTGTAATTCAAATAGTTACTTTTTTAATGTTTTTCTTTTTTGCTTCAACCTTAAAAGGTACCAGGATACGTGTAATTCTGATGGTGATCTGTTTAGATTTAAATGTCCTTCACCCTTCAAGCCTTACTATTCTCGTTACTATTCTCTATACATTTCTTATGAAACTAGTTAGGAGAATTTGTCTAAATATCAAGACATCTTATCTTTGGTCATCACTTTCTTTATTCTCATCACTTGCATGTTTGAACAAGTAGTGCTGATATAATATGAGAAATTTCATTTTCGTCACTGTTTGGGCTTAAAGGGGGGAGACTCTTAACTACAGACTTGGCGTTGTTGCTAAGGGGTTTTTGTGAATGGTATTTTATCATGCACTGTTTTGCAGGGTTTTGTGCCACTAGATTGGTGCAATGTATGAGGATGAACATCCGAATTTTAAAAATCACCATCGCGCATGCATAGCTAGTGCTAGTCCCTAACTGTGCATTAAAAAGAAAAATCCCTAAAACTTGGAAGAAAGGAGGTAGAGTTCTGACTTTTTTTCACAAATCGGAAATAACTCAGCCTTTTTTATAATCTGACATATGCTGTTATTACAAAGAATAGAAAAACTGCAGTACAAAATGTGTAGGTAAATACGCGTACTTATGACGTCATAGCTTCTATAATAATACAAATTTCAAGAAATCGATTTTGCAGGTTTTGCATCTTGATGATCATTGGATGCTGGAACTGTTTTCAATAACCAAAACTGTTTGGCTTTTGGTTCTTAGGGTTTTTCCTGTTCAGGTCACGTGACCTTCCAAATAAGGATGTGACTCGAAAATCTTGAATACCTTTCCCATAGAAGAAACATAGCTAGGGTTTCCAAGATATAATGATTAGGAACTTCCCATAACAACAAAATGGTAGTTAAGAGTCTCCCCTCCTTAAAAGGTTAACGGTACCAACATATTCCCTAAAAGGTAACACAAGCACCTCCACTACTTTTATATGGGAGTCCCCTTGGGGATTTACCGTAAGCACTATCCCATGTAATGTTAGAACCTTGTCATATCGCCTCAAATATCTGTATGCGATGGTTGTTGCAGTCAGACACAACTATCCTTCCATCAGCAAGAACTGCTGTAGAACCTGGTCTGTTAAACTCTCCTATGCTACTATCTTCATTGCCAAATTTTGCCACAAACTTTCCACGGCTCAGATCGAACAGCTGAACTCGATCATTTCCTGAGTCACACACCATCAAGTGGCCTGCTTTGGTCGCCGACAGCAAACAAGGATGGTTAAACTCGCCGTCCCTGATCCCCTCCTTTCCAATTTTAGAAATAAAATTCCCGTTCAGGTCACAAACTTTGATACAGTGACCACCCCAGTCTGAGACTACAAGATATTTTTGCTGTTGGATGCAGTGATAAGGGTCTACGAAATAGCCTTCTCCACCAAATTCACTTAAAAAATCTCCACTAGTAGAAAACATCTTAATTTTTTTGTTACCTGTATCAGCAACAATAATATTACCGTCGCTGGACACAGACAAGCCACAAGGATGCTTAAGCTGATGTTCATGATTTTTCAAACCAACAAACTCGTTAAGATATTCACCCTTCAAGCTGTACGTTTGGATCCTGTGGGTATCGCGGCTTGCTACAAAAATTTTGCCATTGTTATAGGCTATCCCAGTGGGATAGTAAAGTTCACCAAATCTACCAAATGATCTTAAATAATTACGGTCACTACCGAATACTGATACTCTGTGGTTACCGAATTCGGTGACTAGGATTTGATCCTGATCATTTACTGTCACCCCCCAAGGATGCTTAAGCATTCCAACAGACGAACCTCGTTGTCCAAAAGATAGCACAGGTCTGGGCCGCCTGGTTTCGACCTGAACCTCAGAGGGATTGCCACGGAGATTTTCTTCCTCAAAACCAGCAATTGCTTCACTGATTTCGTTTCCTTCGACACTTGATTTCTGAGCTTTCGTTTTGCTAACAACAGTTATTACAGAACCGATCCCCTCATTGTTTAACATGTTCAGTAGGTTTTTATTTTCCCTGAGACTAAAACAAGGGATGCCTTCAGGGTCGAAGGTAGATCGAGCTTCTTGTTTCTGAAGGATTGAGTCAATTGCCTCATTGAATCCTTGGATTTCAACACCAGAGTCTCCTTTCGAAAGAGATTCAATGTTTTCGATTGCTGATTCAATTATTTTCACTTGATTTTCCACTTCACCTTTTTTCAGTGTGAGACACTTGAGTAATTCTTCGGCTTCATTGTCAACTTCCTTGAAAATATCCTGCTTCTTCGCTTCAATGATTGCGATCATTTGGTCTACACTCTGGTGAGCTTTGCTTTTTACTTCAGCTACTTGCGCATGAACTTCATTGCTCTTTTGTTCGAGTTTGCTGACTACATTTCTCCTTTCCAGTGCTTTTTGCTTTAGCGATTTAATCGCAGACTTCGCTCGGAGTTTGCGATCATTTGAAGCCTCTAGTAGCTTCTTGGCGTGACCTTTGTGATCTGTCGAGGTGCAAGCGTAGCAAATGGCAACTTCACAATCCTCGCAAAAGAACTTGAGCTCTTCTTTTTTGTGGTTCTTTCTTTGGCAAAACGCTGGTCTTTTCAACACGTCTTGATTTCGATGATCTTTAAGCGCCAGCGTCCGATGTTCTTTATTTTCTCGGATTACGTTGTGTCCTGTGATACAGTCTTCACACCAAAATGCACAGCACTGAAAACAATACAAGCTTTGCGCACTTGTTTTGTCACAGTTTCCACATTTTACGACAGTTTTATTGCACTCTTCACTGGCCAAAACATCCAGCAAACTGTCTATATCCATGATGACGGGTAAAGAACGACGGTCTAGAACGAACGTTGGCAGTTTTCAGCATGATAATGTTAACCAATCACAAAGCATTCTTTGGCATATTTGACATCTTTGGCTTCTAAGAATGGGACTACAAAAATATCCCATATTTCTAAGAATCGTGCATTGGAGATCGTGACTACAGATTACATAGTTTGAACGAGCAGGTGCGGTGACTGCGTGACACGTGGAGAAAGACTAGTAGAGTAACGTACAGAAAGAGGTTTCTTTGGACGTTTTCCTATTTTGGTGGGTTGTGTCCAGCGGACATAAACCGTAGAAGGGCAACGGACGAAACGTCTGGGCAAACAAACAAACCAACGACAACAACAATAACAAACTAACCAAAAAAAACTTTAACTCTCATGTTATTCTGTGACTTCAAATAGTTTGGGAAATTGTTCGAGAAATATCTCGCGTCTGTTTTACTTTAGACTGTAGACCAATCGTAAATGGACACAGCTGTTCTGAGCAAATGGTTGAGGGAAGTCCCAACGGTGTCCATTTATGCGAGGTTCGACAGGACCGTTTTTCTTTAGTGATGTAATGAATATGAAAGACATACATGTGAACTATGGCTTCAACGTGAAGTGAATGAAGAGTAATCGCTTATTTCAGCCTGAAAAAATAAAATGAAAAGGATTTCAACGCACCGTTGCTGTACCAACTGATCATGAGCTTTGAAGCGTTAGTGATGTCAATTGCGAGTTTTCATATATCGCTTGTTTTATATAGCAGTTTTTGATTGTGGACCCTTGGTCTGCGAGAGGGATTGAAACTTGAACAAAGTTGCTATCATTATAGTTCAGTGATAAGTGCTTGTGTTTCTTTTAAGGGTGTGGCTTCTGAGGATGACATGTTTCTCTTTGGAAGAGAGGGGTGCTCACACTTTGGTCCTGATTTGTACGCCACTTTGAGGGTAAAACAATTAAATACTGCGATCTTGTGATGTCATTAAAGAGTGAGCACATCGCTCTATCCGTGTGTGATACATTAGTTGTGTTCCCTCTTGGTCAGTCTGTTCTCAGATTTAGTTTATTCAGATTATTTGGATTTTTATGCTAGCTGAAACAAATACCTAAACAAGGATCAATCCGTGTTTATAGTCACACCCTGAATAAGCCGGGCCATGCTGTAAAGGAAAAGAAGCGGAAGCGGGATTAAAACACCAATCTGAACGATGCTGTCGATGCCCCACCGTGCAAGGATCGAATAGATTGCAAACTTAGATTGATTTGCTCCTAAATCATACAGAAAATGGAATTTTCGATCGCAAAAGCCGGATTCAGTTTGGCTAACAGTATCACGACTAATTATAGTGCAGCTATTTGCAAGAAAAATATTAAATGGTAGCCAAGATGGGATTAGGATTTCAAAATAAAATGTTATGACATAGTCTGGAATTCTGGAAATAACATAATAACAATAAAGCTTCTTTGATTATGTGTAGGAATGAAACTGTTTAGTCAGTTGGTCGGATCTGGTAATTAGTCAGACAGCCGCTCTATCGTTCTATCCATTGATCATTCAATTATTCAAACAGTCAGTCAGTTACCTAGTCAATCATCAATCAATCAATCAATCAATCAATCAATCAATCGATCGATCGATCGATCGATCGATCGATCGATCAGTTAGTCAATCAGTTATTCACTCAATTGGTCATTTACCAGTTAGTCGGTCGATGATCAAATGTATATTTCTTGTGCACCTTTATATTTTTCTTTTCAAATGTATATTTTTTCAAGATACTTCATTTGACTGAGGGACAGTTCAAGCAACTTCTAGAGGACCAAGTTAGAAAGCAGAGAAGCGAAGAATTTAATGATATCGATCATGTGCTGGATCAGCAAGACGAGGAAGCGAAAATGGAGACAAGTTGGAGAATTTTGGAACAAGTTTTTAAAGCAGAAAAACGGAAAGAGAGGAAGAAAAGGACCTTATATGAACAGAAATCAGAAGGGAAAAACAAGAAAATTAAGATCGTCCATAATAATAAAGAGTTTGAAGATGAAGTCATTTTAGAAAACAATCCTTCAAGCAAAGCTTGTAATGATATAGTTATACCGGGTTTGAATGGCTGTTTTGAAACTGGTAATGCTACATCTCAACCTAATAAAGGCGAGGTGGACCCCTCAGCTGACAGAACGGTCAGCAGCCCTGGTGTAGATGGAAACTTGACGAGAGCAAAAACAAAGGATGTGCCCAGAAGTGACAAAAAAGATTTTGTAAAAGGAGATGAGACTTGGGATAAAGAAAAAGCTGAAAATAATAAAGCGTCTGTTAGTGACAGCGGTGAATGTGATAGTGATGAAGAGTATGGCAATGATATTGATGATAACAGTGATGATGGTGACGACAATGAGGATGTTGATGATTTTGTTGATGGTGACGACAACGGTGATGATGATGGGCATGATGATGATGAGGAGGAGGAGGAGGAGGAGGAGGAGGAGGAGGAGGAGGAGGAGGAGGAGAAAGAAGAATCTGAACAGCCACTAACTTATGGTAAGATGATGATGATGATGATGATGATGATGATGATGATGATGATGATGATGATGATGATGATGATGATTTTTCCTTTGTTCGGGGCTTTTTTCTTTAGTCCTCTCGAATTGAAATTCGAACAAATTGGTTTTTGTAGAGGGATGAAAACTAGTAGAAATCCCTTTGAGAAGAGGATTAGAATGAAACATTCTCAACCCACCTATGACACCCGAGTATGATCCGGGAAACAAACATAGGACACATGGGAGAGAGGTCCCTAGACTCAGCTCCCCTAACAATTGATCCTGAATTCCAAAAAGTTTCGTCATCGCAAATCGCCTAAACTCACTGCATTTATTTTCTTTCCAACATTAACACAGATTTATTATCCGAGTGGCCAATAGAATGGAGAAGAACACTAAAAAGGTAAGCGTGACAACCGGTAGCTACTTCAGTTCTTGTTTTCCCTTTATTAGTACTTTTGGATTCTTGCAGAGTGTATTGATGAATTTCTTAAAGTTATGTGTGACGTCGAGTTAAGAATACAATATCGAGTTGAGAATAACACGTGTGCTAGCAACAGTGTCTCAGAACCTGTTTTAAAATCAACTATTTAAATTCATGCCTTACTCTGAGTATTAAAATCAGTGTTAAACCCTAAATACTTTTATTTTAAAAGCTCAAAATAAAGCTCGAGAAATGGACAATCCTTAGTTATCTTAATCTCACAGTTTCTGTCCTCTTTTCTCTTTTTATTCTGTCCAACGCAGTGTCGCAAAGTTGTGCTTAACTCAACAGTATGGAGACGACAAGATGGATCAAGATACTGCAGAAGATAGCAAGCTAACTAAAAGGCAGTTGTTCGTATTAAGAATCAAGCGAGGTCAGAGATCTATATTTCAACGAATTTGTGAACTTGAAGTCGAAAACAATTGACATTAAGTGTAAAAAGAAATGTAGGAGAATTCTGGTATTGACCAAGCGCTTTTCATTTTAGTATACAGTATATACAAATATTTATACCTAATCGTACCTTTTTGGTACGCTTCGGCGGCATATCAGGCGAGTTTGGTCGAGCCATGGTTCGTACTTTGGCGAGACGCAGTCGAGCCAAAATACCCATGGTGAGACCAAACGAGCTTGATATGCTGCCGAAGCGTACCAAAAAAGGTGCGATTAGGTATTTACCGTACCCAAATGCGTCCTAAAGCCCGGCATTTTTTTTTTCAGTTACCGTGATCAGTCAGGCGTTGTAGAGCGACACGTATTTACACTTTTCTGGTCGTCAATACTCTTCTCTAACTCCTCATCTGCCATTTTATTTAATTCTTTTGTTTGGAGTTTTATTTTCTGAATCTTGGAAGTCCAAGTTAAGAAAGAAATTTGGAAAATCCGGCTCCATTTTGAAACCAAAAAAGTTTCAGCGCTGTCCGTAAAGTTCACTCGAGCGCCCGCCAGTGTAGCCGCTTCCAATTTTGGCGCGAAATTGTATTTTTTCCCCTCTCTTACCGTTAAACAAATTACTTTCTCGTTTAACAAATGTAATAGTTTTACGTTTCGTTGTATTTCAGTTGTAATTTTTGCCTCTAAAGTCTGCAAAAAAAATGCGAGTTTCACAAACTGTCCATGATATCGTAGGATATCAGGACAGTGACTTGATATCGTAGAAAATCATGACAGTAAACAAGGCTTCTGATTGGCTAATTCACAATTTGGGTACGGTAAACAAATATACAAATGCCCAAGTAACAAAAGAAGAGTCCTCTTGTGAATATAAAAAGTATACATTTTTATTTGCTTATTAGAACGTTTTGGGCATTTTAACGTAATGCAATAGTCAGTTACTAATAATCATTTTAGCGGAGTAAATCGAACGTAATTTTTATCATCGTAAATGAGAAATCTACATCCGACGAATAGTCGGGACCTACTGTTGTTCATAAAACCTTTTTTCTTTTTTATATATATTTTTATATGGATTTTCATAATCTTTGTGTGCATTCTCCACGTCTGTCAACTTCCTTTTTCCAAGGGTCATTTACTTGCTTTCTTCGCCCTGAAAGTGAGGTAACACATTAGCGGTCACTGAATTTGAGCTGAGCTTGGGATTAAAGAATCAAAGTTTAGGGTTCTCTTCTTCTTCTTTTTTACATCGGTTCTCCATGCACAGCGTTTTTTAATCAATCGAAGGGAAAACCTCTAATGACAGTTTACTCTGGTAGAAAAGCACCATAGAAATCATAGTAAACAGCGGACGACTACGCATGAAATAGCTACTTTTGATACGGATTATGACCGCAAAAGGTCAGGTCCCTACCTTGACGTACAGTTCAATTTTCATCATAGATTTGACAGTTAAAAACACCTTGTACAATTAATAAACAGCACCACTTTAGGATTTTATCCACGTACTCAAAAGTTGCAACCACCTTTTACTGCATAATAAACAGTTCCACAAGAAAGTAGCTTTCAATTTGAATAGTCAAACCTTAGGATTTCCAACAGACTCAAAAGTGAGGACTCGTACAACATAAACAGTACCGTAGGAAAGTACTACTCAGCAGCTTTCACGCGGATTTCACCCCGCACAGTCTCCAAGGGTGGAACCACCCCGAACAGTAACGCAGGAAACTGCTCAGTAGCATTCACCCGAATGGTCACGTTTTATGAATTCGTCTAGACGCTCAAAAGTAAAATAATGAACAGCACCACAAGAAAGTACTGCTCAGTAGCTTTCATTTGAATGGTCGCACTGTCAAGTGTTATGGTCGCACTATTTTTTATACTGTTATATTTTAAAAAGCCCCAAATTTTAACCTTAACTGTTATTTAAAAAATCACAGTTGAGTGTTGCGGTGCATCCTGAATACTAAATAAAACTAAAATAAAAACTAAAACTACTGAAATGAAGTTATTGACGAAGTGTTTTCATTAGCTTGCAAAAACCCGCTGTTTTGCTTCTTATGACACTTTGAAAGTACCAAGAGAAAACGCGATAAGTGTCGTTATTTTGACATAGGGGGAGGTGATAATTATAAATTTCTCTTTAACTGTAACGGCGATATGTTTGCCGTTAGCTGTTACTTGGCTTAAAATTTTAACGTTAGCTGTTATGCCTCCCCCTCCCCTCCCATCTAGGCCCTCTTACTGAGTTCCTAAACTATAACACCCCTCTGTTATGAAGCACATTCTCACCTGGAATAAGCTTGATGACCCTATGAGCACTGTGTTCCGCCACACGCGTTCAAACACTGCTCCAGCGACTCGAAATTGTTACTATTTCCCAGAATTCCGTTGTAGATGAAATGCTCACACTGTTGGGTGGTTTTGTTGTAGTAGAACCGCGACAAATACAAATGACCTACACCATCGCTTGAGGGCAAACAACAACGATCTGTTGCGAAACCTTTTGAAAAAAAATATTCCATGCATGAGGAACTGGAAATGTAGAAAATAGGGCATTTAGCTCTTATTTCTTAGACATAGCTATGTTTAACTTAAATTTCGTCGACCCCACTACAAGTCACGAATTACACCTTGAAATCATGATCCCACGAGTGAATTGGTTTATCTATTTATAAAAGCGCGGGTTTTTTTAATGCCGACGAATACCAATGAACCCTGTTTTTCAATTTTTTTTGGATAATTTGTAAAGATCGAGAGGGAGTACCGCAGAATATGCAAGGGATTTCCAGGTTCTGATTGGATGTTTTCTTTACGGCATAAGGTGAAAGACAATATTAGACCCTTCTTTCGCGAGGGCGAAGCAAAGCGTATCTGGCATCCAGGATGCCCGCATTCCTTCCTCAAATTTATCATTTTAGTGTTTGCTATTCTGACAGAAGGCCTAGGCCTGTCAACCCCGGAGAACAATCAGTAAAACCAGAGGAAATGATGATTACCCATTTGAATTAACGCTTTAAGCCCCAATATCAACATACATGTTCTCCTCACTGTTCTCCATATATTTCTTATGACACTATTGGGAGAATTTGCTTGCACATCAAGACACCTCATATTTATTGATCATTTCCTTAGTTCTCAAAACCTGTATGTTTGATCAAGTAACGATACTGTAAGGAGAAATTAGATGCTTGTCACTATTGGGGTTTAAAGGTTTAACAATAGAAGGCAGTGTTCCATTTAACCTCACCTGTTGAAGCTATAGCGGCGATTAGAAGACAGAGAACGAGCACACGAACCAACATGGTGTCCTTGAATCTCGCGGAAGTGAAAACGCCCGCAAAATGATTCTGGTTTTCCCTGATTTGATTGTGGGCATTGGGTATAGTCCGGGGTTACGATACTCTCTTTTATACCCTTTCTAATACGGAAGAGATGTATATTTCTTCCTGAAATGAAAACCGTTAGGTTTTCAGCTGAAACAATTGACCTCGTGATAGGAGGGCAGGAAATTGACGAAAATAGTCATTGTTTACGTACGAGATCGAGTGATAATGGGCAAGTTAAATAAATACTTCTCAGCTTCTTTTATAGCGCAAGTAAAACGGACGAGATGAACATCAATAGAACTTTATCACACGGTGACTAATTAATCAGATTGTTTCAAAGGACGCTTAGCTGAAACAGAACACAACCCGTAAGAGGAGGACACGAAATTGACAAAGTAACTGATTGTGGTTTTTGTTTGCAATCGATTAAAAATTAGTAACGTTACTGAGATACATAAATTATTGATTTTTATTTTGGAATGGATGTGTTAACGTCTTTCTAATTTTTCTATGTGACATAGAGAAGCAGATCAAGAGAACTTCATGACCTAGAAACCGATTAATCGGATTTTAACTGAAACAATTGACCTCGTAAAAGGAGGACAGGAAATTGAAGAAATTAGTGATTGTTCTGTGCGCTTGTAATCACGACTGATTCTAGTGCTTATTGACAAGGCAAAATATTTTATTACTGTAGTTGTATCTTGGACCCAACACCGGCTTTTTACAGTGGCGGCTTGATTCCTAAGAAACATTTTAGTTTAGTTCCAAAAGCGAGCCAAAAAATTAAAGAACTGACCATTGAAAACGTTGCGTAATGAAATCCGATTTAACAAGCCTTTATCAAATGAAGTTTTGGTTGAACAATTGACCTCGTTAAAGGAGGGCAGGAAGTTATTTATTGTTTCAAATGTTCACAATCGATTGATAATTGGGAAGGCGTGATAAACAAATGACCGAAAATTGGGGCCCAAATGTTCAGCCCGAAAGAAGTGGAGGGGGACAGGTGAACGGGAGTTCGAGAGAAAAGGGGGCGGGGGGTGTACGGTGGCGGGAAGTGGAAGAAATAGCAAAACAAATTACCCAACATTGCGCAATATTTTGCAATCAAAAGAGCGCAAAGAGGCAGTCAGCAGAAATTGGGCGGGAATCGGGATTAAAGGGTAGGGTACGGGAGGCGGGAAGTTGATCCCCTTTCCCCTCACCCCACACACAAAGAAGCGACCCTCTGAAAGTAGCGACCTCCTGAGTAACTCGACTTTCCTAAGGAAAAAACCACGGATTTGACGCACTGTTGCGTGTGTTAAGGGCAAATATACATGTAAGAGTCAACTAACAATGAAAGGGAACTTTTGAAAACTGCACGAGGTGTTAGTCACGTTTTTATAATATCTCACGTATGGGCACCACATCTGCTTTTTGCTTCGCAAAATGTATGGTAAGACAAGTATTTTATTGTTTTTCAACAAGAGGTTAACGTTTGTAGAACACTAGTAGAGTCACTCTATTTACAGCAAAGGCAAATACAATCTACCAAGTTGAGAAAGCCTTTGTAAACAGCTAGGGGTGGAGTTGAGGGTGATGTCACGCTAGTTTGCGCGTTCGTTTTGGATCTAGTACGTACTTAAAAGGAGGGTAAATCAATTTCATCTGGTTTGACCGATTTTATGACCGCAGGGAAGGAATTTATTTGGTTTTTATTACTTTATAGACATTTTAACGTAATTCAAGAATCGATTTTTTTGCCATCAATAACATCGACAACTTATTAGTATTTCAGTATTGGTTTTACAGGCTGTATCCGAGGCATCGTTGCGCAACACGCGAATTCTCTATGATAATTATTACACGATTGTATCTAACTGACGTTCTTGTTGACGAAGTATCTCGGTGATCCAAATCATTTTAGCGACGTAAATGGCAGTCAGGATCTACAGATATCTTTATGAAATATTAATTTCTTTATATACGGTACGCATAATTTAATTTTTATAATCTTTACGTATATTTTCCGCATTGTCAATATCTTTTTTTTATGTTCAGCATGTCCAAGGGTCAGTTACTTGTTTTCTTCACCTGAAAGTGAGATAAGACAGCAGTGGTCACTGAAATTAAAAGGTTTTTGCAAACATAACGATATTGCGAGCTTGGGATTAATGAACCAAAGGGCACTAAAGTAATTCATTTTGTTAGTTTACAGTTTTTCAGTTTCTAATGCACAGAATTTTTTTTTATTTTTGGAGAGCAAAATCTTTAAATAACAGTCTACTAAGGTAGAAAAAAAAAACACCATACGAGTAATAGTAAACAACACAACAAATGAACGAAGATTGCAAAGATTGAGCTGGATCACGATTGGAGAAGTCCAAATTGGGTCTAATTACAGACTAAAAAGTTTGAGCCACCTTCTACAGCATAAACAGAATATTGCTCAATATAGCTGTCATTTAAATGAGGGCCTAGATGGAGGGGTCGGCATAACAGCTAACACTAAAATATTAGGCCATTTAACAGCTAACAGTAAAAAATTCGCTGTAACAGTTAAAATAAATAAATGAATAAACATTTACACAAGAGAAAATGGCCATGTTCCGCATGTTATGGCAATTTCATCAGTTCCGTTAATATCACTTCTGTAGTTTCAGTTATCCATTTGTTTTGTTTTATTTAGTATCTAGAATGTGTTGTAACACTTAACTATAATTTCATATATAACAGTTAAAAGTAAAAAATCGGGCTGTATAACACTTCACAGTAAAAAAATATATGGCCCACAACACCGAACAGTAAACCCCATCTAGGCCCTCTTAAATGGTAGATTTGAGAATTTCATCCACAGACTCAAAAGTTAGAACCATGCACCTTGTATAGCATAATAAATAGCACCCTGACACGAAAGTACTGCTCAATAGCTTTCATTTGAATGGTCACACTTAAGGATTTGATCCACAGACTCAAAAGTTAAAGATAAGGTAAAGTCTTGTGTCCAATCCACCGGATTGAACAAGCCAAAAGGTAGAGCATCACCATATTACTCAAGGTTGAACCACTGGAATTGGTTTCTTATCGCGGCAGCCTAGTGCCCAATCGTTCTCTTTCTCCTCACTCGCCACTTGGAACGAAATTTCACAATGTCACCGAAAGGCATACCGCGAGAATCTCGTTCCCTTTCCTCTCTCTTATTCGAGAACTCCGGCCGTCTTTTTCGGTGTCTTCATGACATTTAGCCCCAAGTCGAGTGAGTGGGAAGAGAACGCCTGGGTACTAGGCTGTTATCGCAGTATTTTTACAGTATAACATCTATCTTTTGTAACACCACTCACCTGGAATAAGCACTGTGAACCTATCAGCACACTGTTCCATCACAGGTGTTCAAACACTCCTCCCGCGACTCAAAATTGTTACTATTTCCCAAAATTCCGCCGAAGATGAAGCGCTCGCACTGCAGGTTGTTTCTGTTGTAGTAAAAGCGAATTGACAACCAATGACCGATACCATTGTTTAAGGGCAAACAACAAAGCTCCGCTGTACCTGTTGAAAAAAAAAAAACACGGTTTAAGTTATAACACCTAGTTCAAAAACAGTAACTGAAATACCTATATCATTCAATATAGAAAACAGAGCATTTCTTAGGGCAGAAAGAATTACATTCCCAGCTCAGCTAATAACTTCACTTTTCTCTTGCCACAAGAGCCTTTTTAATTTCTGAGGACTACCGATGACTCTTGACTGGTATCCGAAGATTCTTCGAAAATTCTGAAGATGTGGTAAGAAGATAATTAAGACAAGTGCTTCCAACGATTTCCGAAAGATTTCCGAAGATCGTTTTGACTGTACCCCATACAAATACGTTTCAAGGTCAGCCTAGCAGTGCAACACTAGCCGCTACGAACCAAGGAAAACTACTGTGAATGGGATACTGCAGAATATGCAACAGATTTCCAACCTTCTGACCTTCTTTGTTCTGTAAGGTATGAGTTTATAGCGAATATCGTGCGTCTTTGGTCTCCAGGGTATCCGCGTACTTCTTCGGCTTCGCAAAAAATTGTTAAGTAGTGTTTGCTATCGCTTAAAAGCGTTTTTTAGAGGTAACATTTGATTGAATAAAACAATCTAACTTATTCTACATAATTAATTATCGGAATTAACAATAGCAGAAACAATAGAGCGCAATATTTCATTTCACCTAACCTGTTGAAGCTATAGCAGCGACTACAAGACAGAGTACGAGTATACGAACCAACATGTTGTCGTCGAAGCTCGCTATAGTGAAAACGCCCGTGAAATAAATCTTGTTTTCTCTGCTTGGTTTGTAGCCCGAGCTTGCGTGTCTCTTTTATATCCTATTCTAATACGGAAGAGATGTACATTTCTCTTTTTTAACTTCCTGAGATGGAAACCGATTCATCAGATTTTGTTTCAAAGGAAGCGGTTTAGCTAAAACAACTGACCTCGTAAAAACAGTGGGCAGGAAATTGACAAAAATAGTCAGCGTTGGTTGTTTGCTATCGAATGATAATTTGCAACGCAAGGTGAACACATTATCGATTTTTATCTTGATTTTTACCTTAGAAAGAGTGTCCGTTTCTTTTACAACGTATGCCAACACGGAAGAGATGAACATCAAGAGAACTTCATGACATCGAAGAACCTTTAACTGAAACAATTGACCTCGTAAAAGAAGGGCAGGAAATTGACGAAATTAGTTATTGTTATTTTTATTTGCAGTGGACAGGAGCCCATGCAATGGAGTAATAATTAGCAAGGCAAAATAAACAAATTATTGCTTTTTTTAATTTCAGAAGGATTACATATCCAAGGTTGTGGGTACGTCTCAGACTCTTTGTTAAAATTTGTATGTAATGCTAGAGATATCACTCACTCACTCACTCACTCACTCACTCACTCACTCACTCAACCTCTTCGTGCCGAGTGGCACATAATGCCTCAATGCTAGAGATATGGAAACCTATTAATCAGAGTTAATTACAAAGTACGTTTAGTCGAAACAATTAACCCCGTAGAAGGCGGACAGGAAATTGACGAAATTATTCAAATGAATATCTTCAATATGTTTGCAATCGAGTGATTATTAGCGACGCAAGATACACAAACTATTGATTTTTAATTTAGAATGGATGTGTGTACATCCCTCTTTGATTTCCTATATGACGCGGAGGTGATACACATCAAAAGAACTTCATGATTTTGGAAACCAATTTATTACATTTTCTTCCAAAGAACGTTTATCTGAAACAACTGACCTCATGAAAGTAGGACTGGAAATTGACGAAATTTGTAATTGTTGCTTATGGTTGCAATCAAAACAAATGGGAGGGGAAGATAAACAATTTGTTGCGTTTTACTTTGAGATTCAAAGGAAGTTCAAATGAAACACTTGACGTTCTCGTAAAAGGAGAACAGGAAGTTGTTTCTTGTTTTTCACACCAATTCGATTATTGTGAAGGCAAGATAAATTTTGATCACTGCAGTTGTATTTTGGAATGAAGACTTTAAACAAGTTATTGTAGTGCATTGCGAAATGGGACCCGATTCAACATACTTAGTCTATACTTGTTTGAAAGGGAGTTTTGGTGAAACAATTGACCTTGTTAAAGGAGGGCAGGAAGTTGTTTATTGCTTCAAATGTTCGCAATCGATTTATAATTGGGAAGGCGTGATAAACAAATTCACCCACGCGATCTGGTGCCGAAATGTCCTGTCCGAAAAAAGCGACTCTCCGAACGTAACGACCTCACAAGTAACTTGTCTTCCTGAAGGAAAAAAACACTTGGATTTAACGCACTGCTGCTTGCGTTAAGGGCAAATATGCATGAACGAGTCAACTTCATTATGAAAAGGAACTTTTGAATACTGCATGAGGCGATAGGTTTTTTTGTAATATCTCACACAACTGGACGCCACAGATGCTTATTGCTTTGCAAAATGTGTAGTAAGACAAGTAATTTATTGTTTTTCAACGAGAGGTAAGCTTTTGTACAACACTAGTACAGTCACTCTATTTACAGCCAACATAAATACAACTTACCAAGTTGAGAAAGACTTTATAAACAGCACTTACAGGGTGGAGTTGGGGGTGATGTCACGCTAGTTTGAGGCGTTTGTGAAACAGAGGTCCAGGTTTGTCAAGTTTAGATATATTAGTGGTACAACGTGTAGCGTGATGATCCCCCTCCCAGTGCGACTCAGGCAGTTGACATTTGTTGAAAAATCTGGGTTAAATTTTCTGCCTATATGGGCAGGTTGCACGGCCAAATCCCTCACTGGTGGGGGCCTCGCAAAACGCAATCTTCTCAATTTCCACACAACGGTGCAGGTCACTTGAATCAAATTCCCATGCATTTTGTTGCGATAACTTGAGTCAAATACCCCAGCTACTCATCTCCAGGAAGGAGGGCTTGGGGGCGTAGCTGGCGGGATTGTTTGCGCCAGGTTTGAGCGGTGGAGCCGCGAAGGGAATAGCCGCAAAGGAAATGGGGAGAAGCGGCTTTCTCGGGGCTTATACCGCTCGTTGTCGCGGCTTACGCCGCTCATGACGGTTCCGCCGGCAAACCTTTACATTCACAGACAATACCGCCAGTTACGGAGGCTAATCACGCTAAGATCTGACTGTTAAATAATGCACTTATCGATGTTAAAACCGAGGGGAAAGGACTACGGGCAGGTGAGGGGCATTTTATGTATTTTTATGTAATTGTTTGTTTGTTCGTTTTTTTTTTGTTGTTGTTTTTTTTTTCATTTTGCATTCCACTGTCAAATTTACGACCAGTAGAGATCTAGTATGTACCTGGAAGGGCAATAAATCAATTTGAGCTGATTTGACCCAAGTTTTGGCCCCACGGAGGGAATTTCGAATTTTGATCGAAAAGAGTCAAATGCCTCATAAATAACTCTTGCCTCCTCCCAATCAAGCTAAACATTGATGGATGCATTACGCAACAGAAGGTTTGTTTATGTTGTTGAGTTTCATCACTGGACGTTTTATTTCCAGTTTTAAGTTTAGATGAAAAGCAAAAATCGCCTTCAATAGCTTGGCCTAGTCCTTTCAATTTCTGACGTTGTCAGAACATTGATTCTAATCCTACATGTCAGGATACATGTTGGGGGAATAAATACTACGTTTTTAAGGTTTTAAGCTATCGTGAACGCTTGACAGTTTAAGCAAACTTTGTATCTTGTGTGATCTGATAGTAATAAATAGCAGATGACTTGTGCCCTCAGTTGAACGAATAAGAAGGGTTCTGAGGAGCTCCGCACCAGTTCCCAAGAAAACGCAGCACATCCTGACACTCGGGGCTGTGAGAAACCTGGAAGTGAAACAAGGAGCATTATAGACTGTTCAATCATGCAGGTATTCATCATTTATTCATTCGAGGTCAAAGATGGTGGAATCCACTTCGTTTCTCTCGCCACCAGGAGCTCATTACTCGGAGAGGGAAATAGCGTTTTCTCAATTTGGGTTATTTCTAGATGAACCGAAGTCTTTCGAAGTTTGCGAAGGCGATCCGATTCTTCCGAAGATTTCAGAAAATGACCAAAGATCATCCCACGTTTTTCAAGGACAACTGACGACAGTCCGAAGCTAAAGTCGCGGGAGTGGCTTATCTAAAAATAACCTTAATTGTGAACAGACCGTTGTACCAGTTGGACGCTCCGTGGAATGGGCTCCTGTCGCCACACCTTTATTATAGCTAAGAATTAGTTGAACTATCTCCCAGCCACCACAGGAAAACCAACCCACCTTAGTAGCCATAATAAACTTGTTCCAGTCTTCCTTGTTAGCAGCCTTACCCGGCCGTTTGAACTCGATTTTGTTACGTAGAACAGGATATCCTAAAAATTAATACAGCACTTCAGTTGCTTTGTATCGTGCATGATTAGCAATATCTCACAGAAGTCAGGAGAACTTTGATTTCTTGATTACCAAACTTCTCGTAGGGTGTTACCTGTTATGACACAAGGGAGAGACGTGATACCGGTGTTAACAGCTACCAGACACGCCTCGTAGGTGTCACGTTCATCCGTTGGCAAAACTTGTTCCACCTGCATAAGAAAATTGACAAACATGAGCTCTGAGTACAGCAGTCCACAACTAAACCACTAAACTACTACCATGAAAAGCTTAAAGAACAAGGATAAAACCAGAGAGAGGGAAATTATGGCCGAGGAGCGATGGCAGCGGCTGTATCTGAGGAGCAGCTTTGGTGCAGTGGTGATAGTATCCCACCATGCAGGGAGTGTGGTCCAGGTCAACATCCAGCACTCAGCGTTTTTCTGCCGGTTATCTGGTTTCCTCTCTCCTGCTGTTCTACACAAAATATTTCTCCACAATTTCTCGTTACAGCACCTTAAAGGTCGATACGCAATCTAATCAGTTTCTACATTCAAAATGATCTGTCGTGATATTACCGCAAGTTTCGATGCTCCGTACTCTCAACTCTAAACTCTGCAGTTCCTTTTTCAGTTCTGATTATCTGGTTCCAAGTCACGTCTAATTAGAGCTAATTATCTCCTACTTCCACTTAAAAACACCGTTTTCCAAATTATAATTCAAACTAGATATAGAGGAGCTTTCCTTTCTGAAAACCACTAGTTAATTAAAATACAAAATCCAACCTTTTGATCCATTGATACAGCTAACACCCACTCTTTCACTTCCTCGCGCTTTTCCTCCTGAAATACACACAAACGAAAAACAAATTTAAGGCGTTGTTTAAACTCTATTCAGTGTGCAATGAATGATTCTTTTTCTGTTTGTTAAACTTTAAGAACTTACTGGTAAATGCTGTTTATCAGGAACAGGGACCTCAAATGGAATATCAGTGTCCGCAAAATCACTGTTGTCCAGCATATCCAGGCTTCCTTCCTCGATACCCTAGAAATAAATAACGAGAGGGTGAACAAATCAAGTCAGGTTTTAAAACGTTTCAAAAGCAAAACGGCCTCTGTTATGACAAAATAAAGAGAAAACACGCTTTTGGTGACATACCTCGCTGAGATCCAAGTAACGGTTTAGAAAAACGAAAGCCATGTTGTCCCAGCCAACACTCTGTTAAGTAATAAAGAAAAACGGGATTAAAGTCGCGCAAACTTTATCACGTATAACGACACTTGCATATTAAAGTCGCTCTGTCATTTATTTTGTTATTACCATAAAAAGCTAAAAAACCTAAAAACAACTGTTCAGTTTCAGATTTGTTTAAATTTACTCTACTAGTTTTCGGAAACTTTAAATAAGTGAGACTGGCTGTGGGAAGCCATGATGGAAATAGATTGCGACTCACAGGATTGGGTCAAATCTTCCACGTTATTTCCTGACTATGATTTGTTCTCCTTTTGAGAAAATCACTTGATATATTCCTCTCTATATGCTAGGAGCATGTCGTGAATGACAAAAGTACTTAGTTTTGATTACAGTGCAGTTCTGACCTAAAATGTAAAATACCCCACGATGTGGCCCCCTTAAGTTCAAACCAAATAATAACGGTAATTGATGAGAGTTTGAAATTATTTGAAAGAGCAAGGAAATCCATAGAAGTGCATCAGAGAAAGCGGACAAGGGAGAGCGAGAGACTGAACTTCTACCGACTGTATTCAGGTGAGCACATTCAAACTCTTCGAGCGCACGAGAATGTACGACAGTTATCGAGCGCACACGAGAGTCACCGACAACGCACGAAAGTCGACGAGAATGCAAGAGGGTATCAGGCCAAACGAGAGCGAATTTACTGGATTTTGAACTTCCATCTATTCTCATGAGAATGCAGGCAGTTTCAGACTCTTGGTGAGTACACGGGAGTCATCGAGAGCACACCTGAGTCACAGAGAACGCAGGAGAGTTTCAGGCCATAGCACACACGACCCAAGAAGCTGTACAGATTTAACAATTTCCGTGTAAAGATTATCGTTATCACCAAACGAGGGCGAGAGCGTGAACTCTCGGGAACCCACTCCAACTCGCTACTGTTTGGCCACTACTTTATACGACTCGTTAGACGTCCATTATCACTGTCCATTATCCCTAGTATAATCAGGAGATAATTCACTGACCTTAGCGGCAATTCCAGCCTCGTAAAAGGCCTTATCACAAGGAATAACTTCAGAATGTCGGAGAAGAGAAATGGATAATTTGGCAGCCAGGGTATCCTGTTGAAAAAAAAACCCAACAAACAAACAAACAAATAATAAGAGCTTGTCTTTACAAGGTGCAACTCTTTATTTTTGAAAAGCTTTACTTTTACTTTCCAGGGCCAATTCCAATGATAACAGTGATGACAATGATAACTGGAAATGGTATAGCCATTCCTGTAAATGGAATATCATATTGGCCATCTCCTGGGCCGTTTCCAAAAGTGGCCTTTCATTTCCACAAATGGCAACCATTAAAGGAACTCGCTACTCATTTCAGGAAATGACTGACTGGTCCACAAAAACGACTTGCACACAAGGCTAACTCGCAACAACATCTTGCATAAGAAGTCAACTCGCAATAAGCTTGACTGGTTTCTCATTCGAATTCATCGCGCTTGTCAAAAACATTCCCAGGAGAAGGTACGAAAGCGTTTCCCGAGTAACGTATTTCTATACCAGGCTATCTGGGCTGTAACTAAGGTCTCGTACGAAAGAAAGAGTTAACAGTGAATTATGACCAAGACAATTTGCCATCTTTGGTATACACACCAAGATTAACAACCGCTCACCAGTGACTTGTGTTGCATGCAGGCGCATCTGGTACTGTAGTAGTGGACGACCTCTAACATGACTTCAAACTCTTGTGCCTGCGGTGTACCAGCCGCTGATCCTTTATTCAATCCTTCAACCTAAAATAAATACCGAAGAGAAGGCAATTAACTAAGCAAATTTTCTGTCATGTAGTTAAATCAGTAAAAAAGAAAGCCACATCGAGAAAACACGACTCGTGTGCTCGACGACTGCAAAACGAACAAACGGAGGGCTCTGGAGGTTTCCGAGGATATCCCAAAAGTCTCCCAAAACACCCATGAGACAAAGGGTTAAGTAATGTGATTCTAACACTCACTACTTCAAAAAGAACGTCTCTGAGGTCAGCCCAAGTGCGGTAACTCTCAGCAGATCTGAGTCCTGGCATTGAAATTACGTCTGATATAATCCGCTTGTAGATATTAAAGTTCTGTTAGAAGGAAAGTAGCGAGTTGTTAGTCTTCTAACTTGTTCCATATTATATAGGGCGTGCCTTGCAGACGTCATTGTTTACATCTTGCATTTGGAATTCTCACGATAACGAGACCCATGTCACAACTAGAAAGGACATTCACAATTTAGTTGCTATGCCATGTTTGAAAGGAAACGGGTGGAAACTATCTTCAAACGATACATTCAAATGTTGCAGCATTTACAGACGTTTGTATGAGCCATCCCGCCATACACACGTCTGTAAATTTGACTGTTTTCAAAGGAAATACCTCGCTCCTCAATAAGCGAATTCGCCTGTTATTTGCTAAGTCTGCAGTTGTTAAATGGTACCGTTGATATCAGTTTGACCAAATTTAATTCTCAATGTATTTATGCTAATAAGGAGTTGAAAGAACTCCAACGTAACAATAGTTTCCCAAGTGACGAAGCATTGGAGCTCAGTTAAAAAGTGGAAAATTTTATTTTCGTGAACTAACATCTTGTAAATTGTGAGACGCCAGGGGTTTTTCTTAGGCCATTTTCGAAGTCTCTTGAGCCTCCCTATCAAAGCGAGGCTAGGTGCACACCCTTTCATACGAAAATTGGTTTTATTTGCATGTGAATGAAAACTCACTTTCATATGAAAGGTTGTGAACCTATCCTCGCTTTGATAGGGAGGTTAGAAGCAATTCGGAAATGGGCCTTTTAAATGAGAGCTGTAGCCACCTCCCATAATGACTTCAAAGATAACTGGACAGTGACTTGAAGCACCTTTTTATTTTCCATCCAATGCGTTCCGCCAGTCCTTAGCACCCCTTGAGGAGTATTGCACCCGTAGAGCAAGGACACGGATTCCCGGCCAATCCCTTTGAATCCCAATATTAGTTTTTGTGACTTCACAGGGAGTATAAGAACGGTTGTTGTAAATAAAATGCCTTCTATCTACAAGAAATCTTGTTAAGCTTACCTGAGGGTTAGCCGGGGCACCGTATCTACAGAACAAGTCCAACGCCTTCAGAGTGTTGGTGTCTTTGATCAGATTAGCAGCGTACAGCGCAACGTATTTACTGAGAACTTCATAGCCCTGAGGGAGAAATAGACAGAAAGGTAGCTTGAGATAACGTAACACTTAGGCACACAACGTAGTTCTACAGGACAGCATGTCAGCGTAACAAAAGTAAAACAACGGATCGTCACGCTAAGTATTTACTGAGAGCTTCATAGCCTACTAGTTGTAAAACATACGCAAAGCGGCGAAGGTAGCGTGACAACGTAACACAACATGGCAGACAACATTGTTTGTTTGTTTGCTTGTTTGTTTACTGTGTACCTGTTGTTCAGCGGTTTCAATAGCCTTTTCCCACTGTCCTCGTTGTACCATCATATCCAAACCAGCGATCACGTCCACATCAACCAACTGTAATGACATAAAAAACATCCAGACTAAGTAACCTATTTCATTCACTAGAAAGTACAAATAGTGAACGTTGGTTCAAGGTAAGACGGACTGCTAAAATCATAATTTATCGAGCTCACAATAGTTGCTTGATTGCAGGCTGTTGGCAGTCCCCTATTTGTCAGTGAGCTGGCCCAAGTTTTGCGACGCCATCGCTGAGTTTTGAGACGCCATCGTTGAAAACATGAAGAGTAAAATCTGTCCGGAAGAGTACAAAACTACTGGGGGGGGGGGGGAGTAAAGTGGGCAGCGCACTTTCTCTCCACCCCCACCTTCTCCCCCTCCGTAGTTGTGAGCTCTCACAGATACACTCTGCAGAACATAGCGCTCAAACTCGACCATGACACAGAGAAACAGTCCGGATTGCTTGTTATTACTGTTTCATCGTTGATCGGTAATCAAGTGTTTGAAAACTCACTGACCTGTTCAGCTTGTCCTTTCTGTTTTAAGAACGCAACGTAAGCTTCTTCCACGTACTGTTCATACCTGCAATAGTGAGAGTAGGGAGAAATGAACAACGTCGCAAAGTCATTGAGAAACGGGACATCATTTCATGATATGCGTGCAAAGAAAAGACGGCAAACCCCACATTCACTTACTTTGGCGCCATTTCCGAAGCACATCTCTTAGCTTTGGGCCACAATTCACCCTGAATATAAACGTCGATGGCTTCTTTTACCATCTCCAACCCAAGATACAGCTCACCAGCCTGGGAGAAAACGTGAAAGGAAAAAACAGATCAGCATGATTAGAGGTCGAGGTAGTGAGACACTGTTGGCAAAAAACCAAGCCAAAGGCGAGTGTCGTTATGGCTTATGTTTTCCTACTAAACTTCCATTCGTGTTCGATACAATAACTCTATGGAAATACAGAAAACGATTTCGTCTTCCTACTGTCGGTAAATGTCATTGCTGTTGTCTATAATTCGCCTTACATTGGACCCTAAGTACGGCCTATATATTCGCCCAGAAGAGCAAAAATCAGTTAACTGTAATTTGTTACATTCCGCACTGATTTACAGACCTGTTCGTAGCACTTGATCTCTACGAGTCTTGGGCACACCATCCTCGCCACGTCATAGGCTCGGTCACTGACAAACTTCATAGCCAGTTCAACAGCCTGAAAATCACACCAAAACAATAAACAGTTAATGCCGGAGTTTGTCTGTCGTGGATTGTATGTTGGTTGCTACCCCGGGTACTGGAGCTGTAAAAGGACGCCATCAGGGCTTCGCGAGAAACACCTCTGGTATTCGGGGTGTTTGTTTGTTTACTTGTTGGTCGCCCTAGTTCACGATCCATGGTCATACTAGGTGTAATACAAACGCTTGTTTCCTACCATGTTTGTTTGTTAGTTTACTTGTTTGTCGACAAGTATTCTTAGCCCACTTACCTTGATTGGCTAGGCTGTAGTGGTCTCCTTGCCTAATAATCTTATGTAGATGTGTTGTTTTCTTGTTAGCCGAAGCTAAATAAATAAATAACTTGACAACAGCATCTTCCACCAGTTCATGATCCATGGTCATACTAGGTGTAACATTTGTTTGTTTATTTGTGCGTTTACCTGTTTGTTTGTTTTTCAACACGTTGTATCAACTCCACTCAACTTTACCATAGCATCTTCCACCATTTTGTGATGCTTGGTCACACTGGGTGTAATATTCTTTTGTTTATTTGTCTGTTAACCTGTTTGTTTGTTTGTTTTGTTAGTTAACAAGTTGTCTCAGCTCCACTTACCTTCACCATAGCATCTTCCACTAGTTCATGGTCCGTGGTCATACTGGGTGTGATCTTAATGTACATGTCAATAGCTCGGTTGTACTCTCCTTTCTTTTCCCACTCAATTCCTTGGTTCAGTAGCGACTCTGCACCTCTGAAAATCCAAAACCAATAAATCAGCCAGCCAATCAGGTAGAGAAGCTTTGGAAAAAGAGGACACAAACTAGGCTCCATGCCTCCATCCCGCGCCAGTCAAAATTCTCATACATGGTATTGCTGTATATCTTACGAAATGTTTCCCTTTAGTAGTAGTGATTGCATTTCATGTTTTTTCTACCTTGCTTATATCTAAAAAGTTCTGTCAGTTTAGATGAATGTAGGAAAATAACACACTTGAAAATCACGTTTATAGATAAATTGGCCTCCACTCGTCAAACCTTGCATGTACCAATTGTCACTTGACTTGCTGTTTTTAATCCCGCGTCCCAACAAAGAATTCAATACTTCTACGCCATCCGCTTACAAAGTATAGCGCACGCCTTTTCCCGCGATGGGTTTATCCCGGAAACCTGGAATAACGTGCCCCATCTCGATTTTTTAACCCAAACAACACACCACCTATTTTTGGTTCCTCGAATTAATACCTTAAATACTAAGGTGGACAGTGTGTACATGTACCTGTTCCCTTTGGACATAACCTCTCGGTCATATTCGTCTTGCCACTGCTCCAGCTGTGGAGGAGAGAGAGGAGAACAATTCACGTTCAAGTCATATTCACGGAGGTAAAATTTCTATCTAGCTTCGCGTCTCTGTTACACGTGATAAACATGCTCAAGACCGACTTCCGGTGACCCCACTTTCTTAATATGACCAATTTACTTATCCCAAACAAAAGCTCGTGCAGTCACTTTATATTAAAACCCCTTTAATCCGATCACGTCCTTAATATGGTCAGGTTAACGGAGTACACTGGATTGTCATACCTTATGAGGCAAGTATTCCTTCACTACACGTAGAGCGTCTGTCCACATTCCAGCTTCCTGAAATCAGAAGTAAATTAGAGACTTGCAGACTGCAGTAATAGTACAACTTTTAAAATGAATTCAAACCAGGGAGCCCCCCACTACCTCAAGAAACAGATATGTAACACGTGCTGATCAACCACGTGGCACTCAATTGAAATACTTGGTTAATCGTCGCTTGTAACTTGGTCTAACTACTTCTAGGATCATTTGACTTACTTTGTAATAACGTGCGGCAAGTTCCGGTCTCTGAGCACGAAGCAGAAATGTCTCTGCTTTCTGGAATTCCTTTTTATCAAATGCGACACGAGCCTGCAAAAAAACAAGTGAATAAGCGATGAGAATGAAAGCCTCGATGACATAAACATACCATGCTTTAGTTAGAAACACTTTTGCATATCCCTTACGCTAATAGAGTTATGACCTGTGGGAGAAGGAAGTTATCCGTCGCAATTCTGGGTTGGGTGTACGGCACAGAACTTGAAAGACTAGCCCTATCTCTATCCAAAATATAATGTACTACCGGTATATCAACTGTTGTACCTTGTTTAGGACCTCAGCCATACAATCGTCGTCGTTGTTGTTTGTTCGTTTTTGTTTTTGTTTTTTTTAGTCGAATGCCCTATTTATGACCAGCTCAGTTGAGGATTAGGGGAAGGGTGGAGGGGGGGGGGGGCAGTTCTGGTGCCTAGGTCAAGCTGTTTCAACCAACTAAGTGTCGCATGGTATGAAATGATAGCAGAGAACTGTGAAAAAAATCTGGTCAGAAAAACTGTGCTGAAAATGAAAATGAAAATCGTGAAAAGATGTGCTGAAAAATGTGCTTTTGAAGGAAGAAGAGTAAGGATGGCAAATAGTGGACAAGTGAAAAGAAATCCAAATACTGTGATCTTTTCTTGATTCTTCCTTCTACTTTCCTTTCTCTCCCTGTTTGAGAGACTTAATACCCATAAATATTACAAACAGATAAGGTTTATGACAGTACCTGTCCTACCAAGACATCTGTCACGCTGTCTGGATCATTTTCCTCCGCAACTCTCTGAGCGCTGTCCCAGTCCTGGTTATGAACATACCTGAAATATACACACAAAAAATTACATACACAACACAACAACACACAACACAGTTCTAAGGAATCTCCTTAATTGAAAACCTTGAGATTACTATCAAACTCACATTAGCACAGCCTCCTTGGATTTGCCAGCTTTAATAAACTCCTTTTCAGCCTCACTAAACTTGCCCTCATCCTCCAGGAACATGGCGTACTTTAGATGAATGTCCGGCAACTTGGACTTCATCGCCGTGCGAGATAAATCGAAAGCGAACTCAAAAGCACTGAAATAAGACCAACAAAGCTCAGGTTAAAACGTTTTCTTTAAAATAATAAGGGTTTCGAATATTGCGGAGAAACAACATCTTCATCATCGACTGTACAACATTAAGCCTGACACACAGGCGACCTTTCCGTTGCCATTACGTTTCACTGTGACATGATTTCCAAACCGATGACGTAAAGCGACACAGGTCTGGGCAGTACATATGGTTGATCAAAAGTAAACGTGAAATAATTAGGAACTGATCAGAAGTGCTGTCCACGTTTTGCTTTATAACGAGCTACTAAGATGGGGTAATAAAAAAAGGTCCGCGAGGGCCAACTTGTGCGGCTACATGTCTATTGAACTTAACATTTCGTTTGGACAAAGAAAAAATTTGAAACTAAGGAAGTACGGGCTACATGGTTTATTTTTTTATATTTATTTGTTTATATTTTGTATAAAAACAAACTCCATTAACGTTTTTGTCTTCCTACCAGTTTTCTGCAGCATAATCTATTGCTGACTCCAGCAAACCAAACTTGGTAAGTAACTTCACAGCTGAGTCTCCTCCTGAGAGAGATGTAGAAACAATGAGTTACTTTCCCCTTGCAGAAATATACTGCTAAACAAACAGACGGCAGAGGGAATAAAATAAATCATCAGCCAGAGGATCATTGCCTTGATGGATCACCACAATCTCAAAACTAAGTTATAAAAACATATTCTGATCTTTGGACTTACCTAAACTCTTGGCCCACAAGTAGGCCACTTGCTTTGATGCATTTTGACTTCCGTGTTGCTTGGCAACCTGCAGTAGTACAACAACATAGTAAGTTAAGCACAGAGAACGAGCGGACATTGCGGACATTGCGGACATTTTCTGAAATCAATATATAGGACATCAAGAGGTTTTGACCTGGAAAATTGTGTGATTTACACCAAATAGCAAATTATATAAGGTTACATAGTAAAACATTTTATTTTTCATAAATTTCACGTCAATAAATTAATTAATTGCTTTTTCTAGGTTACACTAAATAAAAGTAAAGAAAAGCTAATAGTAAGTACCCAATTACTTCCAGTTTTTTTTTTCTTAGAAACCTCCCACCAGCTCCATACGAGCTCAGCCAATTCCTGGAGACGAGAGCTCATTTTGCGACTGTCCCGACTAACCCGTACGTCTCCCCCAACATTCCTGATTCCTGTATATTTTACCTTTCCCCCTCCCCCTCCCCCAGGGTCACCTTAACCTGAACGTCTTCTCCCACGTGTGCTGATTCCCGTACATTTTTTTCTACCCTCCTCCCCTCCCCTCCCTACAGGGTTACCTTACCCTGTAAGCCTCCTCCCACATGTGCTGATTCCTGTACATTTAGTTTACCCTCCTCCCCTCCCCTCCCTACAGGGTTACCTTACCCTGTAAGCCTCCTCCCACATGTGCTGATTCCTGTACATTTTTTTTACCCTCCTCCCCTCCCCTCCCTACAGGGTTACCTTACCCTGTAAGCCTCCTCCCACATGTCCTGATTCCTGTACATGTTAACGGCTGCTTTCCAGTCCCTCGCTTCTAAGAAATGATGTTCAGCCTGGCGTAACTGGCCTTCAGATTCCAATTCCTGTGTAACATAAAGTAACAAACGTGTGACAGTTAGGTAGCAGTGTTTTTTTAATCTCTTTTAGCAACCAAAGCACGCCTTGATCACGTTTACACTCCCGCTTGTTAGAAATGAGGTAACTATAACCACCTCGGCGCTACGCACCTCATTACTTTTTTACCACCTCATATTCAGTGCAGGGTTATTCACCGAAGTGGAGGTGAATAGTGGTGGACATTTGCCGAGCCGTGAATAGGCAAGGTATATATCTACCACTATTCACCGACACTGAGGTGAATAATTGTTTTAGTCTCTACCAAGCGATTGGATAGCCAGCACCAAATCTTTCCTTTTTCCTGAGAAATGAGGGAAAACTCGCGCGCGAAATCCAGAAAAATGCCAGGAGGTGAATAGCAAATGCTATCCCGAGTTGAGTAGCCAATCAGAGCGCGCGAAAAACACTATCCACTGGTTTGGTATATACTAAATTTAACTACCGACACAAGGAGACACAAGGTCAAATCCATAACCTTCCCTGCACTGGCTGGATACTCCAACCACGGTGCTACTGGCAGATTCGTGGCGAGCTAAGCGATGCTTACTTGGGTGGTTCATATGTAACACGTCCTGCACTAGCAAACTGCTAGTCGAAGGCGTCTATAGAAGGCGAATCTAGAAAGATGGTAAATGTAGTAAATAAATGTGAAAAAAGTTTACCTTCGCCAAGTGAAGGTGAGTGTCAGCTAATAGATCTTCATGGTGAATAGCCACAAGTCTGATCATATTGTCGTACTGCCAACAGTAAGGTGAAAGTCATTTCATACAACAACAATACCAAGATTAGACCAGAATAAGCCCAAATTCATGATGAATGCTCGCTTTTGAAACTATATTGTAACGATAAACCATAATACCAGAACCCTTCAACACTTGCAATGCTACTAGGCAATAGTAACCGTCATAAAGCAGCAACATTTATCACATTCCTTTTTCTTTTACCAAAAGCAAAAATCTGTCATTAGTCAGTAATAATAACGAACAAGAACAAAACTTACCTGCCGCAGTTTCTTGTACATATTGATGGCCAAGTCAGGCTCATCTACTGTGCAGTACAACCTGAAGCATAACAGGAATAGTTCACTATTAATACAGTGCCATCTACTGAAGATTTACAGAAACATGGCTTTGGTCCAAAATTAACGCACGTTTACCAAAGGTTATTTTCTTATATGTCTTAATCGCTCCCTTGATTTTCATCATTTGGAAGTCAGTTGTAAAGAAAATTAAATATATAGCAGTAACGATCAGGTTACAATTATCGATTGTTACAATTTCAGGGTCATCTCACTTGGGAGACCTGCTGTCTGCTTTAAGAAGGTGATTACGAAACACAGCTACCCTCTGGGGAAGAACGTCAGGCCGAAAAATGCTAGAATCACCTCTCTGCCTCTTTGTATTTGCCTTGCGCCTCCAGCTCTCGAGCCTGTGATATGTAGATGACAGCAACTTCCTCTTGGGTCATGCACTGAACCGCAAGCTGCAAATTAAAAAAGAACGTCAAACTTAATTAATCTTTTCGAATATGTTTTCATTAAGTAAACAAAATGAATCACCAAGAGGCAGAATCGCAGTTCAATGCCTGTTACCTTGTGTGCAGCCTCATACATGTTCGCCTTGGTGTACATCTCAATGGCAGCTCGTGGGTCCCCTCCCTTCACGAAATACTTCTCAGCAAGCTGAAGACAAAAAAAAAAAGATTCGTGAAACAAGCATCATAACTGTAGATCATCAGAAAAAAGGAAACAGTACCTTGTATTCTTGGACTTGAGAGTAATGTTGAGCAATATGGTGATAATATCTGAAAAATTGCAAAGCAGACAGAAGGTGAATTTAAAGCAAACAATTAGAGTAGTTTTCCCTGGAATGAATCGGAATGGTTTCTAGAATCACATATACAGTACATTTCCTAGGTAAATATGGCATTCCAACACTGGCTTCAACGTCCCTCTAGAAGGGAGGTCGAGACAAAGAGACACAGTGTTTTTTAATTGAATGCCGTGAAATGAAAACGGAAACCAAAGTAATGACTCTAGCCAATCACAACAAACACAAATTACCCAATGAGCCAATCAGAACTCGAAGTAAATATGTGTATGAGGCAATAAGCGCAAAAAAAAAAACCGAGGATGACAAAGACACAATTGGTATTGACTTACTTCTTATTGGTTGAGAAAGTAGAGGCGCAAGCTTTTTAAATCAATCACAGAGTTTACGAAAAAAAATCAAACAAACTAAAAGCGAAGTATTTTCGACACTCGATTGAAGACCGCTCTATACAATGTATGCTTGCCACAAGTGAACATATGAGATATTGCACGTAGAGGATCCCTCACCTTTCCGCCACATTATCATCTTGCAGCTCTACAATCTGTACCGCTTTGTTCCACTGACGAGCTTGAATGGCCGCCTCGATAGCCTTGATAGAACAACTGAAAGCAACAGAAGTCGTGCTTACTATTAGTCATGTTATCACTCACGTCATTTATTCAAAGAAACTTTTATTACTTCGCCTTTTTTAATGTAAAAAAATTTTTGGCAAGAAGACAATGAAGCCTGTGAATTACTCAGGACAACCACAACCGAAGAGCTGTCAAGCATCAAAATATAAAAAGACAGCCTCGGTTGCACGCCACTCACCCAGCCTCGATGTAGTGATTGATGGCGGCATCCAGCTGCTTTTGAGACACCAGATAGTCGCCCCAGGCCTCTTCCAGTTTGACAACTTCGCGAGGGAATGCCACACGAGAGAGCTCCACAGCTACATTGTTGAAAAGAGAAAAGTCACTTTACCTATTGCAATAACTGCCATATAGACTACATGTAACTTATGCAGCCCCAGACTTCCTACTGATGGTGGTCATAGCCGTACTGGGTTCACTTTGTCCTTTCAGGTTAAATGCTTTCCATATTGGAGATGAGGTCGCCATTTCTGTGTGGTCCTCTGAGCCACCTGAAGAACTATCCATCATCTTTGCAGATGTCATAGAGAAGACAGCACCAACAGAAAGCGATTTATTGATGAATAATACTAACTAAAAACTAAACCGAAGTGTTCCATACCTCTCCTGTACGCGTTGCCTTTACGATATGATTCCATAGCTCTGTCATTTTTACCAACTTTCTCGTACAACTCGCCAGCCTTGGGAACCAAAAGTAAAGCAAATATTCATTTAAGGAGACAGATAATGAAAACTCCTAGAAGTAGGACAGCTCTAGCTAATAAAATTGTAGCTAGCACAGTTGGTAAGAGCAATCTACCCAGGTATCACAAGAACATGGGTTCTATTGCTCAGGATTTCCCTGCAAGTGCCGGAGACTCTAAGATCACTGTAAGTTTCGTACGCTTGTAAATCTTTCATCAGAGTTCACATATATGCTCGTTTTATTTCCTTTTACGTCACTAATACTATTTTCTTGTGACTGGTAAAAGCCACTGCCGAAATGTTTTCTTACTGATCAAAGCAAACACACCATCTTGCGTTTTTAAATCAGATATGCAATGAGGCAGCCACTGACCTGTTCATACAATCCTCCTTTAAGAAGAGCGGCTGCGATCCTCTCAAGTAACTCAGAAGACTGTACAAGCTCCTAACAACATGGAAAACACAAACATTCCAGCTTAAATGGTAGTTAAGTGGTTAAGACTATAACCATCAAGTTCTCTTTTCACTGCTCTCAGCCATGGCCTTGTGGCGTTTTAGTAATATCAGTCTCAGACTGTGATTTTTTAGCGCTTTAAAGAGTGATATCCGGTAGAAAAAATATTTTCCATAGCATTCCTATTCCTGGTCGACTCAAAAACGGCTTCAGTAAGATGACTTCAATCTTATTACCATTTCGGAATTGCGTTAATTTTCGGCACAGCACTGCGGCTTTTGCCGAAATTTTATCGTGTTATTGCGGTACCAACCCCCAATGCCCCGTATGACAGTAATAAACATCAAGTGAGTTGGACGTACCTCCCTACTCATAGCCAGTCGTGCAGCTTTAGCAGGCAGACCAGCCTTCAGGTACAGGTTGATAGCCTCAGTGTAATTACCTTCTCTTTCTTTCACCTTCAACAACGAATTAGAGAAACAAAAAGGTCACGGAAAGAAACCGATACGAATGAAATTTCAATAAATTATTAATGAGTAAATTATTATTAATAAACTAGTAATAAATTGTTGTTAAAATTATTGATAAATTTATATTCACAGTAAAAATTATAATTTTTGCTTCGTCTCACCTCGCCAGCCTTTTCCTCTTGAGCTGTTTCAGAAAGCCACTGATAATGAGCTGCTCGTAAATTCTCCAGCTCGGGATGACCCTGATATGGAAGAAAATCAAACACAAGTTTATAAATAAATAAATGCATAATAACTCCTGAGGGCGACTAACAATAACTGAAACTTAAGACAGAGCTTGTTTTTTTTAGATTCCCTTTCTGCTTGGTTTGGAACTATTATCTAACTCGCTGATGACTGACAAATTGGCCCTGGTCGTTGTAAGGTAGCTGTCTCGTAAATTTCTTAATTAATGGTCAAACATCATTTGAACCAGGCTGGGTTTCTCATAAAATCCATTCAGAAAACACCTTACAGCTTCATTTTATTCGCTTTGAAATGAACCAGTCTCAATTTAGGTCGCTTACCAAGCCATTTTGTGGCACGTTCAATCCTACACCACTGCATTATTAACACGTCACTTAATATAAGACAAAGAGATATGCCAGGACAATCAATCATCAACACTTCTGACTTCAAAAACATCGGTTCTCATGATCTGGTGGTGCTTCTTCCGTCCCCACCCTACGTATCCCCACTCAGACAATCGTGCTCCACCCTCCCCACCCCCATACCTTGGCATCGGCCACAGCAATAGCCTCATCCCATTTGTGCAGTTCTTGGTACATTTCGATAGCTTCATCCACATAACCCTGCTCTAGCAGAATGCTCTCAGCCAGCTTAAAGTTCTTATCCAACACTGCTAACTTGGCTCGTACGCGGACATGGTTTGTACCATCTCCTCCCTGAAAAAAAAGAAAACTATCAGTAATGCCAAATAGAAATTTAAGAAACTTTCTTTAAAGTGCACCTAACCCCAAAATATTTTTTTCGCTAAAATAACTCTTTGCACCTGTTTGAAAAGCATTACGCCTTTTTTTAATGAAATCCCCCTCAGTCTTGACTTTTTATAGGCTGTAAAAGTTACGAAATCTAGCCATCATCTGGTACACGACCGAGCTAGTGAGGGCATGGGTCTATTCTGGATTTGACATCACAAACTGATTTGCATCTCCTTAAGTCTTTGTAAACATGCATGCAAAGCAGTTTGTGACGTCAAATCAAGAATAGACCCATGCCCCTTCTAACTCGGTCGTGCGACAAATGATGCTTAGTTTGACGTAAGGAATAACCATTAAAGACCATTTCCATTTCCAAGTTTTGAAGCCCATAAAAAAGTCAAAAACTGCAAATAATGGCGAAATGTTTTTAAAATAGGTGCAAAGACTTATATTAGCGTAAAAAATATTTTGGGGTTAGGTGCACTTTAAATGTCACTTCGCAAAAGTTGATAAGTAACTGGCCACATAGAAAAGATAGTTAAAACTTTGAAAACGCGTGTTGGCAAATGAGTTAGGGTGTGTGAATGTCAAAATAGGTTGTAGTAGTTTGTACCCTCATAAAATTTTCGTCAACTTTTTTGTTGGCAAGATTCGCATTTTACTTGAGAAAGTCTGTCAAACAAGCCACAACCAGTCAAAAATCATACACTCGTAATTTTTACGTCAACTTCACTAAATAGTGTCGGCTGAATGAGAACATCAACGACTTTTCTGTTGATCGAAGTAGCCTTTTTTCACTTTTGTATTAGGGAAACGTTATTGGGCCGACCTCGTGTTTTCCTTTTCACGATGTTCTTACTTTTACATTTTATTTGTTTTTTATTAACATCTTGAATAAACAAGTGTTGTGTATAAAATTCTTTAATATAGGGCGCGTTTCTGGACTTAAAGTTTTCCAACACGCGTTTTCAAACTTAAATCTTCGTATAAGACGAGAACAATCTTCCTTTGTAAAGAGCTCACCATTTCTTCGGCAGATTGTTCAGCGACCTTGTTAATCTGTCGTAAAGCCTTCGATTTGGACACATCACCCAAAGCTGAAAAACACCGCTCGGCAATATGCAGCTGCCTCGCCTCCAGGGCGAGTCGACTCAGAGTCTTCCACATGGCCTCTGTTTCCAAGGACATCTCTAAACTTTCGAGGAAAGCAACTGCCCTGAAAAGATGAAACAACACATGTACTGAGTTAACACAAAATGAAGCTTCTTCAAAATACTCTTCATTAAAGGGATTTTAGATATAGCCTGCAAAAGTAGTTGGTGTGTTTGGATGTCGTGTCACACCATGCCATGTGGGCTTTAAATTGAATTATGGTTCGAGGCTTGGTGTCTGCATCATGTCGTATCGTCCGACGTCACCTTTACCAATGAAGCCGATACTAAGTAATGAAAAAAAAAAGGACCCCTTTGCGTTACAGACCAAGTTTTCACTCACACTGATATGAACGTGATTTGGGCTCTATAGAAGTAAAATCGTATTTTTTGCAATCTTTTTCAATAGGACCGAATTTTGACCATCCGTAGTCCAATCTGATCTCCAACTACATTGTCTCTGTTTTCAAACCACCGCAACCCTTGTAAGATCAGCTCGTCAATAAAGAAAACGTAAAGAAGAAGTGAACGTTAATAAGGCCACTTTCTATTGGCCCAGCAAAAGTCCATGCAGTGATTTAGTTATCTAAAACCCATTAATCAGGTCAATTTTTATGGCCTGTCGATGGTCGGTTCCACTGTAGCATCATAGCGTGACTTTATACCTTGGGAAATCACCATCATCAACAGCTGTACCAAACTCGATCAATCCTTCATCCAGAGTGTACGAGATGGTGGTGACACCTTCATTCACAACAACTTCTGTTTTGCCATCAGCTCTCTCAAGATCAACTATATCCCCCTGCAAAGGAAAAGTGTTTAAAACAGTCACTTCATTGTCTCCCTGGCTTCTGCAAGAAATGAGGTCAACTGCACTAAAACACAACTACTAAATATAGAGTTGGCCAGCTACTGCTCTGAATGCGATATGTGTTTGGATCAGCTGCAGTACGAGAACCAGGAGAATTGGTGCATTCCTTCTCACTCCTCTGCTTTTCTTTCGTTCTCCCCAATCCTTTGTCCACCTTTTTGATGTGCTTCTTCACTTGTTAATTTTACACTTTCATGTTCGAGAAATATACCAACTACTCTACACACGACTTCCTTCAGTCTGGACACGATACACGATCATTTGTCATTCTGTAACATTTTCCCTGTGGAATTTGACGGAATTTTAACAGACAAATGCAACATCTCTCAGGTTTCTATGGAAGCTTTTTGGCTAGTCGTAACATACCAATAATTTGTTCTTTCAGAATAAAAACTTTACAAGGTACCTGTGCTCTTTCTTTTTTCTTACAATCTTACCCCATTTTGAAAATGGTGAATTTTGCCGTGAAAGAGCTCTGAAGGCTCACGTTATATTCTAGAAATTAATTTTTATAAGACAGTCGAGCGACTTCGAACACAGTGCGTTTACAAGCGTAGAACGCAAAAAACAACAACAACAAAAATAAAAAAACCCAAAATAAACAAAGAAATGCCTTTCCCGTTCCCATTGCGTTTGCCCTCGTTGATCACGCCTTGAAACTGAATCTAATGAGAAAACAGAAGATCTGTAAATAGACTAATAAGGCATCAGAAGAACAAACCTTAATGGGAAACATGGTGACTCTCTCAGGTGAGTCAATATTGTACCACACACATAGGTTGCCTCGGTTCTGTGCTACCACCACATCAGAGAGAGGCACCCATTGCACGTATGTACAGTAGTTCAGGATTGTCGTACGGACTTGTGTATCCACATCCAGGAGATGAAGCTAAAACACAATTAACAACACAGTTGTTACATGGCCGAGCTCCACATTCACCATAGCTGTCTCTATCACCACATATGACACTTCCTAGCAGCATACAAAAGGCTTCCAGCAGCTTCAAGTGATTAGAGCATCTGACTGGCTAACTTGCTCCGTCACGCACGCGTGCAACCCAGGCACATATTCCGGCGGAATATGTGCCTGGGTTGCACACGATACGATGCAAATGAATTAAAACCAGCCACCATTACCAACGGAACAAGCCTGAGCAAATCAGTACTTATTGGTGTGCGGAGGGTTGAGGGTTTGTCTCCCATTTGGAACTCAGGGGTTTCTTTTGATTGGCTAATCCTCGTCCAAATACAGTTTACCTAAGAATTCTCAACTACACTGCGTGTTAAGTGTAAAACCAAGTGAATTTATCCTTCAACCATGTAATTTAAAAGAAAAAGAAAATTTGTGAAAAGAATTTTGGCGAGTATTTTTTCTATTTTACCTATTTTCCCCTTAAGTGAGCCTTTTCAAAGATTATAAAAGACGACAGACTCACCCTTAGTTTCTTGTCCCGAAACAGAAGCGTTTTACCAGTTTCATTGAGCTAAAAGATCATAATCAAAATTCATTAGTTACTTGTAACAGAGCGTAAACGCAACGTACTTTTGACACTCAGTTATCATTAGCGATCACTGCATGTGCAATAAAGACAAGATGCATGCAACAAGAGACAAAGTAACGGTGAACTTCTCACCTCCAACCAATCAATTCTTGAATCGTGGTTCACTGTCGCAATGTTGAATCCCGTGACCAAATCAACTGGTAAAAGTAAAATACAAAAAACAAACGTCAAAGCCTTGTTGTTGTCTATTTGTGTATTTAAGTGAAAAGATAGTTTTGTAAATATTTGTAAAGCCTCCTTATGAAATGGAATAAAACATCTTATTAAAAAAAAAAAAGCAAATGTCGTTGAGATATTACGCACCAGGCATTCTGTAGGCGAACAGCTCTTCTACGAGGATACTCAGTTCGGTCCTAGCTACGCACTTACTCTAAATATTTAACCCCTTCTAAATGGCACCTTTTCTAGCTAAGCAGACACTTTACTGTGGTGTCAAGTACTAAGCCCCATAAATGATCAGCCTCTAACTTGTCTTTACAAAGAGGAGTTAATAAACTGCTATTAAAATCAATAGATGATCAAACATCAGGGACTGAGAATGACGAAAACGCTCTATACAGATAATAGGTCTTAATGTTTATTCAAATTCCTCCAGCGTTTGGGGCAGTGAGGAGCTTATGCCGGTTGATGTTAAACTTACCAACAGTGATGGTCTTGAGATCAACAAGGTAAGCCATCTTTTTGTTGTTCTCTACGCCTCTTTGCTTCCGTTCATTCAGACGGACACTTGAGAAAACAACAAAAAGAAAATGTTGCAAAAACCAAATATTAATGGCTCAATTACATGCACTAAAGGCGGCTGTATTCGCAGGCGAGTAATAGTTGGTTGACCAGTATTTACTCTGAGCTACAAAGTTATATGTTTATTCTATTTTACCTGATTAAGTGAGGGTTCATAAACTCGGTCCTCACAGTTCCAAGAATTTCATTGTTTGCATATTCAACCAGGGACAGCTCACCCGCATTGAAGACCATGCAGACCTGAAAAAAATTGAAATCATTAAGTGAAAAGTCTGCTTATCTCTTTTCTTTCGTGTACCAACAAGAAGAATTTGGACAAAGAAATGTTCAAAAGCAATTTATTACAAACTCATTAAATTTTTTTAAGTTCAACATCTCCAAGCTGATCACAAATTCAATGTTTGTAGTTTTCTGCTGACACAAAGTGACAAAAAGATATACATACGTTTTCGTTTTCAAAGAAGAATTTTTCATTTCCACCAGTGCCTTGCCAAGGTACCTGGAAAAAGGTGTGAAAATATTTTAGGTAAAGCACCTTGAAATACTTCTTGCTCAAATGCATGTTCTGAACCAATTTGAATGATCATTTAAAACTTTCATACCTCACTAAGTCTATTATGTGCAAGGTCCCCAACCAGAAGTGTGTCTGTTGTGTAAGCCACAAGGTATCTGTCTTTACCCATGATGCTTACTTTATCAATCTGTGTCAGTAAAACATTCAGAAATTACAACTCAAAATCCACATGAAATCACTTTTCACATGTTGAAAAGTAATGCAGGTAAAATATTTTTCTATAGTCTGGTTTCCACATATTTCACTTGGATTTTTAGATAAGTAAAAACAAGTGCACCTTGATTATAATGCTTGAGCAATCACAGCAATCATAAAGAAAAGAGGGGATACATATTTTCATGATAAATGCTGCATGTCATCTTTGCAATATAGTAATTGCTACAATAGCTGAGCACTGTTTCAGCAAAACAGGAAACCAGCTTATGGAAGCAGGTTTCAACAGCATGACAGTGGTGATTTTAATCATTAATTCTAGCTACACAAATTAAGGCTGGCAAAACAGTTTCATTACCCAGAACAGTCAAAACAACTTGTGTGTTAGCCATGAAAATATCCACACACAAAAGTTGTTCAAAGGCTGTACAACATGTGAGGAAGAAAACGATAAACAGAGAAATCATCAGCACTTACAGCTTTACTGCTACTAGGGTCCACTTTTACAAATACTTACAGGTACTGTAATGAAGTTCAAAGATCAACTAGTGTGATTAAAAAAAAAAACTGCAAATCAAAACTATTCAAAAGAGGACATCACCTCATATCCATAATGCGATTTCAGGACAACAAGAGTTCCTGATGACAAATTCTTCACAATGACCTAAAATAAAACAAAGGCATGCATACATGAAGCATCTTTTGTAAGCATATTTTGAAGAAAGTTTTGGACTACTGACAAGTATTTCAAGTCAGTGAGGGTTTCAATATAGTGTTACATGAAAAACATTTTATCAACCTGACTCAGTCCAACATAAGTCATCTCAAACTTGTTCTTGTAAATGGATCTTCTCAAGCAACAGTCAAAGAGCTCCACACCGCCACATAGTGTACCCTATAATAAAGCAATCATTAGGATTATTAAATTTGTTGTTGGCCACTATATAAAGATTACATTAGAATTTGTTGCAGAGGGTAGGGCTCAATGGAGGGAGATACCTAGTCAAGGAAGTATAACCAAGTACTGCTGTATTTCTTTCATTAGGCACATCGCCGCCCTTCAATTACATGTGAGCCAGTTGGCCTCTCAAATATGTGTTTCTCAAGTGTCATAAAATTTGAGATAAACAACAATCTTTCCATTAAAAACCACTCAGGAATGATGCATGAAGTAAAAGAGGGTTTACTGTTTTACTCTAGGTTTATTTTTCAATCCAGTAGCATGTTCGTTATTCAAGCTCGGTCATGGAGATTGAAATGATGGAAATCAATGTAATACTCAGGGTGCTTATTTGAGGAAACTGACAGTATAAAAACAAGAATCAAACCACATACAGCCACTAGTCTGGAGCCATCTCTCTTCCAAGCCATAGCAGTAATGGTGTATAAATTAGGAATCTCTTTAGCCTTAGATTCATCCCAAGAACCTTTCCTTGGACTCCAGTTAAACACTCTTAGCCTACAGAAGAAAAGAAAAAAAGAGCCAATTTACTAAACTAAAAACTCAACAATTTAAATCCCAGCTGATAAGCTAGCCTGCAACCTGGTTACCTCAGTTGGAAGGTTGCCAGTTTGCATCACAGGACTTCCAGGTTAAAATTCTGGCTAGAGCCATAACCACGGTCTTAAAATAACTGGTAAGATCATGCTGGCTGTGTTCAAAACCTGGGGCAGGATTCACAAAGCTGTCCTAAGCAAAAGATGAATCTTAAGTACTGTTTCATAAAAATAGGCTTTGTTTTCCAACAATGCATAGGACACATCTTATCCTAGGAGGGCTTCATGAATCCAGCCCAGTGGTCTTAGTGCATTCAAGGGTTGGAAGGAAGGGACCATGTAAATGGAGCATAGCTCTGTGGGGCTTCCTTCCTGTTAATGGTGAAACTTAATGAATAAAATTCTCTTACTTTAGATTGCAAGCTCAAGCCAGAGTTTCCCTTGCTTCATTCACTATTGCAATTTACCCTCTGATAACTACACAAACTTTCATTATTAGTTTTAGGTTTCTCCTGACAGCACATGTCATTGGAAATCAATGGTCAGAAGGTGTCAAGCTTCATCAATGTCAGGACATTAATTAGTTTCCCAAAACAAGATTGTGTGGGTCCTGATGAACTTTACTCCCCATCTGGCATTACCAAATTCTTCAAGTTGTCATACCCTGGTAGAAATCCCACACAGAATCTTATAGGATTTTGAGGGATCCTGTAGGTCAACCTATCCAGAATTTTAAGTGGGAATGACAAACCTACTAACTAAAGAACAAGGTCCTAATAAGGCTCATATAGGGTATCACGGGATCTAATAAGATTCTGAAGATCTTATAATGTAACTGTGCACAAGGATCACCTGTTAAAACTGCCAACCACAACTGACTGTCCACTGGGGCTGCAGATTGCCACAGTGAACTCTTTTTCATCATCATCCCTGCTGTAGTCAAAGTTCTGTAAGATCCTCCCTGGTAAATATGGCAAAAATTCATTCATCAGAAAAAAATTGCCAAGAAATTAAGGAAAAAGATGTAATTAATTAGATCATTTCTGTTCACCTTCTTTTCCATAGGCTATTATCCTCCTGTCACATCCTCCTGCTACAATTGAAGAGCCCCAGCAAAGGGCATAAGGAGAGCAGGGATGTTTGCAAAGCTGACCCTGGAATACAAAGTAGAAACAGAGAAGAAAAATGTGATATGGAATTTTCACTGTGCATTTCAATGACAGGCAAACTCTAAAGTCCAAAATTAAGTTTGCTTTTCTAATACACTGCCATCAATTATCATAGCCCACATTGAACAAAACAAAGAAGTTATAAATAAGTTCAACTGGTTCAAAGACTCCTGTTGGCAGATTGGCAGATTGGCAGATTTCAATCAATTTTGTTGTTTTGTTTCCAGGGTTCTACTGGTTGTTATTGTAATAAATTACGATTCTGTTGTTCCAGACAGTATCCGTACCCCATCCCCCCCCCCTCCTCCCAACACACATGGACGGTTTGGTTTGAACCACCCCTCCTAAACCCTAATGCTGATTTTTCAATAAAACATTGAATATCTTACAAAACATCCTTAGGTTTCAAGCTTACTTGTGATAAACCTGTTCCCTCATCATCAAAAAAGTATCTGACAATGGCACCATCAACATGTCCAGAAAGAATTCCTTTTCCAGAAACACTGTGAGAAAAAATAAGAATTTGCTTACTGACAAATTGCTCTTTGACCTGCTAAAACTGAAATGAAACATCAGAGCAGCTAAGTTTATGACCAAAAAATTGTTCATCCAAAATGCTGTTCAACCAAATGTTTATCTGACCTTCTGACCTTCTAACTAAATGGACTGGCCATGCAAATTACTAGCTGACTTACTGATTTACTGTTCCAGTCAACTGATGGGGCAGATGTTTGTTTGTCTCCTGTGTCTGTCTGATGACTATCAACTGACTGACTGACTGACTCACCAGCTGACTGACTGACTGACTGACTGTCTGATCGAGTGGCTGGCTGGCTTCTCAACTGTCTGGCTGACAGTACTGAATAACTGACTGACTCAATGAATAAATGATCGACTGGCTGACTGCACTGACCAACCTAACCCACTGACTGACAGATCAAATGACTGACTGACTGACCAATGGACTGACCAACTAACTTACTAAGTAACTGATCCACTCACTGACTGAATTAATGAAAGTCTTACTGACTAACTAAATGAGTCTGACTGGCCCACCGACCAAGTGATAGAATAACTGGCTGATCAACTGACCTACTGATCAACCAACTGAATGACTGACGGCCTGAGAGAAACAAATGAACATTTCACAGATGCAGAATACATACTTTGCAGCCAGAGAAACTACATAGTTGTCAGTCCCATAGAGGGTTGTTGATTTGTTGGTCTTCAGATTGGCAATTCGAACCTGGCAAGGACAAGGTTTAAATGATTGGTTAAATATCAATTCAAGTAATGAATACATGACTGCACAACTCACATCTAAAGAGGATATTCTGCTTATGCCTACCTTTCCATCAGCCAAGCCAAAGATAATATTTTGTTGTTCGGGTGGCCATATCAAACAAGTCACTGCACTCTGAAATGCAAACAAAACAGAGACAACAGTCAGAAAAAAAGTTATTTATTATGTACAGTACATGTATGTATTAGAATTTGTCTAAAGAGACCGTGTTAGTGACCACTGTAACTTAACTAAACTTTGAAGACACTAATTGAGAGTGACAGCCACTCCAACTTCCAAGATGCAAATGGGTAGGACAACAGAGAGTACATGTGTATAAGTAACAAATAAAAATGTTAAGAACCTCTCCATATTGAATAATTTTCTTCTTAAAGATCATATCTTCTTAAATGTACCAAACAATTTTAAAATAATTTCCTTCTCAAATGTGAATTATCACAAACTAGACTCTCAAGTGCTCTTGGCAACCAGTCCAGGCTCTTTTGATTTAGATTCAATAATGGCAGATCAAACTTACACTCTTGTTTGGCCTCTAATTCTACAATAAGTCATGTACTTTTGTTAACTCTCTTGCACTCTAAAAAAATCACCATTGTATTAATGAATGTTATTCATTCAACTGATTTATTCTTGTTCTTTACATTGCCATGTTTCCGCCAAAAGTGTAGCTCCACTGTTCTACATATAAACCAAGCACAACCCACATTTCCTTGATTTGCTCTGAAAAAGGGCTTATACTCTAAATGTCAGCTTTCTATTTCTTTATGGGTGGCCAATTTTCATTATCACCTCAGTCGATTAATCCAAATTTTTGTGTTTCTCTTCCATTCTCATTGACTCTTGTGTACTCTCAAACAGTTTAGTATCTTATCAACTCTCATGCACTCTTATTGACTCTAGTGTGCTTTCAAACAGTATGACCTCTTGTCAATGCTCATGAACTTTCATTGACTCTTGTGCACTCCTTATCAACTCCCATGTACTCACAAAAGAGTTTAAACTTTTCGTTACTGTCACATACTCTCACTGGTTCCTGTGCACTTTCAAAGAGTACAAACTCTCTTCAACTCTTGTTGGCTCAAAATCAATGTTCTCATCATAAAAGGTCCTTTATTATTACCATTATGACAAACACGTGAAAGGTACAGTCATCAGGGTTCTTATTAAGTTTGTAATTAAAATAGACAGCTTTGATTCTTAAGTAGCTGTAGTGGAGCTACCAAGTGCTACAAAAACGATTCAGCATTTTTGTTGAAAAGCAGACAGCTCAAAAGTTGAAGTAGCTGGTTTTTCAGCCATCTACAATGTCCAGAACAACCAACAGACTATTTGACATTTTGTTCAAATAATTATGCATAACAGGGTCCTTCATGACAATACCCTCTTGCATCTCCCGGAAGTTAAAACATCTATAGGCCAGTGCACTTTCAGTCCAGTATTCGGCAGCCGTGGACTGGAACAAGTTGCCAAGAAGTATTAGAGAAATTAAATCACTAGCCGTGTTTGAGTCTTAAGTGTCGTCTAAAGTGTATAGTTATCTGCGTGACCTGGATCGAACCACGCATCGATGTACTTGTTAAGACCTGTTATTTAACATTTTAGTCAGTATTTTACAATTTTTATAACCTGTAGTTATTTTGTCAATTTTTATAGGCGCAAATTCATAGTAATTTTGTTAAGTTTCGCTGCACATGGGTTTATACCAGTCGGTACTATTGTATCTCGATCTGCTGATCCATTTTGCAGGGTAAATAAAGTTTTATAATTATTATAATAAATAATAATAATTATTATTATTATTATTATTATTATTATTATTATTATCATCTGCTGGCTCTTAATAAGAACCTTGCAAGATTGGCAAATAAAACATACTTGCTGTACAAACTTGTTGCAGATAACTTTCTTCTCACCCCTGAAAATATCAGACGATAAAATATTAATTAAAAACAAATTAAACACATTTAAGATAGCTAAAAAACATGACATTTACAATTAGTTGAACTGCAACAGTACAAAAGTATGAAGTTAAATCATACCATTCCTCTCCAATTTTGTAAACAAATATAATGTTGTCTGTTTGTCCCACGGCTATTTTGGTAGAATCTGGAGAGAAGGCAAGTCCTTTTACAATGTAGCTTTTCTTTCCAGCCTAGCAAAGACAAACATTGAACATGATTATATACGTTTATGCATTACAACTGCCTGCTTGTTGACAGAGGATCTTCCTAAAACTAGTAACTTTCACCAAAACTATTTAAACTACATCTACATTTAAGTCTGTACATTTAACTCTCAGGTCTCTCAGATTATCCAGGAGTCTCCTGAATGCAGACCGAATCTCCTGATCCTGATAATGGTCAACCAATCTGATAATAATAATAATAATAATAATAATAATAATAATAATGATAATAATAATAATAATAATAATAATAATAGTAATAATAATAATAATATTTATTACTTATATTGTGCTTTCTCTATAAAAATAATCAAAAGCGCAAATACACTTAATAAAATACATTGTAAGATATCTCCCAGATAAAAGTGACTATGGATTATTTCCCCATGCAGCAAACCCCTGGTTTACCGCTTTCCTGTTGTGTCAGTTTGAGTGCATACATAGCCTGTAGACAAGAATCTACTAAGGGTACATGGAGGGGCTGGTGGGGTGGGAAGAGACAGTCAATGAGGGCACATTGTCACTTAGAAAAAGTGTCTGGACAGACACAACAATAATGCATATCACAACAAATGAACAACATAAAAAAATACTATCTATCAAAACTTATACATGTCAAGTAAGAAAAATTAGTTAACTATATGCACAAAATTGTAGCTTAGACTTTAAAAACATCTATAGAGTTGGCTTCAACATTACTTCAGTAGGTAGTTTGTTCCTTGAGAGAGATCGGTGAATTTCCAAGGCTAACCAGTAAATGTGGCCCCTCTTATCACACTCACTATGAGGCAGTTTATACCCTGAGGCTCTACAAATTAGTAAGAAATTATTGCAGCTGAATCACACAACCTCCTCTGGTTGAATGCCCACAGTGGTGGCATGCAGTTATTCATTTACACCTAAGCACTGTTAACAGTCAAACTACTAAAAATGACATATATATTTTGCAGCACTAAGAACACAAAGTCAATATAATTAATAATTGATTATATTGACTTAGTATACCGAGTGCTGCAAAAAATAAAGGTTGTCTGCAGTAGGGGACGTACAAGGGGGACCACTTGGTGGGAAGGGGGGAAGGAACAATACATTTTTTTGTTACATGCAAATACTTCCTGTACATGCAAATACTTCAATTTGATCTACCACTACTCTTCAGTGTTACTGGACATTATTTTTAATCCTCATCAGTTCTTAGAAGCCATTAAAAAATACCTGTGCATTTGCTGGTTTTGTTGCAAACTTATCTCTTCTCTCACCAAGCTCATCATATAGTATAACCACCCTGTCCATCGTCACTACGGCCATTTTAGTATTGTTTGGTGACCATGCCATTGCAGTAACCTTGCATGCCCCATCCTTCAAAATATTGAAAATCAAATGATACATTAATTTTCTATCAAACCATTTTATCGATCAATCGATAAAAATCGATACTCACAACTGATCCTGGTTTTTAATGGTATCGATTTTATCGTCTTACTTCCCTTTTTATTTACTTGCGAAGTTGATCATCTACTTTATTATGCATAATTATAGAATGATTTTAACTATGCTTTGCAATATGATTTTTGCTGCAGCAAGGGTCTTGCTGACAAACTGTCTACTGGAGACTATGTTGAACATTGAAACTCGCCTCACTACTTGAAATAGCAGCCACTATCATCCTACAATGTCTTTATGGTGTTCAATGTGAACATTTTCCAAGCAAGCATTAGTTGTTATGTTACGTTTCCCTGCTGACTCATTTTAAACTTTTTACAGGCCTGTTGGTTTGAAAGTGTTACTGTTCAATGCAATAAAATTGTTCTCGAATCGTTTATCGAAGTAGTAATGGTTTCTAAGTAAGTCTGTTCATTTCTGATGTTTCCCTGCCTAAAACACGTGGAAAAAAAATATTGCGCTGATAAAATCGATAAGTTTGATAAAAATCGATAAGAATAATTGAAAAATCAATAATCATTGATTACTAACAACGTATCCCTTTATCGATTTTTATCGATTTCCAATACAATTTATTAATTTTTATCGATTTTTATCGAATGCTATCGATTATCGATTTTATCGACTGAACACGTCAGGTTTATGCATGGAACCCAAGTAATGGCTCATTTCCTTAGTGTGGACAACTGTGAATCCACCATCCCGGTTTTTTGAGGAATGGTGTGTATGTGGCAAGGTATTCTGTGGTTACAAAATGACGTTTACATCAGGCCTTGGAAATGAAAGGGAAATAGTAAGTTTGAGTTTAAGTTAATTATATGGGGAGCATCAGCCGATAGTTTATTGGGTGATGTGCCTCTAAATAACAAACATCAGTTTTGGGTCAAGGCAGTCTTGCATCATACTTGGATCCAAGCAACTCGTGCAGTTTATTTTAGTACTAGTAATTTCCCATCACTTGATTACCGTAAAACTACTAGTTGGTTTTTACCTAATGTAAGTAAAAGTACATACATGCTTGGTACAAGAAGGGATCGCCTGGAGATTGAGTTTTATTGTTCAATCGCTTAGCTTGCTAGTACACGCTACACCTGGCTAGTACACATATTGGCAGTTTCTCTTTTTCTCCCTCCCTCCCTCCCTGGCGTTTCATTTGCCTTAGTTTTTACGTCTTTCTGTCAATATGCATCTGTATTACTTGCAGCCACTCTGTTAGAATTGTGTTTAGTGTTATTTGACTTGTTAGCTTATATATTAAAATAATAGTTATATATTGTGAAAATTAGTTAATTTATAATCTTGTAATTAATAAAGGCTGCCTTTGTCCCAAACTCTGTCTACGGTCATGTTATGTGGTTTACAAATATTTCAATTCTAGATTAGAGATAGATACAAAAAGATACAAAGGGAGAGATACAAAGGCAGAGAGTGGTGCTGATAATGGCTTAAGATATAATTTCTTTTCTGCATGTTCTGTGTTTAGCCCATCTGAGTCATTGTGCCTATCAAAAATATCAAGAGGAGGCTGCAATTTGGTATCCATGACTAAGCTTAATTACGGTTCTAGAATAAAATTAAGAAAGACAGTGATACTTAGACAGTTACCTGTGGGCTCAGAAGAGTTTTCATGTACCGAAGTTGCATTTTGGTGGGTAAGAAATCCGAAGTTTACACGGAAAATCAAATTTGAAATAAATATTTTTAAGACAGTGCAGTCGCCATGTTTTATTGCTTGAGGTATCCTAGTTACTGGCTCAGCTTATCTGTTCAGCAGTTTCCCCCATGAAAGGTCAATCACATGACCTTCAGGAGGTTTTCTTTGAAATTCACGCGTAGTTCGCGCACCTTTTTGTTGTAAATATGTATCCATTTTCTTACCGATTTTACGTGGGATTTTTACTCTTGTATATTTTATTCATTGTAAATATAAGTTCTGCCAGTTTTCGCTGGCGATCGGCTCAAGATCCAAGTGAACTGGAGCTCTGCAGAAGGTCTTGCCACGGCAGCAACACCACCACTTCCTGTAGAAAACATGAACGGAACGAAACTACAACTGGGCGATGTTGTGTGAATAATGATGTTGTTGTTGGGTAAGTTTAAGCATTTGAAAATTTTTCTGTAGTCTGATCTGTGTAATCGCCTCTCTTTTTTGACCTATTATTGAGTCATATAACTTAAAGGAAAGCCGGTGTATTCTTGCATACCCTCTTCGGCTGGCACGCATGAAACCTAGCACTCTCAATTGTAAGAATTCTTCTTTTTGAAGTGTGCTATTTCCAGCAGTCTCAATGGTGTTATTCTGTGCAAGACATTAAACTTCCCCTGGCTGTGTCTCTTTACACCCCCCCCCCCCTTTCTTTGAAAGGTATCCGGTCATTTCGTTCCATGGTCATTTCGTTCCAAGTCACTTCGTTCCACAGTATAGTCAGTTCGTTCCACAAAATAGTCAATTCGTTCCACTAGATAGTTAGATCGTTCCACGAGATAGTTAGATCGTTCCACAAAGTATTAAGGTAGAAATAAACTTAAACATAGTGAAATTCTACGTTAAAGTTACCTCATCCGTTGGATACTGGGTAGAAGATCAGCCAAGTGACGAAAACCTCCACACTCTATACGCGAAATTGATGGGGAATAGAACAGCTGTGTAACACTGACCTCTCCCCAATCTCCCTGAATTACTGCCCTCTCCCCAATCTCCCTCCCTACATGCGCTTCAGATTTGGCTTCTGTGGGTATTTATCATTCCAGAGTGATGGAGTAAAAACGGTGAAAAGCCTGCATGAAAAGCCTCTATCAAAACGCGCGTGCTTGGGCAGTGAAAAAGAGAAAACAATAGAACGAAAAAGTCTCGCCTTCATCACAGAATGAATGCGCTTTAAGTTCACAACGAAGACGAAAACAATTCACCAATGTCAAGATTCCCTGTTTGAATTCACATCGTACACTCGACTGTTGAGATACGAAAAGCATACACTAATTTAACAGCGGAGAACAGTGTGCGCAAGTACAATGCACGTGAAATTTTAGTATCTCAGTATTGAGACTACTGAGCGTCGTTGTAAACAATAAAAATATTTCTTTACCTTTTCCTTGACTAATCTATTAAAAGTCATCAGACTAGGTTTAAGTTGATTCCCTTTCTTTCTTGATACCCGTTCTTACAGTACCATTCAGCACTCCTTATTTTAGTCTCTGTTCTATTAGCTTATCGGTATAGGGAATGTCGATAACAAAGGTAATCCTGTTTAGAATATAAAGCTAGTTACAATTCAAATGATTGACTTGTAGCCTGCATAACAGGCGTTATTTTAATAATTGAGCGCGAGAGACGAGTGTTCACGCCATTAACGCCATTTGGCTTAGCTTGACTGATTTTCTTCACGATGACTCTCGCGAAAGCAAATCAGTGCCATCTATTTTTGTTTTCCGTGCTTTAGGATTATGGGTGATTTTCCACTGTTCCGCGTTTTAGGATTATGGGTGAGTTTCCGCCGTTCCGCGTTTTAGGATTATGGGTGATTTTTCGCCGTTCCGCGTTTTAGGATTTGGGGTGATTTTCCGCCGTTCCTTGTTTTAGGATTTGGGGTGATTTTCTGCCGTTCCTCGTTTTAGGATTTGGGGTGATTTTCCGCCGTTCCGCCGTTCCTTCATTCCGCGTTTTAGGGTCGCCTTTATAGACCACATAAAAAAATGTTTAATGAAGCTTGCGCAACAGAAATCTATTGTTGCGTACAATGCGTGTAATTAAATGGTTAAACATCTCGTCATGAAAACAAGTTGTAAAAGTAAGCTGTTTATACTTGTGACTTTCTTAACAATGACAGGTTATAAGTGGCTTGCGCAAGGTAAGTGTGATATTTTTCCCGCTTTGTTACTAGCATATCTATTGTTTATACGTGTGACTTTCTTAACAACAACAGCTAATTAGTGTCCCGCGCAAGGTACGTGCGATTTTTTCTCTTTGTTTTTACAGTTACTCTCTCTCAGGGTATACTTTAAATAAAGACAGATATTAAACTTGACGCGTTGACATCACTTTCGGGAGTGTGACTGGGTTCAACAAAACTTCAAAATGGCGGACTACGTTCATTCGCGCGTATAAACAGCCTACGTGGTTTTCGATAAATTCAAATGATAAAATCTTGGATTTTCAGTTAAGGTGTCTTTTTGACGTCCTGACAGACCGGAATATAGTCCTGGAGCACGGTAACGCATCTCAATGTTATTGTGTGAATTCGTTCAAATAACACTGAGAGAAACGTTTTTATTTACACTTTCATCGAGTAAGCAGGTTTTCTTGGCATTACCCGTAACTTTCTCGTGGAACGATCTAACTTTCTCGTGGAACGAACTGACTATTTTGTGGAACGAACTGACCTTACTTTGGAACGAAATGACTTGGAACGAAATGACCATGGAACGAAATGACCGTAAACCCTTTGAAAAGGTTGTGAATGTACAAGGCCACAACTGAATGCTGGAAATCAACTAGAACTATGTGCCACTATTAAGCTCTGACATGCTACCATGTATAAAGTTCCAGTTATAAGCCCACCTGGATATAGGCTCACCAGTGTGGTAACAAAATATCATGCTGGTTCTACCCCATCCTAGATAAGAGCACTGTTACCCTATCTAAAAGGCTATTATCTCTCATCTCTTCTGAGGGATGCTTCTGCGACAGAGTGACATGTCAACCTTATGATGACGATTACATAACATACAGTTTCTACATTGCAACATTTGTCCATCCCTGAAATTATTGTCCATACTGTGTTTGCCCAGGAAATAACTTAGTTAGGGAGCATGCGTCCGTTTGTGCTGGAGGAGTTTAGGGGTGGGGGCACTTATTCTTGAGCAAACAACAAGTTCAGTCATTTTTATTTTTATTTAGGTGGCCTCTTTTTTTGTCTACTATTTTTGGACGAAAGTTTCTATGGCTTTCTTGACAAATAAAAATAACGTTCTTTCTTCAGGTTGGACCTTAGTAACTGCACAGTAAAAATCATGCCTAGTCTGAGGACTGTGAAACATCTTAGATGGCTGTAAGTATACACAGATACAAAATCATTCTTAGACATGATCCCAGAAGAGATTAAAAAAAATTGTAAAAGGAAGCTTTACTCTGAGGTTCAAACCCTTAAATCTGGTCCCCCTTTCATCTGCATAGAACAAAAATTGCAAATTTCCCCACCCTTTTATATGCTGCAAGCACAAAAAGCCACCTCTTTTAGATGGAACCCTCCCTTATAGTCCATTACAGAGAGCACCCCCCCCCCAAGACAAGATGGTATTGATTGGCATTGTGACCTTAATGATAAGCTACAGATGATGTCACCATTCTGCATAATATAATTAAACAATGATAGAAGGATGTAACGCAACCAGTGACCATGACACAGCAAAATAAACAAAAACAGTATGGCGTAATAGGGGGATGCAGCCTGTGGCAGGTTATTTGCGACTTCAGGTTATGCGCACAAACTAAAGCCTCACATGTTACCCCACACCGTGGGGGTTAGGATAAGAGTATTGGCAGAGTCTTTCTTGTCTCCCCAGTGCCGCACGGGCTGGAACGGACAAGATTAAGGCAAAGGTATAAAATGGCAAGGCACAAGCAATGCCAAAAGCTTGGGGGAAGTCGCAACGCAGACTTAACCGAACCACAAGGAGTCACCCCAGTTTAATAAGCAAAAACAACAACCCTTCTCGAAAGGGAGGGAGGGTGGGTAAGCGAAATTGTTACGAAATGTTGCTTTTGTGCAAGACTGCCAAGGTAATGCACTTGCATAATGTTCTGCTGCTTATATAGCAAGGCAGTGTCTCAGAGTTCAACCAATAGATAAAGTTGTACTATAAGCTAAGTAGACACAGCGTGGCGAACTACTAGTGATGAATAAAGCTAACAAACTAAGAACCAATACAAACAAGGCTAAGATACATTTCTAGACTATGAAAAACAAGGTATCGGACACGATTTTAGTCATGAAAGACTTTAATTACATGAAGGGAGTATCACTTATGAATAAAGCCTTCATTGCTCTTTCTTTTGGGCAAAGCCTTTCTGACCTACCACCCCTAGTGTGTCGCATTCCATTAACTGCATTTTACTGCTTGGTAAAAGCTACATTGTATTTTATTGTGATCAAGAATACCTTACCAGTATTTTCTTCTAATAAAATTAATGGAACTTTGTAATATAACTCTAGTGTTGCTCTGACCTGTTGTTTTTATGTTTACTTAAAGTTGCTGTTTGACTTCTTTCAGATACTTGCAGGGTAATCCTGACCTAGAATGTGATGATAAAACATTCCTTAGCAGTTTTAAAGGCCTGAAGAACTTGTCTGAAGTGTAAGAGTAAAATTGTTCTTTGCGTTGCAGTAGACTCCAGTGATCTCAAACACACTAAGGCATCAAAAGATTTTTTTGCAGCAAAGGGAGTTAAAGATAACCTCAAACCAGTAACCAAAAAAATAACAGTGAGTGCACAACACTATCTTAAGGAAGCAGGTTTCAGTTTGAGATAGCTAAGGGGATTTAAGATACCAGCATTCAAAAGAGTAGCGTGTAGTACACAAGGCTTGGTGTGTCTGATATCAAATGCAATATTTTTATAGCAAAAACTATTAGAAATGCTTAAGCCAAAGAGTTCTTTTTTACAGATTTACGGAACAACAACACTGTGAATAGAGTGCTCATGTTCCTATTATCAAACAATTAATTTTGTTCCTTCTGTTTGACCTAGATTATGCAAAACAAGTTATGTTTAGATAGAATGACAGATCACCCGATTGGAAACTGCAACCAAGAGCATGATTCTAAAAACACAAAAATCAGTACATAGCACACTGAAATAGAGAAACGTCTTGCACTGCACAATTGTTGTTGTTTCTATTATAGTTTTGTTAGGACAGGTATATTTTACAGGTCACATTTCACAGGTCACAAATACATTTCACTGTGTCGCCGACATATAAACACATTGGACAGTGACTCCCGGCACACTAGGTGATGTTTTAGACTGATGTAAGGCTAGAGGACACTGTTAAGCTTGTTTATTTATCGTAAACACAGTGACCTGTACAGGTGACCTGTGACCTGTAGAAGAAACCTGCCGGTTTTGTTAAGTCTTACAATGGTTGCATTGTCCTCAAAGTATTAATTAAAAATAATGCTGCTTAACATAATCATTGTAGGGTCTTGCCAAGAAAATGTAACTGCACAGGAGGAAATGGTCTCTGGAAGAGCTTCTCTATTAATGGTTCTGAAAGGTGGTGTGAAGGACAGAGGAGAAACTCCTGCAAAATCCTCAATGGTACGTGAACTCAGCTTGAACTAAACTTGTGCTCAAATAATGTAATAGGGAGAATAATCACAAATTATATAATATAATCATTGTGGAAATTTTTTTATTGTCTTCAGTTACTTGCCCTGTCCATGCAGATTGTTTCCCCAATGGACCAGGTACATTATCTTATTCTCAAACAAGTATTTTTCTATGTTTTTGTTGCTGATCTTTGACATCATAATGCATAATGTCATTTTAACTGTTAAGTCTTCAACTTGACTTAAAAGCATAAAACAATGAAAATTTTAATAGGCGAGATGTATTCAACATAAAAATGTTTCAGCAATCAAAACTTAAGTTTGCATTCATTTTTAGGATTCACAGAGTGTTTGTGTCAGTCAGGCTGGTTTGGTTACAAATGCTTAGTGAAGGTGAGAAGTCCTGTTAACGAATTTTTAGGCATCTTAAGAAGTTTAATTCCCTGTGCTGCTTGATACACGAATGTCCCATTTATTAAAAATGTGCATTGTGTCGGCAGACTCTATCAAAGGAGCATGAACTAGGAGTAAGGGGAGGAGAAGCAGGAATTTCAGCCCCCCTGTCCCCTCCACTGAGTACAGACGTCATAGGTCCCATCCCCACAATACAGACAACATAGGCTTCCAGTCACAATACAGGTGGCATAGCCCCACCCCTCCCCCCCCAACATTTCAGAGAGTATAGGAACAGAACTGTAAACATGCATGTTAGTGGTGGGTAGGTTGTCCTTTTACTCAGGTAGCCAGCATCTGTGATTAATTTTATCACCTACAACTCTGATCTTTTATCCAAGAACCAAAGGGTCCATTATCAATATTTGTGATAGAAATCACTGGCCAAGAGAAACACTTTTCTTGTTTATTCTTTTTAGGGTGGATTTCCTTGGACAGTTATTTTTACTTCCATTGGTGCATCAACTGTGTTTGTGACAATTGTCGTCCTAATACACCAGAGAAAAAGGTAGTAATGTATGTAATACATATATGTATACTACCAGCTTCATTTGTTCAAAGAGCAGTTAACTTTAGCCAATTGATAATTATCATAGTCCAGCAGAAGAAAACCTGTTTGAAGCACCAGGGCCTGAGTAATAGACCCAATGCTGCAATGTTGTTTCAAAAAGAATTCATTTACTTACCCAAAAAACAGTTCTTCATGAGGGTATCTTGAAGCCACACTAAGGGCTTTGTTACTTGATGGGTCAGTGATTCAGTAGTACATGTAGATGGTGTTAAATCCTCCAAGTAATTTTTTTAGAATACCTTAGATTCCAATACTTAACTGGCCAGCTAATTTATTATTTTACAGGTCACATTCGACCGGTCACAAGTACATTTCACTGTGTTGCCACATTCCCTTATAATAACAGCAACTGACCGCTGAAAGGGTTGTGTCATGGCCAATGTAGGGGATGGGGGGTGTGTGTGTGGGGGGGGGGAGATGTTGAATCAGGAATAATGAAGAATGATTAACTAAACATTAATGATGATGAAATTTAACACTAAATACATTATTTACTAAGTGACTAATACCAGTATTTAATTTCTGATTAATTATATATTAAACCTGTATTTGGTTTTCTATGTTATTTTATGCCTTAACCTTCCATTAAAAAAAGGAACACTGAAAAGCTAGAGAAGATCAACTATTGCCTATCCCTCAAAGCATGCTGGGTAGGCAATAGCTGAATATGTTTTCATGTTTCATGTTTTGCTCTCATTTCATTTTCCTATTCCCCTTCTTGCACCTAAATTGTAGGTTGTGCTGAAGTTTTTTTTTAACTTTTTCTTTTGCTGATTTTTCCTAAGAAATCTTCATGTCAGCCTTACTTGCCCCTCCCAAGATGGCTTGTTTTTAAACAAATAAATATTGATTTGTCAATGAAAGTGAGCACAACCAAGATCTTACTATTCATTCCCTTTATTTTGTCATTGTCTTATGATTCTCTAATGACTTATTTGGCCTTGGCTTTGCAGACGGAGGGAAAATGCAACACGTTACACACAATGGCGGTGACCCAAAATATGGCATTGAAAAGTTACCTAGTAACACAAGTCCCTGGTTCATTTACCAGCTACCCTCCAAAGAATTTTATCTTAGGAAATATTTTATATTTCTTATGAATAATTTGACAATAATTTATTTTGAAATTATTATGTTACCATCATGATCATCATCATCATCAATGTATTTATTTTGTTTTTAAAATTTGGGCCTGAATGCACTAGGCAAATTTTTTATTTACTTTGCAGTAATTATATCATCAATATGCTTTCTACAAGTGTAGAGACAGGTCTTAATCCTTGTTCATCAAATCGCACAGATCAACAAATTTTTTTCAAACATTAAAGCATGATAGGGACCTCAGTCAAACTGTACAGTCGTTTTGACCTTGGGTTTTCAGAGGTAAAAATCAGGTGTTTGATTTCACTTTATTGACCTGTGTGGTTTGTGAATATTTTCTTTGCTTTAAGTCAGACCCATTCACAAAAATTTGGTATAGCTAAATATTATCGTGATTTTTAAATAAAATTGGTCAGTCTGGTGCATATAGGCCTAATCTATTATAGATGTCACCAGCCCTGCTTGCAGACGTCTCTTTTCAATGTAGGAAGGAAATAGGAGATGTATTTATTTGCTGTGGTTTGATCAAACTGGAGTTTGGTTCAACTTTCATTTTCTTTGGTGTTATACTTATTTTCGTAAGTTATCATATTATTAAACAAAAGAAAGATGGTGGAAAAAAATTACATCAAAACCAAAATTGAACCACAACATACACAGACAAAGATGTCAGGTGTAATGTCTGATGTTTTGTGGGCTGACTGCCTGTGGGAATATTTGGGACTCCAGGAAAATTTGAAATTACATAACAACTGCAAACACCAACATTCATGGAAATCTGAAATGTTTTAATCATCTCAAAATCTTCTGGGGATCTTGATATGTTCTTAGGAAGCTTTAGGAATTGCAAATCAAAATTAAAAAAGAAACTTTTTTAGCTTATTAAAATAAATAATATAATAGCTAATTCAATTTATAGATATGAAATAGAGATTTTATGGCATCCTCTGGGATGACAGAGGAAGAACATTCTCACTCCTTCCATCAGTCCTGAGTTATCGTTTTTGTATGAAACATAAAATCCACATCTTCTTGCCAGCATGCAATTTCTTATTTTATTTGTTTTAACAAATTAGTTTTTAAATGATACAAACGTACAATACTGAAGTATTAACCCTGGATCAGGGCCAGTTTTAGCAGCGCTTTCATTTACTGTTATGTGGGAATGGTTTACCGTTTGAAACGAAAATATCGCCCGGTCGCAGGTTAAGTAAATAAGCATAGTACATTTCAAAGTGTTTTAAATTGGTTTTAATTTAGCCAGCTTTAAGTGGTGGAAGATGAGTAGAAATAGGCTGTATTTCAGACATGCATAGTTATTTTACTGTGTTTTTCAAGTAATTTTAGCAACTATAACTTTTTTACAGACGTCCTATTGGACACTATTCGTTTGCATTTTTCTCACGACACATTGTTTTATTATTATTATTTTTTTGACTAATACATAAAAACTATGTTTTTGCTCCTTATAAACGAGGTAACTTTCTTTCATATTCATTTTATAACGCAGCTCCATAAAAGGCGTAAAACATCATGCCCTTCTTTCAGTTGTCCTTGGTACCTTAATAAGTATTACTATAGTAACGCATTCTTTTTTGTACAGTATTATTCTATTGTATGCTATGTATGGAGAAAATAAATGCCTACAGCATCTTTTTCCTGCAATTTATACATGTCTATTTTTGTGTATTATTCACTCGCTGAGCTTTAAATTGAAGAAAAATGTGAAACGCAGAATCTAGTGCACAGCAAATTAGTACTTTTAATGCAAGTGGCCCTTTAATACAAAACTAAAATATATAAAGCAAGGATGATCTCAAAATTTTGGGGTGTTTACAGTGCGGTCAGTCCCACTTTAGCAGGGCTCTTGTTTCCTGTTAAACCTTATTAAACTCTCTCTTTCTTTCGGCCTGAAACTCTCCTGTGCTCTCGCCCACTCTCGTGTGCTCTCGAAAATTATAAACTCTTCGCTAACCCTTCCTGCACGACTCGTTCTCTTAACGTGTGTCGCTGGCTAAAAGTTTTTCGTTTCGCGTTTTCCTGATGATGCGGTTTACCCGTCGGTTTGCCACGCCAAACGAAAATGTCGACCTTGTCGCAGGTTACTCATGCCGCAAATCCTCCCAACGTGATGTGATTTATGCGCATAATTAAATTTCAGCAGGTGCAATTTTGTTATGGCAACCTTTGATATAAACGTCTTTTTTGGCGCTGATTTCTGTCAAGAGTACACAGCACTACTTGCTGTGAGTTTAAAAGCGCCACGTTCGTGTGTCACTAATATGTAAAATGCCTCTCGACTTTATCCTTTAGTTCCATCAAAGGGAAGCTTAAGCTCAAAATTTCATGCAACAAAGAAATCTTAGTCTTTGCCCTTGAGCATAAAAAAGGAAAGGAACGGGAGGAATGAATCTACGTCTTCATGTTGAGATCAGAAGAACGTCTCAAGCGGTTCAACAATTAAAGGTTAGTCTTTGAATCTCCTATTGAAGTGTAACAATTTGCTGATAGAATTTCCAGTAAAATTGTTACCGCAATTCCACAAGGATTATTTAACAATAGACGACAGAGGGTGAGTTGTAAAATCCATTCAAACCAGGATTTTTTGCATGCAAAATATATAAAGAGTAGCATTTTAAAATTTGTTTATTTTATGCGTTGAATTTGGACGGCTTTCACATCAGCCCCTGACAACCATTTCGGACGAACATCTCTCATCTCTAACACATACCCCGCAGGAGTGAAATTCGTGATCCAAAATAGTCTTATGCTAAAATTATCCTTTGTATTTCACAAATTGCCATATTTAACCTTAAACAGTGTCTTAAACAGGAGCTTATAGCAGGATATAATCAACTGACACACCAGCGAGTTACATCAGTTTGCCAATGAAATGAGCCGTGATATAAACTGAAAACGTATCTCTCTTTTTTTGTTTTTAACTTGGAGTTCAGAGGTAAAATAAATTTAACCTTTAATCCCTTTTTTGCTCTACATGACGGCGGTAAATTTCCCCTTAGATGACTGCTATAAGCAAGGGATGTTTGCGGTTTAGTAATACCACAACGGCAGGTGGTCCTTTGCTTTGTACACAGGATACGGAAAAGTAATCAGAGTAAAGTCTATCGGAAAGCGGGATAATAAAAGCAATCACATGTATCCAGTCACTTCGCACTATGCTGCGAGGCGCTCAATGGTGTAAACCGTCAGCTGTCAGTGGCCTCAAATTTAACCCTCTACCGTCAAAAAGAGTATTTTCCATCGTCAACGGGAGCAGTTATTATTAGTCGTCAAACAGCTGAAACGGTTCAGGTCGTTCAGCAGCTCCTCTAGCAGTCTCAAAGCACATCATTATAGGTAAAGTTTAAGTTGGCAACTATCGCATAACTTTAACTTAAGGATTTTTTTTTTACAGTATAAGCAAGGTTTTACTTGTTATAAGAAGAATTAGAACCCGCATAAACGCCCTCTCCCCTCTATCGACGCTTTAAACTGTAGACATCTAAATTAATTTTTAAGTTCGCTGAAGAAATCTTATTCCATGAACCGTATCAAGTGGCAAAAATACTCCCCCATTGAGACTCTCAGCTAGGATCTGCTTATCTGGGATCATAACAGCAATCACATGTCCCTAGTCACTTTGCACCACGCTGAGTTCGCTAAAGCGGGATAATAAAAGCAATCACATAGCTCCAGCCAGTTTGCACCATGCTAAAGAGGGATTGAGTGGGGACGCTTATTTTGAACCGCTCGATGATGGGAAAAGGCGCGTAGGCCATGGCAGAAGGCTGGGTTGAAAGATTGTCTCTAAGGCCCAGTTCAGACGCCGTACCTCTCATGTGCCGTACCAAATACATTTTCGCTCCCAGGTCGTATTAAGCGGCGAGCTTTACCTTACCCTGAGATTTTACCTTGCCTAATTGAATTCTGTCGAAAAAAACTGATTTGGACACTGCTCCACTGCCAAACAACTACGTACTACTTGGTACGGCACATGAGAGGTACGGCGTCTGAAATGGGCCTAAGATCACTTCTATGAGTAAGAAAAGAAGAAACGAATACTAACTTACAGAACTCATAGGTATTGTGGCGTCACGCATGACGGCTTTGCACGAGGCTGCTGCCATTGGTGATCCCCAGGCTCTTGAATACCTGCTGCTAAGTGGTGAGGAAAATCCAGACGGGGAGGACTGGGATTGGGGAAAGAGAACGCCTTTGCACGTGGCAGCCGCAGCAGGTATTATGTGTAACCGATTTACAAGAAAAAGGAGAAAGACAGTGTTGTCTAGAAACTGGGTAGCCTTTTTGGGCAGGCAAGGCTACCAATGCCGTCAGCATACTGAACAACTTCATACTGGTGCAGTATAGAAGGAAGAAACAAGGGAAGTAACCCCCCCCAGGCAGAACCAATGATGAAAAAGATATCAAAAGATTCAACACTTGTTGATCAATAGAATGTTGCCGACGCCTATTTCCCTTTCGTAAACGGTCGTTGCCATTTTTGACGGTCGATGCCATCGTTGATAACCAAGCCTTTAGTCATAGTAAATGTAATATATGCTCTGGATTAATTTGCAATAAGGCAACAAATACATTTTTAAATAGTCTTAGAAAGAACGAAGTTTAAGCCCAAGTTAAATTTACGTTAAAAGTTCGGGAAAGGGCTAGCTAGGGTCACCTGTTATAGATGTATCAGTTATGAGATACAGTCAATTATAATATGTACTTTAATTTTTGACATGTAAAATGCACTGTTCAACAGCAGTCGGCAACGCAAATTTTCTTTTCGTATACGGTCGTTGCCATGTTTAAGAGACTTAGAAAATTTATTAACTGTTAATGAAAACTTTTCTACTAAAAAGAAAGACATTCACAACCCAGAATCGAACCTGGTCCTTTCGTATGCTGATCTCTCTCCCTTACCACTACACTACCGGGCCAATCCGCCAACAATTCCGAAAAAATTAAAGTACATATTATAATTAACTATATTTCATAACTGATACATCTATAATAGGTGACCCTAGCTAGCCCTTTCCCGAACTTTTAACGTAAATTTAACTTGGGCTTAAACTTCGTTCTTTCTAAGACCTTTTAAAAATGTATTTGATCCAGAGCATATATTACATTTACCATGTCGATGAATGTTTGAGTACCGGGTCATCTGAATATATTCAATACTGTTGAATGGGAAAGAACCAGACACCATTCCATGCAACACTGTTCAACACTTGTTTTACAACAACTGGCTGAACCGTGACCAAGTTAAAACGTGCGAGAGAGTGGTACCCTTAGGACTATTTAGGGCGCTTAGCTTCGTTCACTCGCTAAGAGATTGACCTCAAAAACTCCAACTGAAAATGTGGTGCTGTGCTACTCAGTTGGGTAGGGAGCCAGTCGCAAGCGTGGGGAGCGTACGTCACGAGAATGGAATTTTGCTGTTGTTTCCTCAGAAGGGCTTGGCACTTTCTGTTTGGGTTACTCACTCGCCATTTTTATTTTCGCATTCAGGTCACGTGGCGTGCGCTGAGAAACTTCTGGAGCACGGCGCCGATGGTGAGATGCGCATGGCGGGAGGATGGACGCCAGCCCACTGCGCCGCTGAAAAAGGCAGTGTGGAAATACTGCGGGCTCTTGTTGAGAATGGAGCGAGTGTGACCAAAAAAGACAACACGGGAGACACGCCCAAACGAGTGGCTCAGATTTACGGTAACAAGGAGTGTGTGAATTTTATTGAAAGGTATGCACGTGTTACTACTGAAATGCATTGCACCTTGCCGTGGAAAGGTTGCATGAACGTTTTCGCGTCATTAGTCCTTACATAAAATTGGCCACTGTAAAGAAATTACAAAGCTGACATTTCCAAGGGGCAAAGAGCTCTGACGAAGGCCTAAAGCTCGAAACGTGAACTTTTTAATTTCTTTACGGTGACCAATTTACCTTACCAAATCAGTTGATAAATCCAGTTCTTTTTGTTTCACTTCCCCACCGGCGCAGCACCACAGATTCTGTAGAAATTAACCCCTTTATTTCAATCGAAAGGGCTTCTTACGCTAGGGAAAGTCTTGCGTCTTTTGTGTCAAGACCAAATTGCGAGACGACGTCCACGAAATGTTGCATAGGGATGAACGAGTTGTATTTTCTCGTAGATTGGAAAATCCTAATAAGGAAGAGAAGACAATTGAATTGGAGACGAGCGACCAAAGCAGAGCAACTACACCTTCCATCAACCTTGACACCATGGAGAGGCTAGAAATGGCTCTAGATTCAGCGCAGGAGGAGGCTATCCTTGAAGACACGAGAATACATCACAGCCAGGAGAGGGGAAAGAACCACAGTTCAAGGGTTAAGTTCTTGTTAACGTGAAACGCATCGCTCTCAGAAGAGTTGAAACTTAAAATGTCCAGAGATTACATGTAGTCGAGAAGTGATGTATCAGGGTTAAACCCAATCAATTTCCTTTACATTGTCACTCATTGAGGTAACAGTGCTGTTCAGAGCAAACATGTTACTTTTGAATCAGGACGAAAAACCTAGGGTGGATTCTCTTGGTACTATTTGCAAGACAGAAACATTTTTCCAATTGTGATTACAAGCACAGAAGAAAACAATTTCCACTTTTTTGGCGATATTGTTACTATACTGACAAATACCATCAAGAATCAAGAATAAACAGAAATAGGAGGAAGCAAAAAGAACAAAAAACAGGAAACCCTTTTGAGAAAGGGTACTCAACATTTCATAGTATACAGGGTTTTCAATAAGAATCTGAGTAGGTGGCAAAACTTTAGGAGTAGGCGGAGAATGAAATACTCGTGCCGAAGGCGCAAGATTCTAGGGGAGTCCGGGGGCATTCTCCCCTGGAAAATTTGCATGCATTCCCTGCATTCTAGAGCAAGAATTACGGTATTTGAACAGAACAGGAAACACAAATTGCCACTGAAATTACTCAGAATTCAGGCCACATTCTTCTGTTTTTCATGAACAAATCTTGGCCGACCCAGGGCCCGTTTTATTGTGGCGAATGTTTCTCATGTTACTCGTAAATTATGAGGTAATTTCTCAATCAAACAGGTGGCGAGTCAATGTAGAATAGCCAGCGAGTTTTGCTGGCTGCCGGCCCTTATTGAAAACCCTGGTATAGTTTATTTGTAAACCACCACCCAAGAACAATCCAACATCTTTAATTTTGAAATGAGCACAATGTCTTTCACAACATTTCAATTTAAGGCAGTTTGAGACTTAAACACCAAAACATTTGTCTCTTAAACTTCACAAAGTTATTCAGAATGCTGTACAACCAACCTATCTACCTTAAAATTTTGGGAAAAGGTTGGGGTGGGGGGGGGGGGGGTGGGAGTCTTTAACACAGTTTTAAAAAATGCCATCATTGAAACAATGGTCATAGCTTAGTAAAGGTATGACCGAGGAACAATCTACAAAGGAGGACTTTCTTTGGTAAAAAAAAAAAAACACTTGTAAATTACACACAAGAGTATTAGCTGTTTCTGCTCGTGAATATCCATGGCACTTTGCAGTGGTACACAATGTCCTCATAGAATCTTCACTATTTGTATGGAAATGCTCTGCAAAACTGAATGTCAAGACAGTAGCCTCCCATACAGTTGTTTTTGGGGAATCATATTATCCTCCTCCTCACAACTGCACGCTTGCCTTGTTTGTGGAAAGAAGGGTGACACAACTCCCCTACAAGGACTGTTAAGAAGGTTAGCTAGGCAGATGAGCAATTGTCAGCACAGTTAGAAATGGGACAAGAGGGAGGTCATCTTGTGAGACTTGACTTGGATAACAGCTCAATGATCTCTTCCAGTCCCAAGTCTGTAGCTAGACTCATCGGTGTTACAGTCGCAGGGACTCCCATCTTGACATTTGTATCACATCCAGCTTCTAACATCACTGAAACCATTTCTGTATTGCCTGAGGAAAGAGATAAAATAATAAAAGTACTGTGTGATGAGGTCGTAAATTCAATGAACAACTTAGCTTGTTACAGTAACGTTTGTCACTTTCTTCACTGTGAGTAAAATGTATGCCTTGTATCCAGCACTAAAGCAAAAACTATGAAAATACAGTTGAACCTTATGTAAGGGACCACCCAAAATGCTAGGAAAAGTTGTGGTGAAAGGGTTTGACTCTGACTTGTCTTCAATACTTGCTTTTTTTTGTCAACTGCTGACTACAACTACTCAATTTTTTGCTAGGAAAAGTGTTGGCCTAAGAAGAGTAGGTCGCTGCTTACTAGAGGTTTCGGAATAAAAGGGATTTATTTCTCATAGCCCACCTGCAGCCCATACTTTAGTGTTTTTCATTTCCTAAAATGTTTAGTGGAAATGCAAAGTCTGCAAGCCAAACCTGAGTTTTCACAAGTCTTTGGCTAGTTGGCTACCTATAATCTCAAGCAATGGAAGGGAATTGTTTTAACAAGTTACAGAATTTCAAAAATAAGGCACTTACCACTCATTATTGCAAGGTGAAGTGGTGTTGCACCCTCACACTCAGGGTTCCAATCATTGACTTTTGCCCCTGCATTAATTAGCAGTTTAACCATGCTGACATTTCCAGTATTTACTGCAGCATGAAGAGGAGTGTTGCCTGAAGGTGCTTTTTCATTTACATCAACTTTTGGCTCCAGCTAATGAGGAACATAAATTTGAAAACGAACAAGAAGTTCACTGAACTCAGCCTCTGAAATTTTGATACACACTTACAATAATTGGTAAAAAATACATTTTCTTAGATGATGCCTGTGAAACAACATTTTGACAGGCACACTAGTAAACACGCAATGCCAGTATTTACCAATCTCTCAGTATTTATTAATGTCTAGTTCAGAGTTCCCATTAGCACATAGCTGTGTGTACATAACCTACAAAAATCTGAAAGGGGCACAGTCACGCTATTCTAGTTAACTTTAAAAATCAAAAATATGTCCTCACATCAATGAACACCCACAAATAATAGTCTAGTTTTGTTACCAAAAACTATATTACTTCAATAAAACTATTTTCTGTCGTTTGTTGCTACGAATGGCTCGGATGGAAATGGATTGCAATTTGAAAAAATTAGGCTAAACTTTTCAAATTCTTTTAGCGTGTTGACATTAAATCAATATTAAATGGTCATGGTTTGTTTTCTCTTATTGAAATTACCTTAATATATTCCTTTAAATGTTCAAACACAATGTTGGGCATGGATAAAGTTAGCTACCGATAATTTTAGCACTGTTTTGACCAGAAATCAGCGAAATCCTCGTGACTATGCCCCTTTAAAGGATACATGCTTTTTTGCCACACTGTGTCCCAGGGATGCATAGAAATCTCTAAAGACTGGGTCCCGCATGACAGCTGCCTACACAACAGGGGTCCAATACAACATCTGCCTACAATGCAGCTGCCTACAAACACCTTTCTAACTTTATTAGGATCCACACCTGCTTCACTGATCTGCCATTTTGTTTACTTGATAGAAATGTCTACACAGAAAATGTTATTCCACATTCTTCCTTCAACATCAACATAAGGGCAGGAAAGGAAACCAACCGTACACCACCAGGAGACATTGCATCCCCCCAAAACACCATTTTGTTATTGAATTGACTCAGTTTAAAAATTGAATTAAGGTCTTGGACTCGCGACATGAAAACGATTTTCTTGCCGTCTCACAAACTCTCGAATTTACCACTTACCACCCCTACATAGGAGAACCCTGGGTTTAAAGGTGCAGAAAAGAATACCTTTATTAACCTCATTCAGTAATTTCCTCAAAAAGTTGTATTTTGTGTTATGGCCCTGCCAAAGGAACATCTAGAGTGATGTGCTCAAGTCGTGAAAAAAGCACTTGTTGATCATGATTGTTCAATGATAACAAAGTTTATTATTCTTTGTGCCATAATGTGATGGGCTTGTCACTTAGAAACGCTGCTTTTTACCTTCAAGAGATGTCCAAGTACCCTCTCTTTGCCACTCAGTACAGCTGTGAAAATTAGGCTTTTGCCACCACTGTCCTTTAGACTCTGATGTTGCAGAGTGTAGTTCCTTATTAGATAATCTAATACATTGGGAAGGTCCTTCTGCACAGCTTGAAAGGCAAAGTCAGTTGCTATGGCAACAAGACTTTTGCTGACCACAGAACTGTTTGTTAATGCTGCATAGGCACTTCTCTGAAAAGCTTTCTTGAAAAACTCCAACACTCCATGGCATATATTCACAACTGCAAATGCCCTTGTTGCTAAAATGAGTTGAACAAACTGTTTCATTGATGTTGAACATTGCACATCTGATAGCAGTGTACGATAGTTGTTTTTTCTTCCCGAACACAAGCAGAGTAGAATATTAAGGAAAAAATCCTTTGTTTCTGAGTTGTGAAATTTTTCTGGGTATTCCCAAAAGACTGCTCTTGCAAAAGCACTGATGTCTTCACGTGTAATGGATCCCCCTTGTAAACCAGCACCAAATGCAAAGTATAGTTCTTCCATAAAAATAGAGAATTCCATTTCTATCAGCTCTCTTCGTTGGGATCTGGGCATTTCTGAAAGCCAGAAGTGTGCAAATTGGACAAAATTGTCATTATAATGCAGCCAAGATGTCAACTGTTTTACTGCATCATTTGCCTTTGTAAGCCAGTCTCCTACCACAGTTGAGTCAATGTAAAGCAGAATGTTGTCAAAATTACGCCTGGATGGTTTAACGTCTTTCTGACGAGCTGAAATCACTCGGTCTCCATCTAGAGCCACTGGGGAGTTTCGCCCAGATGAAGATGGGCTGTTATTCGTCGAAGGGCTGTTTGAAGCACCTATCGGCGGCAATGGCGACCCTCTTCCCGAAGATCCAGAACTCAAAGGCGGACTAACAGGTTTCTCTTTCGAGCTTAAAGGTGCCAAATCCTTGTTCTTTCGCTTAGGAAGAGAAGGTTGGGAGACTTCCAATGGCATACCACTAAAATCTTGCGCAGATTCATAGCGCAAGTCGTCTACTTCATCTTCATCACGATATGACAATCGAGATACATTGATAAGCTCTCGTAGATCTCTCACACTGCGACTCATGGCCCATGAAATCACAGCAACAACTTGACAACTGTCAACACCAACAACAATCCCACGACAACTTCACAACAAACGAACAACAAACAACTTTTCCGCCATTTTGATTTTCGAGGCTCCGAGAGGCTTGTGGGGAATACCCAGGATACTTTTCGCCTCGCCTGTTATAAAAGCAAACCACGTGCTTCGCTCTCCCTCTCTCCGCCATTTTGTCTTTTCAAGTGTTTGGCTCACCGCTGTTCGTCTTGAATAAGTCGGCCAAGTTTCAGTATGGTGGGTTCAGATCGTTAATGAAATATGAGTTACTGGTTAATGTCCTAAAAAATTGTCCTTTTATCGACGGAAATCGTTTTATCAGTAAACTGTTCCAAAAAAGACTGAAGTGTTACCAAGCAGTAATTTTCCTTAAACTTCCAGCTTATGTTTCGAGTCTGTTTCGGTACAGATACTAATTTTTGTCGGTCAAATGTATGTCTCAGAAATCCATTTGCAGCTCACTCCATGGAGAGGTCAGGGCAAAGATTAAATTTTTTTTTTTATGACTATATTTGCATGCAATTTTTGGGCTCCTAAAATACCTTCCAGAACTGGGCTTCCACCAAATCTCTTGAAAAGGTGTCCCCTTGGTTCTGTTGTCTGATAGTGCATTTAATTTTTGCCACTATTTGGCTCGGCAAGTCTTTCTGTCACATTAATACAAATGCCACATTGTCAACCATTTGTGGCCATTTGGTATTGTATTACATTTCTGTGGGCCATAACTGGCCAATATTTATGAAAACACTGTGAGAGACAGAGTTGTCAAGCATCATGTTCGCATTTGCCACTCATCCTCTCATAATTTCTGGATTTGATTGGTCAGTTGAAACTAAAGCCATCAAAAAGTTGTCCAAAAACTGGGCTTTACCTCGGTGTAAGAACCTGTGAAACTCACGGATGACATAAAACAAAGGAAACAAAAACATTTTAAACAATACCGTACAGCAAAACAAAAGCTAACAAACAAAGAAAATCTTGTCAGGTTCTTACACCGAGGTAAACCCAAAAACTGTCAAAAACTAATAAACTTATGCGAGTGACAATGGTATGGCTTGTCACACTTAAACAGGGTTCAATAATTTGTATATAGAGTTTGTTTTAACATTAATTTTCACCCTAGTAATGACTTCTGCCCAAGTTTTAGAAACATGCACTTTTATCAGCAACAGTCATTACGGTTTCGCGCCCCATGAACTGTGTTGCCCGAAAAATGTGGGGTATCCATGATGCTGTGCGCGCTCACAAAGCACGCCGCCATTTTCGGTTCTCTTTGACTTCAATACCGAGTATTCCCAAAAGGGATTTATAGGGCTGTCCTTCCCGTCCGTGAAAAGACAATAGGAGTAATTGCTATTGTGGAAATGTGCGAAAAATGCTCTCACTTTCGATTAATGATGGCTGTAGAGGAAATGAAAATTGCTCAACCAGAAACGTGCGAAAAATATTTCGTTTATTACAACAAAACTTTGAGCGACGGCCGCGTGGGAATACACTTAAGCTTACACGAGTCGTGTGGAAATCTACACAGACATTGATCACCTGCTGTTGTCTGTTTAAACGAAGAATTTTATTTACGTGTTCGCGTACAGTATTAAAAAAAGAGAGAGGTCTTGATAATTCGAGTTTTTGTGGAGGCTGAGTCCCGCGTGCACGTGGTTCAGCTAGCTCAGCGTGCGCGTGTTTAGCTACGTAGACAAATAAAGCTTTTCTCTAGTATTCAACAACGCGCCGTAGAAAGGAAAGACAGGACTGTTAAACACCGCTCAATGGCACATGTCAGAAAGTACTTTAGTTTTTTGTTGTCAGAATCATGAGAGAATAAAGCGGCATGTTAGTTAGATATCTGGCAGTGTGAGCGTGTCAGACTTTCTGTAGTTTTTGAAAGTCACTGTTTCAGTTCGCTCAAACCTTCGCTTGCAATGTCTGGTTTAATTTGCTGTCAAGTATTTGGATACCTAAAGGATTTTGACAAAAAGATAAAGAAAATTTTTTAGACATTTTGAACCAATTACAATTACGTAGAATGCTTTGCCAGCTGTTCAGTTACTTTTGGCTGCGTTTTAATAAGCAAATAGATCGATTGCCTGTTTACCTAATAGTTTATCCGTTTATTCTAACCCATTTTAAAAATCTATGGACTTCACACGTCATGTTCATACTGCTTCACGTTTATTTTAATTTCAGGTGTGAATTATTTTTAACAATAGAGGTTAAACCGCGATGGCTTTCCTAATTACGGGCATTGTTCCTCGATGAATAGGTCAATAATTCGAACCCTGAGAGCAGAAACAGTGGTTATGACATTGATATACACTTGGGACTTGAATGATTGACAGTTGTGCATCTTGTTACGCATGCCCTGTACGTTTTTTGGAAGCTAATTTGCATGTTCGATCGACGTGTTTCATGGGGCGCAAAACCATAATGCTAAGGGTTGGCAATCCCTAAGTTGGCCTGTATGGAGTTCTACAGTTAGGGTTTTTTTTTGGGGGGGGGGGGTGGTGGAGAGATAGTCACCCTTAATGATAGGTGTAGTGTTTTTTCCCCACTTGTTTAGGCTCACTACAAGGAAAAAGGTGCAGTTCCAGAGGAAGAGGCTCAGATCCACAGGATTAGAATCACTCTGACCAGCCGCAATGTCAAAAGCTTGGAAAAGGGTAAGCGTCAGTGTATGCCATAGTTATGACTGCTTACTACTTCCTACAAGGGCTTCACAATGCAAACACTGAAATTCAAGGGTCAACCAATAGTTGCATTTTTTACTGTGAGTATTCTCAGTGGAAGTCTCAGAAAACGAAGAAGTTAAAAGTTAAACAAGGCCAAAAGGTCCTGTTTGTGTATTTTGATTGGGGCATTATGCCTCTTTGGGGACGATGAGGCTGAATGAGTGTGTGCTTTGATTGGTGAACTATAATCCATATTCTAGCTTTCTGCTTTTCACAGATAATGGTTGACAGCAGTAGGAAATGTTACCAATACTTGGGTTTTGAATTTCTGTTTGTCTACCAATATCATACAGTTGACCCTAGTTATCTTGAATTCCCTGCTTCTTGAACTGCAAATGTTCGTTGGATGTTGTTCTCCAGTGATTAACTACTCTAACTTTGATTATCTTGAACAATTTGTTTTGTTTCCCTTGTGTGCTTGAAATAGGGTTGTACTGTAATTGTTTGTTTGTTTGTTTGTTTGTTTCAGAGCAAAACTAAGCAAAACATTTTGTATGCAAGATTACAGAATACACTTTGTCAAAAGCTCTTAAAGTGCACCTAACCCCCAAATTTTTTTCCCTGTCAAATAATTTCTGCTATCATTTGGAGCATTTCGTCACAAAAAGTTTTTGATTTGGTTTAATCACTGATTTTCTGTGTGTGTTTGAAGTACGGAAAATTGGGCGAAAATAGACACCATTTTGGTTCAGGGTTGAGCAGTGAGGGCATGGGACTAGTCACCTTGTGACGTCAAATCAAGAACCCGCAGTCTCGCGCTATCTCCATCGGAGCTATATTTCTCTTGAGCTCTCGAAGATGTACAGAAAACGGTCGACCGAGACGTAGTAACCAAAGAAACGAAACACAAGACGTATCACTACATAATACAGCATTTTTTGACCACGAGCGACCACAGGCAAAGAGACGAAATGAGTGGATTTTGTAAAGTAATAGCGAGCAAAGCGGCAGCCTTCCAAGCACTCGACAGACTCGATACTAAGCTCAATGCATTTTAAGCAAAGATTTGTTGTCACAGAAGAAGGTATCCGATCAAACGATAGCTTTTTGTGTATTTCCAATGATTCAACGGCCGATTAACCACAGAATACCCTGCCACATGAACTATGTTTTGTAGAGCCCTCTACGCGATATGCGGAATGCAAAAAATTATTACCTTTGCGAATTATTCAAGTTGGCTACACGGTAAGCGCCCAAAACAGTCTAGGGTTTAAAATTAAAGACCGTATTTATAGAAAGTCCTCCTTGAGCGGAACCGAACGCGCTTTCTCCACAATAACAAACCATTGCCATTCTTCCTTATTCTAGTCTATGAACGTGCCTCGCTATAAGAATTTTATCTTGAGTCATTTTAAATCACTCGAGCATAACAAAACATTACTGTGTAGAGATCCCTTGTTCATATCCTCCGTTGAAGTAGACTGCAAACAGTCTCTTTCTTTTTTTATTACCATTTTTTGTGCCAAAAAAGGCCGCAAGAAAATCGAAGTGCGAGCAATGAGCGGTGAAGCCTCAAGTCGTGAGTTAAGTAGCGAGGGCCAGTTGATTTACATAATTTGTACATTTCCGCGCGCGCATAGGATCTGAGGAAACTGCTCGCACATTGAAGCGAGAAAAACGATTGGTAAGATAATCTTAGTTGAACCGATACTAACAAACTCTCATGCTTATAATTCTCGTTAATGTCATTTGGTTATTTAGAAAAGAATTGCCTTCCTGATTCACTAGTGTAATGAATTGTTGTTATTGTTAATGCTGGTTACAGAAATGGACAAGTAATATCGCAGTTTCCACATTTACTTCTATGTAAAATAAATAAATGGAGAAAGGAATGCTTTATTAAATCTCCATTTCTATAACAGATTCCCTCAGCTTGAATATAAATCTCAAATGCGAGAAGCGGAGAGCAGGAAAACCAAGACCAAACGTGAAGACCGAACGTGTGAAATAAAATGTAAACATTCACGGGCGAAGCTCATCCTTCCGGCATCTTTGCGGCCCTCCAAGGCCAATCGTTGCTTTAGTTGCTGTTCCAGTTCTTAGTTTTTCTTTATTTCCTTTTAGCATTGAGCGATTCTTCGTTGGTTAGCGGGTCATTAGCAGATATGGCCAGGACGGCACTTTCTTCATCATTTGTCGATGAACTGTCGACTTCGTGTTCCGCATCTATCTCGTATTCAGAGCTAAAATTCATCTACAAATCAGCAGAACCCGCGTCGCTGGTCTCAGTATATGCTTTAGATTACAACATTGGAATTTTAGTCATACTATGACTTTGTTCGAATTAGCTAGAAGGTCAGAAGGCTTTGATCAACAAATAAAGTCAGAGAAACACAGCTAAAAACTAAGCAGCGTGGAATTCTTGGTTCTTGATCTGACTTCACACCTACGGCTCGCCCCAGGTTCCTCTTACTCGGACTTGAACCAAATTTTTGTTAAATTTAACAGGGCACAGAAAATCGAGAATTTAACCAAATCAAAAAAATTTTGCGAAGAAATGTTCCAGGTGATAGAATTTATTTAGCCAAAAAAAATTTGGGGGTTAGGTGCACTTTAAAGTCACTAATGAACCTAAAACTAGGTTTGAGTCACTCATCATGTATCCAACACTTTGTTGTTCCATTGATTAGTGTGCACTGATCTGATCCGTGGAGCTAAAGACAAGAAGCTGAAGGTCAAGGGACCTGTACGAATGCCAACCAAGTACCTGAAGATCACCACCCGTAAAACACCTTGTGGTGAAGGGTCCAAAACATGGGACAGGTATGAGATGAGGATCCACAAGAGGCTGATTGATCTGCACAGTCCTTCAGAGATTGTCAAGCAAATTGTATCCTTTGAATTCTGTTGTTCTTTCTATTGTTAGAAAATTAACAAGTTTTCCACTTGGCCAAAATGAAAAGCAAAAATGTACTCAAGCCTTATGGTTCACTAGTTTGTTGTTTATCTATCTATGATTTCCGTGGCATGAAGCAGCTAGGAGTATTGCTACTCCTGCCTCAACATTTATACACTGTGGTGGTAAGAGGTTCTGTCAGTTTAAGTGTTCTATTTAAGGTATAGCTCTTAAGAATGTCTCTGTGATGATACTAATCCAAACATTATGATACCTGTTGTATGATTATATTCTATCATGCACTACCATCTGAGAGACTGTTGATAGTTTGATATCAAAGAAATAGGTAGAATGTAAGTAGACCTCTATTGTTTTCCCTAACCCACATTTTCTCAGACATCCATCAGTATTGAGCCTGGAGTTGAAGTTGAAGTGACCATTGCTGATGTTTAAATGGTGCAAGAAAGAAAACAACAACCAATAAAATGTTGAGAAAAACTGAAAGCTTACTGTTGTGTTTACTTTAAAACGTATAATTCAGGGTGTATTCTGGAGTGTGGCACGGCAGGATTACCGGTACTACAATTAAAAAATACATGGCACATAAAATTGAATTCGAAGGTTCCATACAAAAGGGGCATGTATTACTGTCAATTTTGCACAAAAAAAGTTAAAGATAAAAACACTCCAAGTTGGTCCAGGTTTTACGTGCACTGCAGTTAGTGTGTGCTAAAACATTGTCCGCATGATTGTGTTTTTTGCCAGAAGTCTGACATCATAAACATTTCAATGCGGCAAACGGGCGGTATGAAGACTATAGCCATTGCTTCAACAAGATTGTTGTTGCTTTTGCCTTCAAGTGAAAAAAATAAAAACAACCTAGAGTTAAAAACACAAACCCTGCACTACATACTAAAACTGGGCAAGTTTGAAGTGTTTTTTTTTTTTTTTTTTTTTGTAGTCACAAAATTGGGATTTATAGTTCTTTCACATTAAACCTTTTAATTTGTGTTGGGTTTTCAAATGTGGGGCAAAAATTTTGTCAAAGAAGCCTACTATTAGATGAACCTGATCATTTGCCAATCGTTTTGTAGGTACGTCATTACCAACCAGATTTAATTAACTTTAGGAGTAATTTGTAGAAAGTGTGATATCTCAAAACTTAATTTACCATAAACCTAGACTTGCCCACAAGTCGAGCTCTTTTTTTGCAAGTGCGATTTCAGAAGGGCAAAAAAAAAAACTGAGCACAGAGCACGAGTGAGCGGGAGCTCATCACCACCTGAACCGGAAATGGGAAGCAAAGGACTTTTGAGGAAGTCTACCATAAACCTTACTGGTGTTCTGTTTAGGTCCAAACATCGTGGCCTCTTTTTCAATTTTGTCAAAACAGGGCTTCTATAATCTGCAAAGTGGGCCTGTAGGCAATTTCTAGAATTACCCTGATAATTCTTTGTATTTGCAGCCGTGTAGACCTCTGTCCATGATTAAGAAGTCTTGTAGTAGCTTAAATCCTTATGAAACAATGAAAATGCTCTAAAGCCATAATTATATTACTACTTTCTCTACAAAGCGGACTTCAAAAGTACATCTTTTCTGTCATTTTGCTCAAGAGTGGCACTTGGGAGATCAAGGGGCTATACTGAAGAGAAAAGGGTGGGGCTATCAGCTGAACCACATCTTGAGGAAAGAATGGCACTTTGCTTGAAGGACAATGCAATGTTCCCAAAGCCAGTTCAGCTCTAGCCGTTTCTAAGGTCCGAGATAGTAAGAAAAGTGAGAAAAGTGAACAAGAAAACCAGCACGAAAAACTCTATCTGTTACCCTGGAACAGACATTGTTGGAATTAGAGCAAAGCGAAAATCTGCCAGTTGGGAAGCCCCATCCAGTTCCGTGGTCTTTTCTCTCTATTCCACAGTAAGACGATTACAGGAGTGAGAGTGGGTGGGCTCATTAACCCTTCTAGGAAAATTATCCTTTCTTCCCACGTTAGTTGAAACTGTGATCATAACAATAGTTGGCATTTTTACATACACTTTTTTCACACTATTCATTGGAGAACAAAAGAGACTTGCATCTAAAGGGTACAGTAACTGAAAATTCCATTTTCTAGGGTTAGCCAGCAGCCACTACTTGGTAACTGTAATTTATGTTCCCAGATCAGCCAGCAGCCACATCAGAACACAAAATGTTTCTGCAACACTCTTGTCTACTTTATGTTGGACTTAAAAGAAATTTTGTTTACACAAACAAATTCTAATTATATCGGAGAAAATATTGTTTGAAACAGGTGACAAACTGAAAAACACTTGTTTTTGTCGTGGGCTTTTGATTCCTGACTGTGTGTATCATTTGAAATTATCGCGTACCGGTGATCATTAGCTTAACAGTCATTGGCTTATTCAAATGTTTAACTAGTTGTAACATAAAAGTCAACACAGCGGGCGCTCTCACAAATTTTCAAAATTAAAATACATTTTAAGTTTTAAATTATTGAGAAAGTTTTTGCTTTTCACCTGTCATATTTTTGGGGCGTTTACTGTCAGTTCACATATTTAAGTTATGTTTTAGTCAGAATTTGCCTTGAAGAGCATTAAAGGACAAACGACTATATTCTCAACTGACTTCATCGGAAAATGTAAAGGAAATGGCTTCATGAGGAACTTTACCGGAAGTGCGACATCTGTGTCTCGAGTCCCATTATTTCGGCATAATTTCGCAAAACAGAATAACTGCTACAAATATAGAATGGTGTTTTTACAAGCGCGACTACTCCTTAATTGTTAGAGTTTATCGATGAGAAAATGCTAGAAGTTTTTGTAGCTTCCATTTTCCCTCGTCAGCATGATCATGAACAGAGACCGGAAGTGGAAAGTTAGCTCAATCTTCTTTGTAGGGTGCGACACGTGACTAAGCTTTAACCAATAAGCGTGAGCCGCGTCCAGGCCGCGTGGACATACATGTGAATGAAGAGTCGGAAAAAGCTGCGGTGAGCTCAACTCGGCGGTTTGGTTTGAAGAGCAGTTGTATTTACTCTAGAATGTGTCAAGATTGAAACCAAAACGTAGGAAGGATTGTTGGGAGCTTTACTTTTACCTGGAACGCTAAAAAAGTTATATATTTGAGACATTTTCCGCTGTTGATACCAACATGGAATTAGCGCACACGTTCCCGGCGTCGGAAGTGTTGAATCGCTTCTCCGTTAGCGAAACTAAAGGTTTGAGTTTGGAAGAATTATCTGTAGCTCAAGAGAAATATGGACCAAACGGTAGGTGTTGGAGTGTTCATTTCTAAAGATTTCACGAACGTAATATCTCTGTGATTTGATTTATCCAAACATATGATATCTTTTGTATGATTTTATCCCATCGATCATGCACTACCATCTGAGAGTCTTAAAACAGCCGTTTGTATGGTTGGTGTAATTTTCATTGCTAATGCTACGCTTTCTCGTCTTTATTTCCATGCTATGAATCGACAGAACTTCCAGCCGAAGAGGGTGAGTTTCGAAATTCTGAAAACGTGAACTAATATGTTTATTTTAGCTAGACAATTTTGATAGACTTGACCTGGGAACGAACAAGAAATTTCTCCCAGCAAATTCACTTTGATTTTGTAATTTTATCTTATTTTTAGGCAAGCCACTTTGGAAGCTAGTACTGGAACAATTTGATGATTTACTAATAAAAATCTTACTTGGAGCAGCCGTTATTTCATTTGTAAGTCTGTTTACTTCTTTACAAGTGCACTCTTATTTCTGTTACAATCTGGTTGTGATCAATGATATTCTGATGATCTTGAATTTTTTCCAGGTACTGGCTTTATTCGAAGAAGGAGAAGACAGAACCACAGCATTTGTAGAACCATTCGTTATTCTTGTGATCCTGATAATAAACGCAATCATCGGTGTTTGGCAAGTGAGTGAGAAAAAGTTTCGATAAAAAATTTTGACGTTTGGACAGAAAATTTACGCCTAATAAGCTTTAAACTTATTTCTTGAATTCTATTTTTCTTCTCCAGGAAAGAAACGCTGAGAGTGCAATCGAGGCGTTAAAAGAATATGAACCTGAAGTAGCAAAGGTGTTAAGACAAAACAAAAAGGGAATCCAGAGAATAAAAGCTAGAGATTTGGTTCCAGGAGATATAGTAGAAGTTGCCGGTAAGTTATTTTCGATCATGTGAAGAGATTATGCAATCGGGGATGTTATTTCACGCTAGCTGCGTCCTTTTGGATCCCTAGTGCGGAAAAAACGATCTTCTATTTGACTTTGGCAACTTTGTTTACATCGATTCCGAAAAATTTGAATCACATTTAATCTCACCTTTAGTAGACATTTGGTGTATTAGAAAGGGAAACTGATTTCTAGCTGTATGCTTTCTTATCTTTTAAATAAAGCCACCTAATCCTAAACTACCCTAAATTAAATCCAGGAAAAATTCTAAATTATTGTGGCTTATAGGAGCATAATATATCTTGTTTCGCTGATCCCTTATTGAAAGAGGCCTAAAACCCTTTTGTCATGCCTGCTTTGTGATACAAAATTATATATATGCATATTATTCCCAGGCTTTTCTAGTTTAATTTGGGTATGGATAATTAAATTGTAGAGAAATAAAAGGCTTGTAACGGGTTCAGGAAATTCAATAACTACATATTGTGGGGTTGTCTTAACCTTGGTGATTGTGGACTCTAGATTCCATAGTACTCTCTTAGTTATTTGGATACAAAATTCCTATGTTGATGCCATGTTGTTTACTTACCAGTGGCCTTAGCTAGTCTTGTATTTGCACCAAGTTATTCAGCAAGATAAATCATTAACAGTCTGTTCAAGGCTGCAAATAACAGTTTCCTTGAAAGGACACTTGTCTGACTAACTGGACACTTTTTAGAGTTTTGTTCAACTACTTAAACAATAGAGTTCTTCTGTCAAAGGTACTATCGTGTGATAGTTTGCCAGAGGAAATTTGATGTTCACAGCAGATATTGTTCGATGGCTTATACGAAGTCTGAATATCAAATTTCCAAGGGAGCCTATCACTGCATAGGGCCTGAGACAGACTCTATTTTTTGATTGTACAACGCTAAATTTTGATCTAAAATTGTCAAAAACAGGCGTTGTGCGCTGATAGGTGCCCACTGAGGAGAGACACTATCGTGTCACGTGATCAATTTCAACCAACAGGAGTATGCCAAAATTTAGCATTGTACTATAAAAAGTGATAGCCACTGGCATTAAAATAATTGTGTGGACACTATGTCAAACACCTTTTGGGATTTCATGTGACGTAGGCAGATTTTGGTCAGATTTTGTTGAAGCCTAACTGTTATTTCCAGCTCTTTCTCTCTAAGTTAATGTTTTCAACGTCATATCCAGAGATTGTGTTAGATTTTAAGCACATATTAAAGCTAAAATACTTTGCCGCAAAAACTTTCAAAATTGTAAAACCCAGTGAGCTAAGAATGTGCTATGTTTTTTCACTGGTCTTTGGACAAGTTGTTAGTTGTTTGTGTTCAAGAAAGCTTTGAAGCTTATTGGTTGCCAATTATTTACTGAGCTGTTGAGCAGTTTTGAGCCTTGAACAAAAAAGCAGCCCATGGCAAGTGGCTTTTCTTTTTGGCTAATAAATAGACAGCCTTTCTAAACCCATCAGGAAACAGGATTTTTGATTGCTTGCAAGTAGGCTAGAAAAAGACCCTTTGGGTCAACTCTTTGTACAATTATCTCTTGTAAATGGCAAGCTGTAAACTTCCTTTAATTTGCATCCTGCCAAATGCCAACTCTAACTGGAGGACATCAAAATTTGGATTTGAATTATTTTCTAAAATGTAGACTCCTTGGCGGGCACCAAATTGGTTTTGTTGTACAGAAACTATTAAAGTGATAGATGTTTGTTGATTACCAAAAAGTGCTAGAGATTGTAAAACATTAACCTGGACGGGTTGTTCATTATAAGATTTTTTAATGTTAAAAGTTTTAATAATTAATCAAATTTCCTCCAAATAGTGTTTCGAGCTATCTCTGGATGCAGCTGTGTTGTGGTCTTCTTTGAATTGCCCTTATCTGTTCAGTCTTGCAATGATTAAGTAAATTAAAGGAGAAAACACAGAACCCAAGTTGTTTTATTCAATGCAGGTTTGCATTAATGGTGTGTCTAACATATTCTGAACATCGGTCTAGGATTTAAATTTTTCTTTCTCAACCAGAAGGGTATCTTCTCTCACACCTTCTTCTTTCACAAATGTGGTCAGGCATTGGACCAAGGCAACTGATAGATTAAGCTTAAGTTATTATGTTCTTTGTTTTCACACTTAGCTTAAACCTGTTGTAACGTTTTTCAATCATTTTTAGCACACTTGTAAACTCCATCAATTAAAGAGGTTACTAGAAATGTGTTTTGGTTTATCTCTTTTCTAGTTGGTGATAAAGTTCCAGCCGATATTAGAATAACTTCAATCAAATCTACTACGCTTAGAGTGGATCAGTCAATTCTAACAGGTGGGACAAATTGAAATTTTCTTTTCCGGTTTTTTTCTTCCTGATAGATACATTTTTTCAGTGTAACTGTTGTCTGTGCCAAGCTTACTGTCACTGCTTGAAAACTACAACGTACTCAGACTCTGGTTGAAAGTATTTTATAACTCTCCTGTGGTCATTTTGTTCAAACCATGGGTTGATCCGAGTTGGCCTGCAGTTGTATGTCATTTTAAGACATGTTTGATGTCAATAGTCACTGATGTCATGGCCAATAACATGCAACTGACAAGTGCTTACATGTATATTTTTGTGACAGGTGAAAGTATCAGCGTCATCAAGCACACAGATCCTATCCCAGATCCAAAGGCAGTCAATCAAGACAAGATTAACATGCTATTTTCAGTAAGTTCTGTATTACTACTATCTTTTAAAATTATGTTGGTCTTGTTTCCAGCAAGACATCTTGCTAGCCTTACTAATCTTTGACATCTTTCTTTATTGTTATCAGGGTACAAACATTGCTGCGGGAAAAGCTGCAGGTGTAGTTGTTGGAACCGGTCTCAAAACTCAAATTGGTAAGTAGATGGTGGTTACTGCACCAAATTAGAATCAAAGGTTGTGGCAGTGTCTGCTACATCCAAGAAAGGGTAAATGTGCATACATGCTTATTTTATGAGCCTGATACAAACAAGTGAGCATATTTATTACTGGAGGAGAACTTAAGACTTAGATTGAATGTGAGCCACAAGTCACACTGTTTTGACTTCTTGCAAACTCGCTTGTGTTTGCATCTGGCTATGAAAACACAAGCTCAGCATTCCTTTAAAGAGGGACAGTTAATGAAACCCAGTTGTTTTCACAGGAAAAGGAAAGGTCAGAAGTTCCACCAAAACTGATTTGTCAAGGTTGTAGCTTTTACAAGATAGTATCACAGATCTTTGAACATTAAATTTCACTGTACTTATCTTGCAGGTAAGATCAGAGATGAAATGGTTGATACTGACGATGAGAGGACACCGTTACAACAGAAACTAGATGAGTTTGCTCAGCAGTTATCAAAGGTATTGTACTCATATCTAGGAAGGGTGTTTAGCTGAAGCAAGACTGTGTGTTCACTGACATGAAGGAGACAAGATTTGTCTGCCTCTGTTAACAATTCATTTGTCAGTACTTTTCACTGTATAATAGCTAGTAACACTGGTGTTTTCTCCTTTTCTCTCATCCAATAAAGGTAATCACAGTTATTTGTATTGCAGTATGGGCCATCAATATTGGTCACTTCAATGATCCAGTCCATGGGGGCTCATGGGTGAAAGTAAGTGTAAAGAGTGGTCTTACTGTGCAAATAAAAAAACTATGAGCACTTACACTTGTATATTTGACTTTGATCTGTCAACCAGCGTAGCTTGATTTAGGTTTATAACCTACTTGTGTTGCTCTTTTTTAAGGGAGCAATCTATTACTTCAAGATAGCAGTTGCATTAGCTGTGGCAGCAATTCCTGAGGGCCTTCCAGCTGTCATTACAACTTGTCTTGCGCTAGGTAAGAGCATTATGTGTTAATATTTTGAATGTCACACATAGCACATTGTTGTAGTGATGCAGATCAACTTGTTTTCACTTCATAAACTTTTAAACTAATTTTTACAATTATTTTTGTTTTCACCTTTTTACAATTTCTGTTCTTCTGATTTACTTCTGTTTTAACTGCCCAGTCAAAGTGCATTAACTGGGATGTGGAGTTCTCAGGTTCCTCATTTGCTTTCCAATAATGGGTGTCTCCTGAGACCAACACTAGTTCATGGTCAAGATTTTCCCTTAAAAGGAGCGAGTTGGTTTATAGCTGCAGTTGAGATAATCATAATAGTTTCTCATAAGTTTATGCTATGTTTTAGGTACACACAGAATGGCCAAGAAGAATGCTATTGTCCGTAGCCTTCCATCAGTGGAGACACTTGGTTGTACATCAGTGATTTGTTCTGACAAAACAGGAACTCTGACCACAAATCAAATGTCTGTTCACAAGGTGATGAAGATGCTCCATTATTTTTCTATTTGGTGACATTTATTTCATATACTATTAAATCCCACTTTCTCCATTTTGGTTATGTTGAACAGCCCTTAAAAATCTTTTTGTAGCAATAGGCAGCAAGGGGTCGATCCTCGTGCTTGTTATAGGGGGTAAAACAAAAGTACCCTGTGAAGTAAGTGACAAATGTCATTGGATTCCCACACTTGCAAGGGGTAAGGACAAAAGTCCAGCTTCAAGGAAATGGTAAAAAAACATCTGTAGGCGTTATGATTGTTAGTTTATACCAGCACATTTTTTAAGGCCTTTTTAATCCTCGTAACCTGAAGTCCCCATTCCCTTGGCTGTTATTTACCAGGGTTGTCCCTAACAGCCAGCAGCCAGCAGAATTAACCAGCTACTTGGGTCGTTTGTGCCGGCTACTTTTGTGATATATGTATATTTTTTAAAGACAAATTATTTGTTCCTTTACTGGCACAGATATATGAAAATGAAACTTATTTCCCATTGCAGTTTCTTGACTTAAAAATAATCTGGTTGGCACAGAGGTACACGATTATTAGTTCATTACGTTGAGTTCTGGGAATTACATGTGGAAAACCACTGAAGGCATGAGTTTATACAAATAAAATTGAAAAGTTACAATTACTTTTGGAACTGACATTATTGGAAATTTGTGCTCAGAATCAACAGGAAATTCCGTTTCTGGGGACTTAAAATGTAAAAATTTCGTAGGGGGGCATGCCCCCAGTCCCCCCCAGAAGGGATCACCTTTGGTGCTCGATAATCATTGTCTGGCTACTTAAAAATTTTTGCCAGCTACTTGAAAGTTGTGGACAACCCTGATTTACATCTTTTGTATTTTGTTAAGTTGTATTTTGTATTTAAAGGGGCATGGTCACGAGGATTTCACAGATTTCTGGTCAAAACTGTGCTAAAAGTATCGGAAGCTAACTTTATCCATGCCCAACATTGTGTTTGCACATTTAAAGGAACGTATTAACTTAATTTCATTAAGAGAAAACAAACCATGACCATTTAATATCGATTTAATGTCAACACGCTGAAAGAATTTGAAAAGTTTAGCCTAATTTTTTCAAATTGCAATCCATTTCCATCCGTGCCATCTGTAGCAACAGACGACAGAAAATAGTTTCAGTGAAGTAATATGGTCTTTGGTAACAAAACTAGACCATTATTTGTGGGCGTTCATTGATGTGAGGACACATTTTTTATTTTTAAAGTGAACTAAAATAGCGTGATTATGCCCCTTTAACGTCCCATTGTTTTTGCTCTCTAGTTCTTTGTTCTGAGTGATGTCAGGAGAGATCATGCAACTTTCCATGAATTTGAAGTGGAAGGGACAACCTATACACCTTCTGGGGAGATGTGAGTACCTGGGATTGCAGAAGGTTTTTGCAGCCTCTAATAATCTACCTTATTGTATTGTTGGTTGCCTTATTCACACAGCTTTTCAAGACTTAATTTTTATGCTCAAACTGAATTTTAGAACTTTGAATGGAGAGAGAGCTAGTACAAAAGACTTTGATGCCTTGCCAGAGTTCGCTACAATCTGTGCAATGTGTAATGATTCCAGTGTGGATTACAATGCAGTAAGTGCTGTGTTATGATACAGAACAGTTTTCAATTGAGTAGCTAAAAATTTTTTTTTCTTTGGTTTTGTTTTGAGTTTGCGTTGCCATGTTCTGCCACTCATGCCACCCATGCCACTTTCTGAACCAACCAAAAGTAAAACCAATCACGACTTGCTTGGACACATTTTTCGGCACTTGACGATAGGTAATGACATGTGTCCAGAGCAATTACATTGGTTTAGGTTTTCCAACTCTCTCAACTGAAAACTGTTCTATTTTTTTCCTTGCATTTATGTTGCAAGTGAATATCTCTTGAAAGCAACCGCTTCCCTTGAAGGACCACCTTCATGAAATCCCATTCAAATCAGTCCTAAGTGAATCACACTGTATTTTTCATCTCCCACAAGTGTTCCTCCCTCCTCCCCGCCATGAGCTACATCCTTTTGTGATTTCAAACTTGCTCTCCTGGGAGAAGCTCAGTTGTAATGTATTAGCAAGTTTTTAGATGCAGTGTCACTGGAAATGATGTTATTCCGTGTTTCACCTGAGATTTTCTCATTGATTACATTTGTTTGTAAACTGATCCAGTGGATTAATGGACAGTAATGCTTTATGTTTAATATTCTGATGGAGTGATGTACATGCGAGGTTGTGTTAGAAAACTTACCAACAGAAAACAAATTAGAGTGGCCCAAGCTTGCAAATAACAGCCGGTCATCTGACAAATGTCCGATAAATTTTAGGTTTTGACCGGCGAAAGCTTAGCCTGGTTGGACACTCTGAACGGGGATTTCTGATTTAGTAAAAAACACTTGAACTTCGTGGCCAAACGATCCATGTTAATTTGCGCAATTTGCAGTCACATCCTCAAAGATAATCAGGCTGCATTTAATGTGAAATATATTCGACCAAATACAACTAAAATCTCAGGCCTCATTTTATTACTTGTTGTCTGCTGTCTGCAAGTTTTCTGAGTTTATATTTACCGTCGTAATTTGACCCGATTGAAGTTTATGCAAATGTGATATACGCCCGAAATTGAACACTTTTACATGCAATATCCGAATGCGAAGGCTTAAAAAACAAACTAAAAAAATGTAAATGTAACCAAAAAGTTTCAGATCAGCATGATCACAGGTCAGTTTTATAAATGTCTTTGGTTCAAATAATATTATTCCCTGTTGCAAAAAAAGTATGAAGTGTCATTTTTCTGTGAAAAGCGTGAATGTGCAATTAGTCACGCTTCCTAGTCACGATCAATTTCAACACCACATACAATTTTATTTTCCAATTAACCTACTGCCTCGCATAATGGGGGTTGGGTGCCTGGGATATCCAGGGGCCTTCACTGTGGTCAGCCGGCCCCCAGATGGACTACTCCATTACTGGCAAATCCCCAGACCCCAGCCATGAGCCCCACACGCCCCAGCACCCGTCACACTGACTTAGTCAGTGGAGAGAAAAACAAAAAGAAGTAAATAAAACAAATAGGAGGGAGGGAGGGCCGGGGTAGAAAACACAAGCAGAACGCTGCAAAATACCTAGACAAAACATGTGCAAGCAGTCACAGCCCGCCATTGGAGTAAACTACGCAAACTGAGCCTGACAGCACCTGAACAACCGCTGACCACCACCGCTTGATAACCACATGCTCGTTGTAGGTTAACTTGGTTAAATACATTTAACCTCATTTTAAGCTCACAGTTTCAGTTGAAAAAAAGTACCATCTGTTGGTTTAAAACGTTTGTTATGTGAAGGGGGAGACAGTTAATGACAGTAGTTAGTTTCAGCGTGCTAAATAAGCAACAATGCTTTTTGATCTTTTTCTGTTCGGTTGACACTGAAAACAATGTCCAACCTTTCACGGAAAAATTACTGTCGGAAAATGTCGAAGAATTCACTTACACCAATTTCAACTCTCAGAATGTTAGCGCAAGTTTTCATATTCCATCTGGTGACATTTGTGCCAAGCTGACAAGCTGCCTATTGCTTCATCACTTCAGTAATTTTCCGTAGTAATCGCCGTGGGAAAGTACGCGGGCAAACAGAGAGAGCATGTGAATGTGAGTGAGTGAAAAACAAACTGTCAAAGTTTGTAGACCGTAGACTTGTGTTTGCATTTAATAGCCTCAATAATCCGTGAAAAATTCTTTGGTTAACAAGCAATGGATTTTTTTTAACGGCAACATGATCCACAGTCAGATCTTAAGTCACTGAAGAAAAATCTTGACCGGAGTTTTGATGAGGAAATTGAACGGCGTCCAGGAACTACGATGAAACACTTCTTCCGGGCAAAAAACCAGAAACCCGGGAAAGTCTACAAACAACGACCAGCCAAATGTGTCCTAAAGTAGGATTCTTCTAGGGACCTCAGTTCATCAGAAAAATCTGAAGAGACTCTCTTCAAGAGCGAAGAGGAAGACACAGACTATTATTAGACCATTTTTCTCTGCATGATGCTCCAAAAAAAAAAGTTACTGTAGTGCTGTGTATTTTAGGAAATTAATATCTCGAGCTGAAGGACCTGAAGGGAAATTGAAATATTGAAACGCGTGAAATGGATTGCACCCTCTAATTTTGAATTTGTAACTATGAAAATTATTTTTGTCCGACCAAACTGGCTTCTTGTCCAGCCAAAACTTGACCCTGGCCTGACAAATGACCTGCTTATAGACAAAAATTATTTGCAAGCTTGGTGGCCATACTGAAGGTATAATAATGTGTTGTTGTTGTTGTTGTTGTTTTTGTTTGTTTGTTTGTTTTCAATTTTGGGCCAATGGTGAAATAAGCTTCCTTGACATTTGAAAGATTTAGTCTTCCTGTAACTTGCCACAGGTACATTCTCAGTAACTTGCAATGCGATTTATGTTATTTCTTGATGTTAGGTAAGGGATGCCTATGAGAAAGTTGGTGAATCTACAGAGACTGCACTGACAGTTTTAGTTGAGAAGCTCAATGTTTTTGGCACAAATCTGGCTGGAAAATCAAAAGCTGAGCTAGCAAATGCCTGTAATGAAGTCATCAAGTCTCACTTCAACAAGGTAATCAGTGGTGTGATTTTAGCGTTGGCAACCTCTCTGTAAGGGTGCATACATTAATAAGCATGGGTAGGGCCAGAAAAAGCTGTATTGCCCTAGGTCAGTAATGACATATATGGCCCTACAGTGCTCCCTTGTTTTGTTATATTCTGTTCTCGCTTGTTTTGTTATGTTGCGTATGTCAGTCTGCTATGTAAACCTCTTTGAGCACTTGATAGTCATTTTTTCTTATTCAGTAGTAACAACATTTTATTGCCTTTGTTGTTGTAGGAATTTACATTGGAATTTTCCCGTGACAGAAAGTCAATGAGTGTGTATTGCACTCCTATTGTGGATGGACCAAACTCTGTACATGAAAAGAATCCAAAAATGTTTGTCAAGGTAATGTAATATGTGACTATTTCTACATGAAAGCACAAAGTGAATGTATCTCCAGATGAACATATCTTCAAAGCAATTTACATTATGGAGGAGCTGTCAGCTCAGTTTGACATCATACAGTTGTATATATCATGAAAGTCACCTTAATCAGCAGTGTCAACTTTCCATTCTCCCTGACATTACTTTAGTTGGACACTTCTCGTCACCACATGCCTCTAATCATAAACACTAGTCAACAAGTTCAAAACTTAGGAACCAGTGGTGTCATTCAAAGTATAACATGTTCTGTTGTTGTGATTTCTAGGGAGCTCCTGAGGGTATAATTGAGAGATGTAACTTTATGAGAGTTGGTAAGAAGAAGCAACCTCTGACACCCAAAACCAAACAGCAAATTCTGGAACTGGTTAAGCAATATGGAACAGGTGTGTGTTGTTTGGTTAAGATTTAAGTGTGGGTAGCTAAAAGGTTGTCCTGTATGTTCACTTGAAATGATGTTTTCCGTGTTTCACCTGAGAATTTCTTCTGAGATTACACTTTTGTTATCCCGGATCCAGTGTTATCTACAGTGCAAGATAAAAGATCCTTGTCACACCTTCACTGTATTAAAATCACAGAAAAAGAAACCAACTCCATAACAAGAACATCTTCCAAAAGTTATGTCTGAACAATACTTAGACTGTATTTTTGCATGCTGTATTTAATTTTGTTTTCCTTCTTCCCCAAAACAATGTTCAGAGCTTCGATGAAATACAAATTATTGGTTTTAAGTGCAGGAGGTTTGCAGAATAGTATTTTGATCTTACTTTACAAGGAAGTAGTTTCTTCAACACTAAAAGTAGCTTATTCCTAAAACACACCACTCTACTTTTATTTATTCTAACAGGTGCAGACACCCTTCGGTGCCTTGCTCTGGCAACAGTGGATGAACCCATCCCACCCAGCAAAATGGATCTTGAAGCACCAGAAAAGTTTGCAGAATATGAGGTGTGTGCTTGTAATTTGCCTCGCCTTCAGGGTGTGGTCTTGTTATTCTTGGATATGCAGTAGTGAATGATGAAGCTGTGATTCCCCTTCACTTGGTATAAGTGAAAATCCTACCTGCCAAGCTGACCACTGCTGCCATCCTCTTGAAACCCAACTCTTGTGTTTGCATTAATAGATCTTGCTGATGCACAGTCATCTCTCCCCCTAAAATGAAATGTTAGCAGGGGATCTGACTGTCTTTGAGACAGGGAAAGTAAAAAAGAACATAAGTACCCCATGGACTAATACTACAGCTTTCTTGGTTTACAGAGCAACATGACATTTGTGGGTGTGGCAGGCATGTTGGATCCTCCTAGAACAGAAGTGAAAGACTCAATCAAGAAATGTCGCGAGGCAGGAATCAGAGTAATTGTCATTACTGGTGATAACAAGGTGTGTGAAAAACTTTACTGTGGAGTCATTGACCCTCAACACCTTAAAATGAACAAGTCCAAATTTCATTTTGTTTTTAATATTGAAAAACCAACAGCACCATAAGAGCTACTACTGACAGTTTTAGTTGAATTGTCACATTGAAGGGCTAAATTACACAACTCAAGGTCTAACTCTAGAGTAAAAGAGTTAACATGATCGCAGATTATTTCTGTTATTGAATTTAAATGATGAATTGTCTTGGCTTATACTATTTTCTTTGTATGTTTAGGCAACTGCAGAAGCTATCTGTAGAAGAATTGGGATTTTTGGACAAGATGAGGACCCAACAGGTATTAAAGTAACTTCAAAAGCTGAATCTGTTATCACTGTAAAAAGTTAAGACCAATACTCAGTGTTTGTCTATTTTCCTTAGGTTTGTCTTTCTCAGGCCGTGAGTTTGATGAATTGACACCAGAGGAACAGAGAGTGGCTTGCTTAAATGCAAGGTGATTTAACAAATTCTTCCTGTAAGATGTTTGTGTCCTGTTGTGCAGTATAAAACAGCATCACACAATTTCTGAATAATGTTTGGTTGATAGCATTAATTGGTTTTTATGCAGTAGCTCCTGTCAGAAGACTACTTACAATGTTTATTTTCTATGTGTACATAATGTAGCATTTTGAATTCCTCTGTTAAGTTTCATTGAACCCAAATTAATGTGGGAGATCCTTTATTTTCAGATTGTTTTCACGAGTAGAGCCATCTCACAAGAGTAAGATTGTGGAGTATCTTCAAGCTGAGGGTGAAATTTCAGCCATGACTGGAGATGGAGTTAATGATGCTCCTGCATTGAAGAAGGCTGAGATTGGTGTTGCAATGGGTTCTGGTACAGCCGTGGCTAAATCTGCTTCGGGTATCCTTTTATACATTTAGTACATAGTGGTCTAAGTCCCTAGAACACTTACATAGAATTAACAAATAAGAGGTTTTGTCATAAGGTGGTGAAGTGTAATCATCAGTGAGTGTAGTCCTTAGAAAGACTGTTGACATTGTCTGATCACTCTGATGTTTCGACAACCTTAGCAGAAATCATCATCAGAGTCAAGAGGTTTTCTCTAGCTAAATCTGTTTTAGCAATCTACAATAATTATTTAAGATAGGTAAGATGAACGTTTATTCATTTGTCTCACGATGGAATCACTTAGAGTTGTTGATAGCATGTTCCAGGCATTCAGTTAGTGGAGCATGAGCGAAAAAGAAAGCGAGCGAAAGAGCGGGAAAAAAACGAGGGGAGACTGGGGAAGAGGACGAGGGAACGCCTGTGAAATTAATTTTAAAAAGCTCTTGACGGTATACCAGATTCTGGTATACCCTCTGATTGGCCAAATTTGACACCTCCTGTCAACACCAAAGGGTTGTTGACGCAGACAAGAAATGCGATGTGGCGTGCCCCTGCGAAGGCCATCCTCCATTGAGTCACGCACGGTTGAATACTTGCACGGCAAGCGCTTGACGATTTCCCAAATGTGGATACTTTACAAATGGAATAAAGAGATTGTCTTCAAAACGGGTTTCTGGGAAGAGGTCTCATCGCCATTCTTCCAACAGGATTTGGAAATAGCTTGATCTTTCAACTTTTTCCAAGGTTAATCAATGCATTGCAAAGAAACGCTGTTTCTAAGATAATTGTGGTCACTCCGCGTGTCACAATCATGGCATACCAAGTAGAAAACCTTCAAAGCATCGGAATTAGAGCGCTGGCTAACGGAGTAGAGGAAGAAGACAAAGAAGGAACGGAAAAATGGATCGGCTAGATTGATTATGAAAGTCCTGAAAGCCTGCTGTCTAAGGAATGGAGAAAAGAACAACAACAATCATATCGTAGCCATCGCAATCGATGAAGACGACGAAGTTCATTCCGTCACAAGAGTGAAAAGCTTTCTATTCATCAATTTGATAAACCGATGTGTATATAAAGTCGTCTGTGATTCTCGTTATCTTTATTGGTCCAGTAGTGGAGATGACATTTGTGTTTCTGTATCGCAGAGAATTTTACAGTGTTCATTCGGCATGTCAGATTTCTTAAAGCATCATCTACTTTTCCCAACGCTTCAAACTCGGGTGAAACCTATTTCGGTGAGCATAATTACATAACTTTCTTGTTTACTTTGACCTGACCTTGGGTTCATGTTTCTCTGCCGCTGTCGGCGGTCTAAAGTAGGCGGCATGGGCTTTTTAAAATTAATTTCACAGACGTTCCCTCATCCTCTTCCCCAGTCTCCCCTCGTTTTTTTCCCGCTCTTTCGCTCGCTTTCTTTTTCGCTTCCTGCTCCACTGTCTGAACGCCTGGAACAGGCTAAGTTGTTGATCGCCACGTTTCGACTGCAATACTGCTAATCTTCATCAGGCGATGAGGTCGATAGTTTACTTGTTGCTATTTGTAGCATGATGGTTCGCTGATGAAGACTAGCAGTATTGCAGTCAAAACGTCGCGATCAACAACTCTAAGCGATTCCATCGTGAGACAAACGAATAAACGTTTATCTTACCTATCTTACACCATGATGAACAATAAACACATCTTTAATGACATTATTTAAGATGCCCTAAAAATTGATAACCACTAACCCTGGGTTAGATTTGACCACAGTTTCTGTTTTTATTGTTTCAAAGTAACTTCACTGCCATTTTTGAATGACGGGTTGAAAACGGCCACAGTCAAATTACATAGAGCTGTAGAACCAATATGGGTTATAAAACTGATGATGATATTCCTGAACAACTGGGCCCTGGTTACAAGTTAGGTTACTTGCAATGTAGACAGAACTTTCAAAGTTTTATGATTTTTCTCTTTACCAACTTTTTTTTTTCAGTTACGTGTGCAAAGCACCTAGTCTATGTGACTGTAAAGGAGTTGAATCTGTTGAACATAATTTGAATTGGTAGCAACTTGGGTGATTTGCATTTTACAAATATCTGTACTGGCTAGAGAGCATCTTGTGCCTTGAGGCAAAATGATGTAAAAGTCAATCCATTCTCGGAGTTTTAACTGTGGACTTTGTCAAAAGCATGTTGATCTGCAGTATGTCAAGAGGTCTTCTCTTGGTTTGCTGTTAGTCCTCATGCTGGACACTGACTGCATTACAACTGGGAGGAAAATGACTGTCTGATTGCTCATGTTTAGTGATAGTGCTATTCATTTTTGTTAAACAAAAACATTGTTTGATCCTTAACTGAAAAACAGAAATGGTATTGGCTGATGACAACTTTTCAACCATTGTGGCCGCCGTGGAAGAAGGAAGGTCCATTTATGACAACACAAAACAGTTTATCCGCTACTTGATTTCCTCAAACATTGGAGAAGTTGTCAGGTGAGAGTGAATGTGTTATTAAGTTTTTTTTTTTTTTTTAAGGATATCTATTTGTAACTGCTTGGTTGACACTCTCACTCGACAATAGTAATGTTTTGCAACAATGTATTAACTGAGATGTGGAAAAAACAACAGCCTTTGTTTGAATGACCACAGGGTATCATTTGCAATTTGAAATTTAACTTGTTAATTGACTGAAGAATTGGCCATAAACGAGAAAAATAGCTTTTGAAATAGTATTGAAAATGAGAGCAAACTTTACAGTAAGGCAGAATACCACCCAGACAATTGTCTAATTGGAAGCTTCTCTTTTGTAGTATTTTCCTGACCGCAGCCCTTGGAATGCCAGAAGCACTTATCCCAGTTCAGCTTCTGTGGGTAAACCTGATGACAGATGGACCCCCCGCCACAGCACTCAGCTTCAACCCTCCTGATGTAGACATCATGATGAAGCCTCCACGTAAAGCCAAGGAAGCTCTGATAAGTGGCTGGCTCTTCTTTAGATACATGGCTATTGGAGTCTATGTTGGAGCTGCCACAGTCGCAGCATCTGCCTGGTGGTTCATGTTTTATGAAAATGGCCCTAAAGTATCTTATTATCAACTTGTAAGTAGGAGGTTTTTGTACATTATATTTTATCACAACCTGTTATTCAAAGAGACACATGTAAGTGAAACTTTCAAACTCTTAAATGACTTTTAAGGTGCAGGCAAAGAATACGTCGACTTGTTAAATACAACTACAGTTCCTGATCAGGGAAAATCATTTTAAAATATTTACTTTCTAAAAGGCCTCTTTTTTGGGGGTGGGGGTAAGGGAACAGCCCACTCATCCCCCCAGACATTATGCCTTGTTTTTGTTCTTAGTCAAAGATTGCAACCTGCTGTAAACAGCACCACATTTTGTTGGCCCAAAACAAGCAGACAGCACATAATGCCAGAGGAAGCATTCTCCCAGATTCCTTTTCTGGGATTGCCCTCTCCCTGTGGTACCAGGGGATTGTGAGCCTCACCATTCTCGTCAGTTACTGCTGAACCCAGCGTTATGTCGATTGAGATATCTATTGTCCACTTAGTTACGTCAAAAGGCAGCTGATTGTAGTATGGAATATTCCAACTTCTTTATTAGTGTTACCTTATTGCTAAGTAGTAGTTTGGAAATTCACTTTGCTTGTCGTTTTTGTACTGCTTCAGGTTCACACTAATGTTGTCTTCACACCTTGTTCTGTAGACACATCATATGCAGTGTACAACAGATCCTACAAACTTTGTTGGTGTTGATTGCCATGTGTTTGGTGATCTTCACCCTATGACTATGGCTCTCTCTGTACTTGTCACAATAGAAATGTTCAATGCCCTAAACAGGTGGGTTAATCTCAATTTGCATTATTTTCATGTAACAGGAAAGGGAATGTAGATAATGATTGAAAAATTATCTTCGTGACTTGTAGTTCCTTGCATAAGTGATAAGGGGCTTCGCTTGCATTAATATTTTGCTATGTTGTGATGAATCAGCTGATTGGTATTTTACCTGAGCATCTGTTAGAAATGAATATCTAAAGACCCAATCACAGTTTCATTTCTAGGTGACACAGAATTGATGCAACTGAACCAAAGTTTCACAAAAAAGTTTCCTAACATAAAAGGATAGTTGAAAGTACTATGTAATATGTTTTAATGTTCCCATTTTCGTGAATGTTTTTGACTGTTCTTTCATTGCCAAATCCCTTTAGGCTGATCTGTGATTTTTGATTACTTTCTTCATCAATTTACAGCTTGAGTGAAAATCAGAGCTTGTTTGTGATGCCACCTTGGAGGAATCCTTCCCTTATTACTGCCATTGCTGCTTCATTTATCATGCACTTTGTCATACTCTACTTCAAGATTACCAACGTAAGTACACCACTGAACTGTGTAAGTTGATACGCAGTTTAGACACAATATTGGACACAATTAGTTGGGACTGTTCAAGCAAACACTGTTTTTGTTTTTTCCTTCTTGTGCTCCCTTCTCCCTCGCAGTGTTGTTTAGCGCAATTCAGTAAGCAAATCTTGTACACCAACATTAAGAGGGCAGGGAGACAGAATGTGTCCCAGCCGTGTCTCGTGCTGTAGAAAATACCCACATGTAGCTCACAACAAGTCACCGTCGTGTGGAGTACCTGGCCTGAAGTTAGGCTGTGTGGCAGGTGCTAAAAGGGAAGGGAGAGGGGGGTTAGGAAGTGTGATTTCCCATTTCCCTTCCCGTTTGGCACCTGCCATGCAGGTTACCCTGAAGTGAAAAGTTTGTGGGATTGGCCCTCTCTAGGGACTCAGAAATTCCACGCCTGTGTGGTAGTTACACGTTACTCACTACATAACCAATATCCAATATAATTATTCATATTGTATTGTGTCATTTTCCTTGCAGACCATTTTCCGCATCACTCCTTTGAACTGGGATGAATGGGTTGCAGTTCTTTATTTCTCCTTCCCTGTTATCGTTTTGGATGAGGTTCTCAAGTTCGTCTCCAGAATCATAGGTAAATATAACTTGTAGAGAATATAATGTCAGTTCTATGCAGATTGTGGCTCCTTTAATTTACCCCTTACCAGATAACCTCCAGGTGTGCTTTGTCAGCAGATTTATACCTAGGAAAGTAAGAAAAGATCTATCAAAGAAATCGTGTGAAATGTGTTCTGCCTCAACTAACCGCTGACAGTGATTTGGCAAGGTTGAATGTTGACCCGCACTCTTTGTCACTCCTTGTGAACTTAATCAAATTCATTATCACTTCATAACCCACAGAGAAGAAAGCGACCTGGCCTGCAGGCTGTACATCTTAAATTAGAATGAAGAAATGCTGTTTTTTTGTTGATGCAGAAAAACCAGAGCCTGGCGTGCATTTCTCAATCTTCCCAAGGCACATCGGGCCCAAAAACATGAGCAATCCAGGGTATGATTTATTTCCAGGAGCTTTGAAAAAAAAAAAAAAAACCAAACAGAGTAAGAACCGTGACATACTCAGTCCACATGGAAACGATGCCGAGTCTTGGATTTAAACCTGGGCTACACTGGCAGTAGTCGAGCGTTCTCAGCACCGTGCCAATACAACCAGTCTCTCGAGTTTTTACAAGGCACATTGTTCGGGAATATGCCTATATGACTCGAGAATCTTTATAGAAGTACTGCAGTTGCGTCATTTTGTCTGACAAAGCCTTTATGCTCTATTTCCAGCTGAACCTCCTCATCCAACTCCACAAGCAAAACTGAAGACCAACTGATATCACTGACAGCATGCCGGTCGTGCTCGCTCTGGAGTGTGTACCTCATCCTGGGTCGTGACTCTGTGGAACGCTGAATCTCCTCAAGGCCTTCCTTTGAGATTCAATTGCAGTTCAGTGGACAAGTACCTTTTTCAGCTATAAACCTATCTCCAAGTATTGATTGGCCTGCAGTTTTGGAAAATTGGTTGCTAGGAGATAGCGTGACGGGTCGTGATGACGGCAAGCCTAGGATGACATGTCAACTTCCATTGCTTGTTCTTGTGTACGATTTGAGTTGGTGCATAGAAATGTAAAGACTTCGGGAAGAAATTAAAAGATGATTACAAAGATTTTTCGAGCTGGAAACGACGAAGATATAACCTGAAAACGGTACTTGTTCTCCTGGTCAATTGGACATTGACAAAAAACATTACAAGTCATATACTGCATATAATATATTTTAAGAGATTGGCGTTTGGAACATGGCCTCAGGGTCTTTAATTTATCTATTTAAGTCCGACTTTTTGTGGATGTTGAAATAATTAAACTTAGTAGCTAGGTAGTGCCTTTCTTGTGCCGATTAGTCTAAAACTTTAATCGTCAGTCGAGTTCTGGGTATTGAAGTAGAACGGTTGGATGATTTTGTGTGGGGTGGGGTTAGGGGGTGTTAAATTAACCATTTCTAATTCAAAATATCCTTAAGAAGTTTTAGTTGATCCGCGCAATCTAGGGACCGTTTTCGCGTTTATTACTTTTTTCTTTTGTAATAAATAAACGTATAAAATATCAAATACTTGAGCATCGCGTCTAAGGAGTATATTACCAACATAATTGTAATATATACTGAGTTTGCAAACTAAAGTTTTTCTAAGGCATGCTGGGGATAATTGGCGCTTTTAATATGGGAAATGGACATGGAAGTAAAACTTATTTTTAGGGCTTGGCGTTGTGGGTCGCTGTCAACGTTGACATAATTTGACCGCGAAAAAAAAGAGCAAAAACAAAAAACAAAACTCCCAACAACACTAGGTGCCTAAGAGTAGATTATGCAGCTTTTGACTTTTACAACGCACGTTTTGATTTTCAAAATCGTTTTCTTTATCACTTATTTTGTTTTTCTTGCCACTCTTGGTGATTTTCTAGCTACAGTATTTATCATTGCCAGATTCTAACCGAGAAAGTTAAGTTACCAAACAGGTAAACAATTTCCTGTCAATAAAACAGCGAATATTTAACTTTTTATGTTTTATGCTCAATGATAAGTATTCTCTACATGGTGAAAGTTGTTTCCTGGGGTTAATCTCGTACCCAGATCTTCCCTCGGTCATGCGAAAGGAAGATCTTACAGAACGTAAATAGAGATCTGGGTACGAGATTATCCTGGGTTTTGAGTCCTGCTTAATTTAACTCAAGGAGATGACTATCGTAATTTTAATGTTTAGTCGAGATTTTAGCGTACTCAGTGCATGTGAAAACCACCACGTGTAATTTATATTTGTTCTTCTTTCTTCATTGTTTTTGTTTTTCGAATGATGAGGTCATCACTGATTCGACGTAAGAAAAAAGAAGTTGTATTTTACTGAACGCATTAAAACCCGGACAGGTCGGTTGACGCCCGGTAAACATTGTCGCTGGTCTTGTTCCTTTAGCTTACTGTTTTCAGTTGGGTATTTTTCTATGTTAATATAAACTATTATAGTCTGAACATTTTTCTAGTTGGGAAAAATAATTTTCTTTCGAAGAAAACTATTTTAGCCCATGCGAGTAGCGCAGTTGACGTTGATAGATCATTCTATAAGGCCGAAACTTTGGCCTACTTTTTCGCTGGCTCCAATCCTCCTTGTTTCTCGGTGACTAATAACCTAAATTGCAAAAAGCCATCAGAGGCCCAACCTCGTTCCAAGGGCACCTTCTCTTCATCCCTCAAAACCGTTCTTTCTGGAGGGCGAAAGGACTCTTTGGCGGAACGTACGAGGTTCTCTTGAGACTTGACAATGGCTGTAATGTGAAAAAACCTTTTTGTCGGCGCCCGTGGGGTAACTTGGACGATTAGGTAAGGACACTACCTTAGTACTCGGCAACATATCAACTCGGGTTCTGCACGCGATTTGTTAAGCACATTTTGCCTGACTAAAACTGAAGGCATCCTGTGCTGATCCTAGCAGTATACAATGAACCTAGTAAATAGGGCCCAGCTCTCCACGAGTCTTCCGGTAGCTTGGCAATTAACTGGCATCCGACCGGTGCACGGAATGTCGTGGTTTCGATTCCCTTTGGGTACACAGATTGTTTCTTTGTCCCACGCTCCTGACATGCTGATTATTGCATCTTAAGAAATATTTCATAAGCGAGCTTAAAATTCACCCTCTTTCTTCTTTATCAACAGAGGAAACACCTTAAATTTGATTTAGCGATGCCTTGAAAATACGCGCTAAAACTTTCTCATAAGAATTCTTACAAAAATCGCCCGAAAAAAGTGAAGTCGCTAAAATCTGGGAGAGGAAAAGTCGCCAAGTAAGTTGTCCATAATAAGTAGTAGCCTTAACCTAAATGTCATGCTTTCTTTTCTCTTCTTGTTTTCGGCATTTTACCTTTCTTATCTGTAGGAGGTTCCAAGTAATCCAAAACTGCCTCTACAGGTTTGTAATGCGAGGCCCTGTATATTTCTCAGTATTTTGTTTACGATTTCTGGAATGACGATTACCAAGAAGTGAAGGGGATGGACACCAAAATTGCGTGTTACGGTTTTTCCCGTTTCGTCAAAATTCAACCGAACTGCACCTTAAGACGAACTTGAGGTGGCGAAAGTCGTTCTTCTGGGAAAGTTCTTGAGGTCCCTTTCCCCTTTAAGGACATCTGACAGGCCACAAATGCTCGCAAGAATACAACATCAACGTGTTGGCTCAGGTGAAGCAACAGACTGGACGAAATATTGTGCTAAAATTTGCGTTTATTTATTTTCCTTGGATTTGTTTTTGTGTTGTTTAGTTTGTTCTGGTCCTGCCATCAGCTCATTCTCTTACAGCTCGCGCAGTAGGCGTAAACAGGCAAGGGGAAGGGGAGCGAGAATGCGGGACAAACATGGGGTTCTGGGAGCTAGGGACAGTCCACCATTAATCTCCCGCGTTCTCGCTCCCTTTTCCCTTCCCCGTTTACGCCTGCTACGCAGCAGGCTAATCCTCTCATAAATAATTTAACGTTCGTGATTTTATATCTTTTTGGAAATTATCTGTAGAAGCCGCTATTATTTTGTAAGTAAAATCATTCATTACGTAGTTGTTAACAAAAATGGTTGTAACTTTTCGTCTGGCAAAAACATATCCGGAACCAACAGGCATTTTTCATTCATCAAAGTGAAAACCATAAATTAGGAGTTCTCACGGCACCATTGAGATCGTCCAGTCAATATCCTTAGACTGAGAGGGATAACGCATTTCATTCCTCGGTATTTTGAGAAAATACAAAAAATTGGCAAAAACTAATTCCCATCTCTCCTAGCTACCCCTCCCCGAATATCTAGCTCGCGTGCCCTGTGCGTTTTATATTTACAGTATATACACAATACGAAATTCATTTGATTACATACCAGCGAAAGGGGATAACTAAGAGAAGTAACAATTCGTCACAATCTATTCAGTTTCAGATTTAAAAAATACTGATATATCGATTACCAATTATATTAAGTGGTTGGTTTTGCATGCGACTATAAAGTTCGATCATCTACCTCACTAATGACAGAATCTAAAAATAGATTTGAGAACGCAACTCACTTAGTTAGCCTCTCTTAATCCCTTCCCTCCTCAAGAACAACCTTAAAGTTAAGTAGAGTAATTCTATAAAAGAAATACTAAAATACTACAATTCAATTGAAAGCTGCCGAGCAGTACTGCCTCTTGCTGCTGCTCGCGTTTCAATTTTCGCGAAGAATTCTCAAACCTAACATGAGGAAAAATTGCAACCATGGAACATTTATGAGATGCATTTGGACAACGCAGGCGGGTGGCTATTGCTTACTGAAGTAAACGGTGAGAGCAATCCAACTGCTGTGTTATTAATCGTACAGTTATTCACACAAGAAGTCAGTTGCATCGGGTTTGAACAGCGAAACGCCAGTTTTCTAACAAGCGTTGGTTTTTCACCAGATAAGGAGTCTTGGTTTGGCGTTTTGTCGCTTTCTTGAGATGAATCCGTAGATTCTTTTGTTTCTTTCTCCGTTTCCTCTTCGCTCTGAGTTGTATCAAGTCTGGGCATTTTGCTGGGCGGTTCTCCAGGTGTTGCCTCATCGAAGTGAACTACAATAACACTGGTATTGTCTGCTCTTAAATCCCTTTCTCGCCATCTTGTTAACGCGCGGTGAATCAGCCTGTTGGAGTGAAAAAGTTACCGTAAATAATCTAATAAGCACCTACTCCCTAAGAAACGTCTGTTATCCAATAGACCCCCCAATCCCCTTAGATAAGCATTTGGGGATAAACACCCCTCTCTTATAAAGCTCCGTATCTAATAAACGCCCCCATCTAGTGAACGCCTTTTCTTACAACTGTCCGAGTCAAGCGAGCTAATCCATCCAAACCGTCCTGGTGCTGGTACCAGTGATTCTGATATTGACACAAACAATGAAATGAAAGGTAATAAGCGATGATTTGGACAATGCTATTAATATCCAGAAGTACGCTGTAACGCATGATTTTTCACATTCATTGAAACTCCCTTTGTACTAAAGAAAAGTGGATGAAATGAATGCCTCTCTCTAACTAACGCCCCTTTAAAATAAATAAAATGTGATAATCGTTTATTAGATTATTTACTGTATCAAGGAAGAGCATTACTGCCGAATGGCTCGAAAATTTTCAACGTTGTTATTTTCGCGATTGTTTTGTTTTTCAAATTGCAGGAATTTAAGTCCTTGAGAACAACTGTTCCTGTCAGTGCCTATTGGTAATGAATTCTAAATCATACGCATTTTGTTTGAACAGCGTGCTCACACTCATGCTCGTAGTTGTGCTAGGATCTGAGGGTTGCTATGGCACTAACCGCACGTTGAAAACGAAGCAGTTCCTACCTGTGTGATACGTCTCCTAATTTACAAATGTCTTCTTTATCGAAGTTGTGAACAAATTTAACCACCTCTTCGACTCGCATCACCCCCCACAGTCCATCTGATGCAATAACCAGAAACTTGTCCACTCCGGGGGTTATCTTGTAAACCCGGACGTCAGGTACTGGAGAAACAATAAACTCGTTGCGATAATAGTTGAAGCTCCACAGATCACCTGCAACATGACGAATGACATTAGTTTACGCATGGTATCTCCGGTTTCCACACCACTCGTAACAAGTACAGAAGGCAAAACCATGCACCTGTAGAAAAGGCAGAACCGTGTACTATGTATGCTGTGATAAAGCCAATCAGAGCGCGCAGTTTCGTGACGGATTACCACAAAAATCCCGATAAGGGGTTTTGGGTGGGCTTATAATCGGAATATAATTTTTGTCAACAGGTAGATGGGCCTATAAACGGTGGGGGCTTATATACGGGACTTTAAGGTATGCTCGTAAAATCGACTTTTTTGCTTGCGGACGTCACCCACTGAAACCAGAGTATGATGCTCAAAATTATGCTCAGCTGGAGGTTTTATGCTCCTAATTATGCGGGACTAAAATGAAGCTTTTCCCTTCTGCACCTGTTAAATGAATATTCCTACACCGTCCTTTATATTTCTTTTAAGAGAAAAGGAATGTCAGATACAATTCGTAATTATTCATTCAAATATTCAATGAGCTAAAGCTGTCAGAATTGGCTCCGACTAGGGCGACTGTGCCAAAATGCACTGGGCACGAGTCTAGAGTGCCCAGTTCCTAAAATGTCCGGATTTTTATCAACGTTTTACATTCTAGTTGCTGGGAAAATTGGCATACCGTTATTATGGCAATTCGAAGGTTTTCAAAACTGCAAAATATGATCATTTTGCCAGCATTGTGCCTGATGCTCCAGATATAGTATTACGCTCAAAATTATGCTGGCAATCAGATGTTCATCGGCTGGACACCGACTAACGACCCTGGAAAGGCCAACCCAGGATACTAGAAAAATTTGAATTAGTTGGAAGGGCAATTTCCATTACAAAAATTCCGCTTTGAAATTTTTTCCCTTACAGGAATTTCTGGGAAAACAGAACAACCTGCCCAGTTATATCCAAGTCAAGATTCGAAACTTCCTTTCCAGAAATTCCCGTTGGCATTCGCGAAATTTCCGGGTTTCTCGGTTGAACTGGTCGCATCTCAGTAACGAAACGATTTTCCGGAAAACTTTTCCTAGAAATTTACGTTCTCGTCTAATGACACAACGATGAGTGTGCGACGAGAGGGTTGCTACTCAACCCGGCATAGAAACGTACCTTGTCGTTTCTGTGTTCTTTACAGACACAGGGCGAGACCAAAATCTACAATGGGATTTATGGGTTCCCGTATAATCGTGAAAAATTAAGAAGGGTTTTACGTACCAAGTGATCTTGAAACCGCCAAGAAGGGTACCGACTCTCTTTGGGTGCTTCTTCTGACAGGGCCCTTATGACCATGATGAACTGGCCTTTCCCATGCTACACGAGGGACACCGTTGCGAGAGAGAACCTTTCCGCCGACCGACTCTATCCGACTCTTTTCCGAAGGAACATCGGGTTTATGATCGGCCGTGAGAGGGACGGCTTGGAGTTTTCTCTCCTTATTCAACCTCCCGAGCGCTGCTCCCGAATCGCCCACATGAGCTATGTACAGCGTTCTCCCCTTTAAGATAACAACAGTTGCCGTAGTCCCAGATGTACTTGGCAGCCCGTGTTTGGTGCGAGGCCAAGAATCTGCGGATAAAATAGTTAGACGAGATTAACAGTAGAAACCAAGCAAGATTCACCATACCACATACAGACTTTAACTATGTGGTTTTGAACACCGGCAGACAGAGAGATTTCATACCGTAATGACCAAATAAACTCCCACTTTGTAATAAACGTCTCATATCCAATAAACGCCCCTCTCTAAAAAACACCCCAAACTAATAAACGCCTCTTCCGTACGGCTGTCCGACTAGACAAGTCGGCGTTTCTAATTAAAATAAGCGGGTCAGTTTCTAAAGAAACTATGGTGCTGCGTCAATGGGCAAGCGAAACATAAACTCAGCTGATAAATCCAAATTTTAGTAAGGTAAATTGGCCGCCTTAGAGAAAATGAAAGCTGACGTTTTGAGCGTTAGCCCTTCCTCAGAGCGAATCAAAACATTGTGGGTTGCGCTTGGTTTATACGGAAAGCAGTAAAAATCTAGAAAAAAAAATTCATTTTTCAAATCGGCACACTTTATCCCCACTATACTAACGAACGCTTTTCATTCAACTAATTTATTCTTGCTTTTCACGTTAATTTACTCTTGCTTTTTCACGTTGCCATGTTCCTACCAGTTGCCTAGCCCCACCGTGCTCCATACAAACCAAACGCAACCCACAATTCCTTGATTCGCTCTGACGAAGGGCTAACGCTCAAAACGTCAGCTTTCAATTTCTTCGCGGTGGGCCAATTTACGTTATCAACTAAGTTGATAACTCTAAATTTTTGTGCTTCTAATTCAGAGGTTCACTATTTTCGGGTAGCGAAAACGAGATTGCAACTGCGCTATTTCATAAGAAATAAAAGGTGCCAATTTAGAAAACAGCCATTATTTAAACTACATACAATTTTGTACTTAAAAGGTGATGAAGAAATTACTGTTCGTCGTTTCCATTCTTTAAATCCATAAGTAAGCAATCGTATAAGAAGCGGTTGAAAACGGTGTCTTTCGGGCGCTCTTATTAGGTATTCTTTTCCCCACCTCGTTAGGGTTAGGAGACTGTGGCGGACATTTCATATTAGTTAAGTTTACGTCATTAAACCACTTTATCTTCGCACTCGAAACTTTGCCTTCAAGATCCGAAGAACAGACCCCACCCCCCGACCCCCCCCCCCAAAAAAAAATAATAATAAGGCTAGCTCGATTTTTACCAGAACAGCTAATCCTTTAAAACGAACCGTCAAATGGACTTTGAAAACGTACAAACAGTTGTCTGTGAGTCAAATAACCATCGACAGCTGGTCTGGAAAGTTTGGCAATCTACAAAAGATCCATGCACTGGTTGACAAATAACCGGGCCTCGCTAAAAAAGCACTTGCCTATACTGTTAGTTTCATCAAAACCAGAAAGTGATTTACTGCTCAACACACAAAAATTTCAGGTTCTTTGGTAGAGACCGCACGAGAAAATATTCGATTTTCCAGATAATTCTTTCTGAAATAGTAGTTTGCCAAATAAGAGCTTTAAGCTGTGAAGTCCGTTCGCGCAGAAGTTGCAAACTTCGTTTCGAAATTGGCTAGGTAATCTACTAATTTCCAACTAACTTCGCAACCCCGCGCGATAGAGTAACGTGAAAAAAAAAAGCAGGAGCGAACTGAGTGTGATGGCCCAGTTTTCGATCATTCTGTGAATTTGCTCCGTGTTTTTGAAGATGAATACGCAGCCATACAAGTGTAACTGTCTTCGCAAACGAAGAAACCTTGCTCATAAATCTTAACTGGGTGTGTAAACGGGAAAATATTTGTTACAGTAAGAGAGAAAAACTATCTGAAAAAAATTATTCAAAAGCAAGTAAGGTTTTACAAACACAGACTTCAATTATTGTTATTTATTTTGTAGTTATTACGTATAGTGACTCAGCTTATAGTTATAGTATTTTTTATTTTATTTTATTACAGTCGAACGTTGCATAACCGCGGACTGTCACGCAATCTCTGTGCGATGAGCAGAAAGGAACCAGTTTTTTTCTGAGAAAAGGTCCTTGTCTATTTCATGCTGTCTTTTGCTGTAGTCTTGTTGTATGGACTCGATGTATGCTCTTTGGCTTTTGTAGATACTAAAGTATGAAAGGAGTTTAAAAGTCCGTTAAACGAGGTATAAGGAAGCAGAGTGTTTCGACAAATCCCATAAATCATTTTTGGCTTCGCAAGAAAATGTTGCGTGTGCATGTAAATGGCAGAATTAAGGGTCACTTATAAATATGAGAAAAAAAAAATCAGTCGCATGACTCGGCTTAACTTTGAGCAGCTAAGAAGCTACTAAGTTCGGTCGCCCGTTCTCCCGAAGCAAGAGCGTCATGTTACAAACGTGCAACTTGTATGTACGTCTCGCAGCAAAATTGCAGGTCAAATGGCACGAAAAATTGCTCCAAGTAAAATATCAGTTTATATGGAATGTTTTCTCCCTACATGCGTCCGCTTTGTATTGATATGTTTTTTTAGTTACAATGTTTATTCTATTAAAGTCGATCCTAATTCATCGGAAACCTATTTGATTTTGTTGACTTTTACTACGCCCCCAAAAGCTCTGCATTCCCGAGAAACTTACACTTGCTTTACTTCTGGTGATGCTGAAACTTTAACTTTTTTGAGAATTATTGAAGATGTAGACTGCCAAAAGCTGATGATCAAGCAAGGACACTAGTTCTTCAACAGTTTAACTATAACAGCTTTCCTAAATGCCAAATTCTAGTTCTTTTACATTCATCTTTACGGGAAAACAAAGCGTGACGCCGTGACATTACAAAGCCTGTTTGATCGACAGGTGTTACGCAAGCCTGTCGCCACCCGACAAGGTGCAGGTATTCAAAACGTATAAAGATTGATTGCCGATTTCCGGTTGTAAAGAAGAGCACGGTAGCATTTTCAACTTTTTTTCCGCCCTCGTAACATCAAAGAAACAGTCGAGTTTCATCTCAAGTCGTGTAAAATCACTGATTATCAAGGTCCATTGTGACGCAAAAATCAATTGAATTTCTTAAAGAATGAAATTAAAAGAATGAAATTCAAAGATGTCTCAGTTGTAGTAATCGTATTATAGATGCGATCGTACAAACAATAAAACAAAACGGTTAATTTTACACGTTGAGGACGTCCTCTTTAAAAGAGTTTCATGGGCTAACTTTGAGATGTAAATGGGCAATTTTTTTATTGCTGTGATCAGATAAACAAGCATGTGTATTTTGCATATGAAAGGAGCAGAAAGACAACAGGATATATTCATTTGCACGAGCCCCTTTCGTCACGAATACCGAACAACAATTTTGGCGGGATAAATGCGAACCGCCAAAAATATTTTCGACGCTTTCTCCACGATCGAGCAAGAGAAAATATTCAGAATTTCAAATGACATGCTCGAAACCGAAAGCTAGCGTTTGTTCCGTATACCGCGTACCATACGTCTCAGAATCGAGCGCGAAATATTTAGAAAACCGAGGCAACTTGTTACTCACCGAGTTGCTTCCACATGTCACGATGCGTGGCGAGAAATCCATCCTTTATCGCCTTTATTACACGCTTTGTGTCCCCTGAGTAGAAACCTTTCTGCTCTTTTATCTTCTCCCATAAATGTTCCTTGGCGAAGATGGCTGCGTCCCTTCCACCGTGGCCATCGAATACGGCGAAAAAAGCTTGCTCAGGATCGCGATCGAACACTACGCGTTTAAAATCTTCCATTTCTTTCCGCCCTCCTTGGTTCGCTTGGCCATTTACCCTGACTATAATCTTCCTGCCTTTCGTCTTCTGGGACATTTTGATCGAACGTTCGCAGACGAGATAGCTTGTTTATAGATGCAGAACCTCGGCGAGTAATTTGTAATCTGCCCGCTCTCATGAAAGTTTCATTTTGTCTGAATAAGCAGCTGTTGATTTATTTGTCAGTTTCGCTTGAAATGGACCAATCATATCGCTGCTTGAACAAGTCCTAAATATTGCATTTCTGATAACAGCCAATGAAAGCGCGTGTCCTCAATATTGTGCTAAACCATAAAAATAGTACAAGTTCAAACTTGCCCGGCTACGCAAAAACTCATTGTATTCTAAACAGTGTATGCTGGAGTTATGATGTCATAATCCTTTTCTCCTGTATTCGCTCAACCAGGACGATTATGAGCAAGTTCGAACTTGCTTCGATTTTAAATTTTAAAAGCCCAAAAATGGGAAAATGAAAAGAAATATTTATTTGTAGAAATTTCCGCAATTTTTCATGAGCTATGCATTCTTAATTCTGGTTCAAAATCCGTTTTTGCACAGCCCTATTTGCGAGTGAAATTTCATGAAAATGCTAGCTGCGATAATCCAGTCTAGATGAGAGATGGTTCGCATGACGAGAAATAGCGAAAGTCCAATCCCGTGATGGTCCGGCGCTTCCTCTCTGTTTATCAGCTTGTTTTCAGGTGACCAGTTTCTCTCACAAGTATGTTTCCGTGGAGAGGTTGTCGGCTGGAAACCGACCGGGAAAAGGAAAAGGCGAAAGCCGCGTGAGACACAAAGTTCGCGCGAGACAGAAATGCCTCTGGCAACCAGGATAGTAAAGCCGTGCTGATACATGTATAAAGATTTCTATATAACAACCCTTTTCCAACAACTGCCGATTGAAAATAGACATACCGTAGGTTATTGTTTTTCAGACCTTGGATGCCATTAAAAGTATAAATACAAAGTACGGGGATAAAAATTAGACAAATTAAAGGGAATCCACAAGAAGTGCGAAGTCCAGTCAGACTCCACCCATAGTCTATCCGAAAGAAATGACATTAAACAAGAGATTATCATAATCTGTAGTAGCATGGCGGAGTTCAAAAGCTACTGAGAAAACAAACACTTTTACGTAGCGTATAAGTTCACCAGGTCTCCAAAAAAAGGTGATGGGAAATTTGTCAAGCAGTCAAATGTCGTAATCACCACAAGTTCCAAACAGAAAGGACCCGATCCGTTACCCCCCATCCCTCCCCTTTCGGCCTAATTTCTGTCCTCTCATCTTCTGGAAAATCGGGAAACTCTCCACTAACCCAGGAGCCCATTGACTAACCTGAAATACATTCATTACATGGACTGTTATCGATTATTTATTGAGCCCGTTCTGCTGGATTTTTCTCTAAAGGCAATGTAATAGGACATGGATTTTAATAGCCGTTGGATAAATCTACTGCAGTCACTCTTTTAAGCGGGGGCGGGGAGGGGGTGGGGGGCAATGTGCTGCTTTAGGCCTAGCTACAAAAAACCGGACTTTTTTCGGGATTTTTAGAGCTTCACGGGACTTTTAGAAAACTATAGGATTTTTAAAGATTTGGAGGGATTTTTAGAGGTTTTGGTGAATATTTTCAAGGTTTTTTTTTTTATTTGTTACAGAAAGCTTGAAAGTTGGAAAAGTTTGGTCACAAGCGATCCTGAAACCTTTGTTTGCAATGTTTTGACTCCCCCTCACCGTATCCGTCAGCGGTTTTACCCATAATCCAGCATTCGTGAACACTCCTGGAACATTCCTTGCTGTCAGTGAGTTCAAAATGGAGGGGTCAGCGGAGCTTGTTCGCGGTTACCCTTATTCGCCTTGTTGATTTGGCTGAGACTAAGGCCGCAAGCAGAAAGCCTACCAAAGCCATAGAATTTTTACCACATGTCACCCAGTTTTTTTAATATCACAGGATTTTTAGAGATTTTAGGAGTTTTATGGGATTTTTAGAGGTGAAATCAGAAATTTTTAGAACATTTTTGGAGAAATTCCGGGAAGATTTTTAGGCCATTTTTCGGGATATTTGTAGCTAGGCCTCTAGCTGCTTTAACCGAAGAGTACTCGGCAAACAAATGGCGGGAAAGAAGATGACCTTTGCTCTCCCACCGCGAAAATATGTTTACTCGTTAGTTCCCAGTCTTCTCTAAACTCCCAGTGAAGTCTTTTGTTTGTGACAACCACGCGTTGGACTGGCGGAGAACTGTAAAAAAATGTTCCTCAGACGATCGTTTGGTCGGCTATCCACTGCCACATCTTATCAGCTTACAGGTAAATGTTGTATTTATTTCCCGTGCAGGTTAATTTTCGTAAAAACTTTAAGCTTAAATTTAGCTGCAAGTTTAAAATTTTGTTCACACGAATCAAACTTTTATTTTCGCTTCAGTCCTGGCAATCCCTGCCAAACAATTTAAAACAGGCAGGGGATTCGTTTTTGATTATAAATCTTGCAAGATTTGGTTCTGGTTATGGAAACACAACACGTGGTTATCCGCCACTTATCTCATGAAAACATGATAGTTGTCTACGTTTCAAGTCTACGGTATACCAGAAAATTGCTCTATATATGTCGCATAAATTATACTCGAAGCTCTTGAGAACTCCTTGCAACACGCAAACATATACCCGTCTTAACAAGAAACTGCCTGTAAGCTAAGATGCATCCCCTGGGGTGTCCGCTGAGGCTTGACATTATTTCTTTAACTCCTGGGTTGTTTAGGACAACAAGAGTGTGTATAAAAAATTTTCCTGTCAGATGCATTAAGGGACCGTTCATTTTTTATGAAGTAGGGGGGGCTGGTGGGATTTGAGGGGGGTCATGTAAAAAAAATGTGGCTTTAAAGGGGGGGCCAGCCGAAAAAATATGGTGTGTAAAGGGGGGGTCACCAAAAAAATTGCCTTTAAGTATAGTAGTGACAGCTTCTGTAATAATGCAAACATCAGTGCCAGAAGGCCAAAAATAGCATTTCTAAGGTTCTGAAAATTCAAATTTCCCAAGGGGAGAATGCCCCCAGACCCCCCTACTTCGTTATACACCCAACGGCTATTCTACCCCACGAACTGTTTCATTACAAAATATAGCCAGAGGAATATCAGCTCTTTTTTGCCCTCTGCTAGTCTGATTCTTAAACAACTGAACAACTGATAACAAGGTCCAAAATAATGCTTTAAACCGATATGAATTGTCTGTTTATGTACTTCAGAATGCAGCAAATTGCATTAGAGCATCTCTAAATTTTCGAAATTTTCCAGGGGAAGATACCTCTGGAACCCCTACCAGAAAATTACCTCTAGTGCTTGTTTGAATAAAAACATTTTCTCCTGCAGGACTTGAGTGTTAAAATTGACTGTTAAATTTATTTTCAGCTTGATAAGTTTTAGATTTTAATTATCCCTTTATTCTTTCTTTTTTTTGGGGGGGGGTCATCTCAAATATTTAGGACTACAAGGGGGGGCAGGTAAAAAATTTCTAATGTAGAGGGGGGGTCATTATGTTTTACAGGTACTACCCATCAAATCCCACCAGCCCCCCCCCCACCCCATAAAAAATGAATGGTCCCTAACTTACTTCAACTGAAGACCATAGCTCCTTGGAGCTTAGGCTCTCAAAATGTAAACAAAATGTCAGTTCTTTTCTTTTTTTGTAACTTTGGAAATAAGGAAACATTGTTGCAGAAACATTTTTTGTTTCCAAGAAACAAAAAATGTTTCTAATTTTTTTTTTCAGAAATGTTTCGTTTCTGCAACAAAATGTTTCCCCCTTTGGATGCCAAGGAAACAATGTTGACTAGATTCCAGGGTTGGATGGGCTGCACTTCCTAATTTGAGCGTGTGCAAATGTCTGGGGCTGAGCCTGAGCATATTGTTTACAGTGAAATGTTTTGTGGTTTGCATGGTGAGGAAACATTGTTTCTTGCTTGTTTACTTGCCCAAAGAACATTGAGGTGAACAATGTTTCCTCAACAATATTTCTTTGTTTGCAGGGGCCCTAACTTGTTGGTAGGATGTTCTATATAATAACATGGTTGGTCATTTAAAAGACTTCCAAATAGCCGCAATAATATAATAATTGGAGACCATTCAGATGTCTTATTTTATTGAAGTTTCAATTTTCAAAAATTTGTCTTTGCAGAAAAGCTTGCTGCAAGACTAAGTTCATCACATGCTGCAACCAAAGAAAAGGTAAATGTTTTACCAATGTAATGAATTGGCAAAGTCACAAGTGATGAACCAGTGAAAGAATAAGAAGAGTGTCCTACTGCCCCCCTCTCCCTTTTTTTAGCAAAGGAAATAATGCCTGGAGTAGTAAAATTTGTTAAACTCTGAAACATTTTCACTACCTCCCCTCCCTCTCTCCCCCCTTTTTTCATACTCCAGTCTCTCACCTTACTCAAAGTTCTTTATCTGTCACTGACTCACACTGAAATTGTTTAAGCCTGTAGTTTCAAGCAGTGCTGCTTTACTCCTTCAGAAAACCACCCAGCTTAAGAAGATGTTACTATCACCAGGTGTAGAATTTATCATGGAGGCACACAATGGACTGAGTGCTAAAATAGTTCAAGAAGCAGGTTAGTGACATCTTGCACTTCCTTATTTGTCTTTAGAAAAAAACTAAGTAGAACTGATAATTTACTTTCACTGTTATCAATTTTCTGATTTTTGGAAGTTTTCAGTGAATACCCAGAGCACAGTACAACATTACATGCAAAGTCCTGTGGGTAGTATTGTGTGTTAGTTTTCAAATGCCTTGTGTGTTTACAGTATTACAGTAAGGCACTGCTGTCCAATTGATTATAGTTATTTTAGTACTACAACAATAACTTTCTTTTAATGACAGCTGAGGCTCCTTTGTTGAATTTAATTCTATATGTCTGTGTATTTATAATCTAGTGGCATAGAGTCAGAGAGTTCCCTTGTCTGAGAGTAGTTGTAAATAAAGCTTGCATTGTGGAGATCTTTGTTTGGCTTGTCCCTTGGCAGCATTATACAACATTGTGCACAATGGAGTTGCGGTGTGGGTTTCCATGAGGTGGGCAATTCTCGTGCATAATGTTTCTACTGGAGCTGAAAAATGAGTGAAAAGTAGGTTGAGTGTTTTGACATCACTGATAATCATTTTCTAGGCTTTAAGGGCATCTGGGGTAGTGGTTTGTCCATATCAGCACAGCTGGGTGTGCGTGACAGCAACGAAGCATCCTGGACCCAAATTATGGATGTAATGGAATTCATGAGTGATGCTACAGACATCCCAATTTTACTGGATGCTGACACGGGTTATGGAAACTTCAACAATGCCCGTCGTTTGGTGACAAAGCTTGAACAGAGAGGTGTCGCAGGGGCATGCATTGAGGACAAGCTGTTCCCAAAGACGAACTCTTTGTTGGATGGCAGAGAACAGCCTCTGGCAGACATTGATGAGTTCTGTGGAAAGATCAAAGCATGCAAAGGTATGGATACACTTGTCCCTGGATTTAAGCTAGTATACACTCTTATTGGCCTCATATCCTTCAAGAAGAGAAGCAGTGTGGCAAAGGTAGCAAAAAATCTTCAGTTAAGCAGAAAAATTGTTTTGATAAGTTAATAAAAATGTTTCTCATAATCCAGGTGTTGTTTATATGTGATAAAATTTATTTCACTTAACCTTGCCATAGCCTACTCTGTGCTACATACCGGTGTTACTTCCCTCCCCCTTACCCCTTGCTGTTAAAACCAAAATCAAGGACTGACTTTTTAAAAATAGTTAAATATTATCTCTTTTGTTTAAAAAACAGATACACAGTCAGATCTAGATTTTTGCATTGTGGCCAGAGTGGAGGCATTTATTGCTGGCTGGGGTCTGGATGAGGCTCTCAAGCGGTCGGAAGCTTATCTCAATGCAGGTGCAGATGCAATCTTGATGCACAGCAAGAAATCTGACCCATCGGATATTGAATCATTTGTAAAGGCTTGGAATAATCAGGTACATTTACTTCACTGTCATTACTAATAATTAGTTTGTGGATAGCTATTCCAGTCAGTCATATTGTCACCCTCTGTTACAAACTAACAGCTTACTAATTACTACTCCACTCATCTCATTTTGAAAAGGCTTGGTGTATTTGAGGCATATTTTAAGTGACAGGCTTACTTGTTTGGTTTGAGAAAACATCCATACCCTACCGTGGAGTTTTTTTTTTTGGGGGGGGGGGGTTTGAAATCCCCTACCCCACTGTTCCTTGGGAAATGCAGGTTAACTTAGTTTCATACTTTCCTTTCAAAAGGTGGGGTTTAAATGACCCCCCCCCCCAACTCCTAAGAATTTCCAATGACCATCTGTGGGGTAGGTACGGATATGTTCTGGAACTGCACAATTTATAAAAAATGTGGCTTACTAAATTGCACAGATTTTGTGTTCCTAGGTGCTTTTTTTAATTCTATTTGTTTCCTGAAGGCTACTTTTCTATAACTTTCACCCAGCAAGGGCTATTATTTTGTAATCAATGGCTATTGTTTTATATCAAATCCTTCAATTGGTTTCTGACAAAAACAGTACATGTTCATTGTCTGCACTGGATCTATAATAATATTTTGTCATTCACAGTTGTAAGTTGGTACTAACAGTGTTTTCTTCCACTATTTTGACAACCATTTAAATCTATAATAGTTCATCCATTACATTTTTAAAACATGCTGTATTTCCATGTAGCTTTTTCTTTGATTTGCCTGTGAGAGTTATTAATATATTGAAGAAGTGTGGGAAGGGAAAAGCCCACCATGTCTTTCACAATCTGGCCCTTTTAAGAGAAAAATCTTTGATTTTGCTACCCTATTTATTAAATAACACAGGGTGCCGTAAGGGGTAATGTTGCGGCTGAATTTGTTCATTAGTTCCTGTTCTTGTTAAGGCCAAATGAGGGACTACCCAGACAGGGATTCTCATGGTTGACCTAACACTTTTTTGAATGTCATAATCATTGGCAGGGTCCAGTCATAATAGTCCCAACTAAGTATTACACAGTGCCAACAGACCTGTTTAGAGACTGGGGCATATCATTGGTGATATGGGCCAATCACAACCTGAGAGCATCCATATCAGCCATGCAAGATGTGACGCAGCAAATCTACAAAGACCAGTCATTAATTAATGTGGAAAAGAGGGTAAGAAGTTTTTCAAGTTAAGAACATTTTAAGTTTGCTGGATCTAGACTTTTTGAAAGGTAAGGGAAGGGGTGGGGAGCAAACATTTCCAAAAAGAAAAAACTTTGGCTCTTGTAATATCCATAATAATATTAATATCTGTAATATCCATAACATACCTAGTAACATACGTAGTAATATCCGTAATATACCTGTAATGTGATCCATCCTTGATACTATTACTACTATTCAGTAAAGTTCGACTAGCTTTTACCTCTGTTATTGACATCTTTCTAGTTATTTTCAAAACTTAAGATCGAAGGGTTGACCGCCATGCAAGCAATCGGTTGGCTTGCAGCTATTTTGAATGTTTTTTCTCCCAAACAAACTTAAGATTGTGACTGAGTCACCAAGGCTGCAGTTTCTGTAAAGTATTCAATCTGTATGTTAAGTGTTGTTTAATTTTTAGAATGTTCTTTTATTTTAGGTTGCAGCAGTGAAGGAGGTTTTCCGACTGCAAAAAGATGATGAATTGAAAGAGGCAGAAAAGAAATATCTTCCTCAAAAATGAGACAACTCTATTTCATTAATTAAGAATATTTTAATAGTCTTTCAGTTAAATAGCGTTAGGTTCTTAGTTTGTTAATATGTGAAAATATAGACAATGTTCAGCAATGGATTTTTTTGTAGATTTACTCGTACAGTATGTGTAATCTGTGACCCCTATGCTGCTCAATTGACTTGTTTTTTTCTCTGATGTTAACCTTTCATTATTTCTCTCCCTAGTCAAACCCAGCTCGCCGGGTGTCGTGATTCTTAGCTTTGAGTCTGTGGATGAAATAGTATGACCATTCAATGGAAAGCTTTTGTGCAGGGTGTCCCTTTCTGTAGTATCGTTAAATTTTATTGTGCTGTGGAAGGTGATTCATACTTATGAGTTTGTAGATGAAATCCCTGAGACAAAGTTTAGCCTTTAGTAAGAGCTACTGAGCGGTACATTGCTGGTGAATCTTTTAATATCTGGGAGGAAGAAAGGTCAATGTAGCCACTGAGAAGAAGAAAGGATAATGTAACTTGTTGGTTGTGCGGTCTTCTGCAGTTGACTTTAAAGGTTGGCCAGAAACTAGTGGAAAGGCATAAAGCAGTATTTGGTTCAGTTTATTTGCAATAGGATGATAGAATGTTTTGTAGGTAATTCAGTGAAGAAACTGGTGTGATTTACAGTCTGGTGTTCCATGAGATCACATTTTTAGACAACCAAAAATAATATAATAAATTATAAAGTAAATAATAAAGTGTATTGTGATGAGATTGTAATAATCTATAATATTAATAAATTATTGTACATTGGATTAGCCAATTAGATGTGTACAACAGGATTTTGGCAGTGCAATGAAAATAATATTTATTGATCTGTGTTGTTGATAAGTGGTAAAAATTTATTTGGAAAAAAGTCAAACCCAACTCCCTTCTCTTCTCCTGTAGCTTGTGTCCTGCTTTTGCTAACCCCCACTCTCCCTCCTTTCCATCAAGGTTTTGTGACCCCAGCTGTGACTTACCTTCCCTAATATGCCTATGGTCAGAGAAAAATAATCATTTTTATCATTAAAAATTATAAGCAAATATGCTTACAGAGGAAACACTAACTTTCTGACATATATGCAGCCACAAAGCAGCAGAAGATCTACTTCCTTTCTTCAATGCTTTATGGTTAAGGATGAGTGATGACAGGCAAATCATGTTTCAAAGCCAGGCTGTGCATTTAGCTGTGAAATTGGCTGTAAAATGAGGCAATACTGTCGAGGTTTAAGGCCCCATTTATGTGATCTCGGGTACCCGAGACCACCCTCCCCCCAAGTTACCCTGGGCAACCTAATTTTTCACCTGTTTCTTTGAAAAGTTCCAAGAAACCGTTTACATAAGGATCACCAACTCGTCTCGCGGGGTGGGGGGGGGGGAAGTTGTCTCACCTCGGCAAGTAGGGTAACCCTGGCAGGCGGGACAACTTTCTCTCATATAAACACTTTGTCTGGCCTACCCAGGACAACTTTTTGGGTGCCATGTGTCATGTAATGTCTGGTTTTTGCCTTGAAAACGACTAAATCAACAAAATGTCTGCTGAAGAAGGAAAATTTAGACAGAGGCTACAGTGATCAAATCAACAAAAAATTCTAAAGGAAAAGGTCATATTGAGGTCATGAATCTCAAAGTAGATTTCAGAATAATTGTTTGGGTCAACTTTATCTCGGTCAGCCAGACCAACTTCTTATCATATAAACGCTAGGTAAAGTTGTCTTGGAGGGAGGGTTATCTTGGGTACCCAAGACAACTTGTCTCCATATAAATGGGGCCTAAGAGTCCCTAGTCAAAAATCCTTAAAGGAACCTGCCAAATCCTGACCTGACACGTGCTTAATTCCAAATAAGCAACAGGACACCTACATGTAAATTAAGCTGGTAGGATGATGCCACATGTGAACAAAACTTACGGTGACGTGTAACTTCAGAGTTATTATTTTCATTTAGCTCAATAGCAGCAATTTGTTTTTAGCTACATCTCAATTTTGAAAAAAAAAATTAATTGGGGCAGTAATGAAATTGGGAAGGTAGTTGGTCTAAAACTACTTGCCATGCTCTCACTGAAAATTGGGAGGAAAGGGTTTCCAAATTTATGTTCAACCTTTGCTTCTTGTATATTTCTTAAACTGCTTGAGTTTGATACATGTACAAATGAAAACACAAATGATATAAAATATTAATTAAAATAATTTATTTTACAACTCCAAATACTTGATAATACAATGTGATAATTTAACTCATCATATACCTTGCATTATTACCACTCTTCAATCCCAAACACATGCATCCTACCTCCCAATTTGTTCTACTGATGTGTGAACTACAACCAGAAGTGCCATAAGATCTACCTGCTCATGTCTGCATCACTTTGCTTTGGGGTTTTGGCTGCCATTATAATTGTAACTGTAATTAGGTTCTATTTGTATTTAACTTAAAACAATCCCCTGCTTTTAAACTTGTTTAAGGAGTATTATGAAGGTACCAGGTGTGGAAATAATTTAAGTAAGAGTGCCTTGATACCAACCCAGAAAGCAAAGTTCCTTTCCCATGGCCATAAACTGCATTCCTGCAAGTAAAGAGCCATGATGTTCCACACTGATGACAAAACCAAGCCAAATTCTGGTTTTAATTCTGTTTTTTTTTTTGTTTTGCAAGGAAATCCAACTCTTTTTAACCAAATGGGGCACTCACTGCAATATTCTATGGAATCACTGCATTATCCATCAGTATGAAAAGACATGGTCGCTTGTTCAGGCATCTCTTTGCCTGAAGCCTCCTGGACAGTTACATCTGAAGTTCATCATGCAGTCTTCTTCCATTTACAGAAGATGGAGACATCTTACAAGCCCAAAACTAAGAAAGGGCTGTCTAGAACAAAGTGAGATCATGCGAATGTCTATTTGCCTGTAGCCTCGTAAGCAGACATCTCTGAAGCTCCCCATGCAGTCTACTCTCAACTACATAAGAGAGGGACAATTTACTAGCCTAACCTGAGTAAATTATGTCTACTCTCCCACAGAACGGGTGTCTCTTTACCTGTAGGCTCCTAGACAGACACCTCTGAGGCTCATCATGCAGTCTAATAGTTAAAAATTTATGAGCACCAAATGAGAACATTCTGTCTTCTTTCCCTTTCAACACTGTGGGGTCGCACAGGTGTACATTTCAGGCCACTATCATTATTAATCTTTCTTTCTCTATCACAGCTGTCTACTCCATTTTGCAGTTTGCGAGACAAAATTCAAAAGATCAGGCTGAAAAAGATTTGACTCTTATGACACTTCCTCTTAAACAAATAACTCACGTCTAATTTAAGATACACTAATAAAAAAACTATAATATATGCTCAATTACCTTAGTAGCCTGTGTAGCAAATCTTTCTGTGGATTTTCTACCCAATTAGGAAGAGTTTTTCGCTATCCAAACTGGAGCCAGGAGCAAAAATGGAAGGAAGAAAAATACTTGAAATGAACAGAAAACCCATGAAAACGCTTGCTACACAGGCTGTTTCCTTGGCAGTTCTGTTTGTGTCCTCAATAAAATAACCTTGAAATCCGAGGACAGAAAAGGAGAAGTTTAAGTACAAAAATAAGGAGCAAACTAATTATTAGCTCTTAAATTATTAGAAGTATAATATTCGTTTATGTAATATTTAACACTGTGAACTGAGAAAGAAATTAAATGCCTTGATGTCCATGAAGCAATTTTTCCAAGAATACACAGACCATCTACAATGTACATAAATTACAAAATTGTTAACTACTAGTCATCTTTTCCCTTTTATACTCCTTTTGCACCAGCTAAACTATTTTTAAATAATAATTTTACTTAAAAGCACCCAGGTTGGACTACACTGTGGTTCTACCTGTGCTGATGTATAACAACAAATGTGTATTTATTAAGTTATTTCAAACTACTGTAAATGATCGATTAGGCGCTGCTACTTGAATAAGCGCGGCTCTCGAATAAGCGCCGCACCTTTACCAAAAATAATTTAATAAGCGCCGCTCTCGAATAAGCGCTGCGGCACTAATTTGGGTATTTACAAATAAACGCCCCACCTTTGTTATGGCGCTCGATATAAAGAGATATCAAAACCATATTGCTTGAGAAATAAGACCACGACCAACTCGTGAGTTCTAAAGATTTAATGTAGGGAAACTCTTAAAACCGCGTTCATATAACAGTTCAAGGTGTACATTTGTCCTTTTTCTTGCATTTTGTATTAAATTGTGCATACCTAGTACGTGCCTCGCTTAATTCTCTCTATATTCCCCTCAGCGTTTTACCCGTAGTTGAAATAAGCGCTGCTCTGACTCGAATAAGCGCCGCTCTCGAATAAGCACCGCACCTTTAACAAGGAAAATTAAATAAGCGCCACAGCGCTTAATCAATCATTTACGGTATGCTGAACAAAACGGCTTTCAGGCTGGAATAAAATCTCAAAACCAAATAGTACCACAGTTAACAGCAGCTGGCTCATTTTGACCACAGACTGACAAAAAAAATTTTGAACATGTTTTAGCTGTGGTGTAAATGGAGTAAAGAGTGTCAAATTACAATGCCCAAATCATGTGTGACTGCATTCACTTAACTTTGGGGTATCTCAACATTCCTTTTGCCATTCAAACAGCAGTAATAATCTGAAACTTTTTATTCCCAGATCTTTGAAGGGGCTTAAGGGGTTACTATGTATTTCCCCAAAAGCTATTGTTTCACTGCGGTCAAACAAGAAAAATAAGAAAAGTACTTCAAAGGTAAGGGAATTATTTTCACTGTTCAAAGTTTGATACTCTGTCATTATCCTGTAGATTTACTAAAACGTTTCGAACTTTACTAAAAAAGTTCTAAGTGTTTGAAAATGGGAAACGGATTTGTTGGCAAAATTTGTTAAAAGTAAATTTGTTAATTAATTTTGTTCAGGTGCGGAACATTTGAATAGCAAGGAAACTACAGGTTATTTGGGAGAAATGTAAATATATTTACACTCACCCACTATTTTTTATATCCTTGCTCAAGTTTGGACTGCATCGTGAATAAATCTTAAGAATTAAAATGAAAAAACTGCCTCAGATGTTTGACCGCAGTGGTAGCTATTATTTACAGTCCAGTATAATATAGAGTATTAATTTATGATTCCAGGAAGTTCCTGTTCCACGAATCCATGTCCCTCTTTAAGAATTAGTAGCATCAAGAAAATGTGTCCATAAAAACAAATGTTACAAAAAAGAGTCAACAAATTCTGGAGAGAGAGAAAGAAAGAAAGAATTATTGTTGCATTTTGGTTTATCTTTCAAAGCAACTTTTCAGTACATTCTCAAATATTAAGCTATTCATCTCAACACATCTTTCAAAAGAGATTTATTAATAAAACCCTGCCAAATAAAAAAAAACAATGTAGTAATTTTATTCTCACCTGTTATCCTACTGTAAGACTGCAGCCAGTGTAACAACAAGGATAGTCAATGCAACAAGGATGCAGATGATAATAATAATTTTTTTCTGTTGAGCAAAAAAGCAGGTAAAACTTCACCATTCATTTAGAGGAGATCATGTGAATTTTGGCTTCAAAGAAGGATAGGTTTTCCCATTGGCATAAATAATAAAAATAACAAAAGGGAAATTAAAGGTTTATTATTATCCAACTGTAGTAATTGTTGTATAGAAAGCACGTGAAACAAGTACAAATATCCTACGTTTTCTTTCAAGTTTATACTGAAAAAGGTTATCAAAAACGTTAAGTTGGATAATAAATCTCTTAATAGAACAATGAGAAACTTGTATCACCGTATGTTTTTACAAGTTGTAGCCCACGGGGCTCGTCAAAATACAGCACAAACTAGTAAAAACATACGGCAATACTTCACACCAAAACATCTAACAAGACATAAATTATAATTTATAGTCTACTAAGCCACAGGGCTGATTTGCACAATACAACGTTTGCTTGTGACTGTTGGACACAACATCATGCAAAAATCATAATCATCTCTTTTCATTTAATACGCACGGCTTTTAAAACAATGAAACATGTTTTAAAATCCTAAGACATTTTTTGTTTTGCGTAAATCTGTCATAAAGGGTTATTGCAGATCTGGGCACATGACACTGTTATAGGCATGGATCAAACAAAATCCAGGACATGACCCAGGGGAGCTACTCAATAAAGTTTTGCACAGGGAGGCTCTGCCCGAGGTTCAAACCCTTACCCTTTAATATTCTAATTTTTACCAAAATGGTACCCCTTTCATATACCTAGAGCAAAATTGCACCTCTTTCTTATACCTGAAGGATACACCAAAACAATAGAATTACCTGGAATCACTTCATTTTTCCTGGGTTTTCAGTCATTTCTGCCAAAATGTGGCACTTTTTGATTTAATTCGCTTTAGCCACCATTTCTTCCACTCTGTAGCTGATTTTGTGACCCTTTCGTATACTAAATTGGCAATTTTCCGACCCTTTCATATACTGTGAGCTTACAAAAGGCACCCCTTTCAGGCGGAGCCTCCCCGTATAGCCCACAATAGGGGACATGAACAGCACAAACTACACGAATTGCATGTAACATTTAATTTTGTTTTCAAAAGTTGTGCCATTTACATTAGCCATAAAGCAGTAAGCCAAAGTGGACATTTTTATATGTTAATTTCAATTTTACTAATTATTTTTATTGCCAGGGTCTAACTTCTGTTTGGTGAAATAGGCTCCCTACTAAAACAACGTTTAATTATTAATTACTCCTGGAAACCCTCTTCAACTTTAAAATATTGAGTACAAACTCACCCGCCGAGCTTTACTTTGGTACTTGACGGCTTTTTTGGTATCACTTTTTGCTGACTGTACGAAATCAACGGCTTGCTCAACATTGTATTCAATTCGGTCAATCATCTCTCCCTACCAACAAAAACAAACCATGAACAATGAACTCCTGAATTAACTGTTTATTACAAATGTTTCTCTCCCCAAACCTAGCCAGGAAATCTAGCACTGCAGTGTTTCATGCATTATGAGTCAGGACAACTGACATGCAAGCATTAGAGTTAATGACTATATTTAGATTAGGCCTCTTCACGCCATGTTGTGCATAAGGCCCATAAGAGTGTAAACTAATATATTATGTACTTGCATGGTTTTGATGTGTATTGAGATTCTAAAATGCTATTAATGCTATTAATGTTAAAGTAAACCCACAACACATGGTTCAGTATAGAACAGTTATGTTAAATAATAATAATAAATTATAATAATAATAATCAAGCTGTTTAATAAACATTCATCAGGTAACAACATCATTCAGCATCGGTTTGGCAACATGATAACACTGGATGATGTGAAAATGAATGATGCTCAATGAATAAATGTTCATGACATCATTTGTTAATCCATTGAAAGAGGTGTGACTGAGAAATAAACTCGATTAATTTGCTAAAATAGGCAGCCGATGCAACTTACTTGGCTTTCCACAAGCATGGCCATGTCTAGAAACATCTCATGAAGTTCCTGGCAAAAAGAAAACATATCAGTTAGAATAATGCTGGCTAGCAATGACCTGTTCTGGTACATTTTCAAGGCTGTCACCTATTAACTTGGTAGTTCTGGATACCCAAGGAACAGGGCACCCTAGTTTGGCTGGCTGAGATTTTGTTTCCTTTGACATTTTCTAAGGCAATAGCCTTTAATAGTTAATTTTCTGGTCACAGCTCTGAGGAAACCCAAATCATTACACAATATGAACTGTATTGAAAAAAGGAAAAATCTGAATCATGAGGCAATCTTGTACATGCATATGGAGATGACTGTCATGCAATATAATGACTCAATCCAAACAAACATTTAGCTCAAACTAGAAATTCAAAGGGTTACTGTTAGCATTATAAGCAGTTTGTTCAATTTTTTAGGGGATTTTCACATTGGGGATTTTCACATAACATAATTATATATTTGTAAAGCAGTACCTGAATACTTTTCTCTAAGTTGATAATATCTCTGTGTCTGGCTTCTATGTCTCCAAGGGCTTGTCTTGCTTGTTGAGTCTCTATTACAATCTAAGTATAGAAATGAAAAATTAGACTTTGTTTATCCTCAACTAATGAATGCCTCCAGTTGGTGACTTATAATGTTCAGTGACAAAGACTCTCGCTCTTTAGCCGCACGCGAGTTTTGCAAAATGTGGCGCTACTTTGACAAAGTGTCGCAACCGCTGCAGAAGAAAAAAAAGTGAATCTTCTGAACAAAGTTCTAAATAGGAAAAAGAGCAACAAAAGTCTGCATTTTTACCATCGTGGCTTGGCTTAAGTACCTGGATGAAAGTTTCATCAAAATTGAAGGTTTGATCGAAAGATCAATGCGCAAATCAAATTTTAAACAGTGAACATTAAATTTTGACGTGCAAAGAAGGTCTATTTTTTAAGTCCATTGTTGAATTTTTTTGTATTTGTTGTCCATTGTTGACTTAGTCCGTAGTTGGATTTGTAAAATGAACTTGTTTGACAGGAGCCTTGCTGCGGTGCTGCAGCAGTAACATAGTGAAAATAAAATGCAAGCTTTCCACTTACTTGTTGTTAACTTTAAGTTTTTGACTGTATTTTAATTATTACGTAATTTTTAACGGGCAAGTAAAATTTTGTCAGGGCAAGTATCTTTTCTGATGTACTTGCCCGGTTGACGAGTTTGAAAAAAAGCTAATATGGATCCCTGCCACCCTGTAAGGTGTAATAAACAGTACCACAGAAACGTACTGCTCAGTAGCTTTCATTTAAGGTGGCCGAACACAGTTTTCTTGTACCTATGCATTATTCATCGTTATTTTCAAACCACTGGCAGTTGGGCAGCCAAAATTGGCAAGATACAAATTCAGCTAAGAAAAGATCATATTTTGATATGTTTTATTGGACTAGGTAGCATTACCATGGCAACACAGTTAGTAGTAAACCAGCATTACATAAGGGGTTCGATTTATTTTCAGAAAATCCAGTCGTTAGATTTTTTCCATCATTTGTCCCTAGAAAACCCAGAAAAATACTCGCCTGTTGACACTGGTCTCGTGAACTTTTGACAGAGAGATCTTCTGTTATTTTGTGTTTTGCATTTTAACATTTTCTGAACATGTCCTCTGTTTTGTTTGCAGGCGAGTTAAGCGTGTTCGTAACTATTATTCTACCAAATTTCAAGAAATTCTAGCGAGCGGTTCCGTAGAAATCAGTGCATTTCCACTAAATTGAGCAGTCACAATTTTTTGGTTAACTGCGCATGCACTGGATTTGACAGGATTCTCGATCTTTCTCGATCCATACAAGCAATCCCAGATAGGCAGGGTGTTTTCCAATAGTATTGCCTTTAATACATTGAAAAACAAACGTTTGTGACACATAACAAACTGTTTGATTGTTAAAGTAAGATGGAAAAAACACTTGCACAATCTTCATTGAACAAAATGAAATGATCGATGTACAGGCTCCATGTTTGTTTTTCTCAAAGCCTTGTGCACGTGCTTATTCACATCAGCAGTACAAATCGTAGAGCGCGCGCAAACTGTGTTCAGACACCTTAAATGGTCACACTTAATGTTCTCACCTAAGGGTCCTTGAAAGCTAAAAACACAGTTACATGACTTAAAATGTGCCTCAAGGATGGATAGGGTACTTTAAAAAATAATAATATTGTGAAAATAAACTAAGTTCTAAGGCACAAAAGAGTTTCCATGGATGCAGATCAACTATAATTTAAACAATAAAGAAATTTTAATAAACCAGCATCGTACAACTTTCAGGTCAGCAAATACAAAAGGGGCAAGTACCAGGAACTTGTCACACCAACAAGTCCCTTTCAGTGTTCATACAAGGGGACTGTTGTATGCAGGGACTTGGTACAAGATCGTGTCACGCGGACAAGCCCCTTGGGCAATTGTGTCAGAGACATCCACGGGGCACGTCCCCTTGTGCATGCTGAGCTTAACATAAACTTCAGTTTCCAAAAGAGTTGCCTTTTCTTGTACTCACATCAGAGGTAAATATGGCCGGGTCTCCACCTTCTAACATTTCCTCTACTTCATCATACGTCTTTGTTTTTCCAGCTGTGTTATGTAGAGAAGATTGTCAGTTTTGTAGCTGCATTGAAATTAGACAACTGAAATTATATTGTGCTGCAGTCAACGTACTTCAAGCATGAACGATCATGGAATGAAGATTGCATTCTTCACGTGCACATTCCTTTCTTTAATTGTAGATATATTCTTGTAGATAGATTGAAAGATAACGATTTTTTTTCGATGAATGAAATCGATTCTTCGAAAGTTCACATGTAACATCAGAAATCATCTACATGGCGCACTCGGAAGAAGTGCTAATCAATTACTTCAGGGATGTCATCCGTTATCAAGGACCTTAACCTCCACAAGAAAGTCGACTGGAGTCGTCACCTGGACTGAATAGTGTCGGACAATTTATGAACAGCTCCTTTTGGCACTCTCGTGTTCCGTGGAATATCTGACAACCCCAATCCAGCATTGAAAAGGTTGACGATTCGTTCCTTGCATTAGAAGGCAAAGGTTTACTTGCTCCTTGCATTAGAAGGCAAAGGTTTACCAGGATTGTAAAAGCCCCCAAGCAAATTTCTTGCCATTTGGAGTTAGGAAACCTAAACTTTCATGTTCCGATCATGTGCAAACCTACGTACACTGCAACACACCACGGCAAAAACCGTTACAGGTTTAAAATTGTGGCGGTTGTTGTTTATATTTTCTGCAAGTTCCCGATTAAGCCACAAAACCTCCAGCCAAAGAATAAGTTGCCTTGTTAAAATTAGAGACTCCTTTGGATTTTCTTTCTAAGGATTACTGTTGTCGATTTTCTCTTTACGGGTTATTTTTGAGCCCCCAGTCGGAATCAAACCCACGACCTTCCAGTTACCGGTTGGATGCTCTAACCACTGAGCTATAGTGACTCATATGGTGAGCAGGCTGCAGTCTCAGGACATCGCATCTCGCGAGTACACTGGACACTAATCATAAGCAACACACTAATTAAAATTACCTGCATCTCGCAAGCACATTAAACAAGTGTTGTGTACACTTAGAGATTTAGTGAACCAGCCAACCACCCAATGCTATAAGGATGAAACAGATTTTTTTCTGAGAATTTTTCACTGTGTACTTACTATCTGTTTCATCTTTATAGCATTGGGTGGTTGGCTGGTTCACGGGTTATTTTGTCAGCTTTATGTCCTCGCCATTTTTTGGCACCGGGCTTGAAAACAATAAAAATATCATGCATGACATACCGAAAAATTGAGCTAAAAAAACTAACTTTTCAGTTCTGTTCGGAAAGTTTGAATTACTATTACGATGTTACAAAAAAAATTTCAAGTAACTAAAATAGTGTTTCGAATACAGAATACAAGTTTCAAAGAATCGCTAAATTTTTCGAAGAATGAAATCGAAGAATGAACTAAACAATGAATATTTGAAGTTGAGCGTTCATGCGTGAAGCGCGTTGACTGTAAGACTACATGTATGTACAAATAGCAGGCTTCTGTCATTTATTAGTAGTTTCTTCTTGTGAATTTGGTCATTAGGATAGGTTTAAATTTGACATATTTCAACACATGTAATTTAACGTAACATAACATAACATACTAATTTATTCAAGATGTTAGAAAAAAAATAAAAATACATCTTGAAAAGGAAACATGGACAACCCAATAACGTTCCCTAAAATAAATAGAAACAAGAAAGTCCAATGGGCATTTTAACCAGCTGTTCTGACCCACCCCACCCCCACGGTTAACAAATGTTGGTGCAATCCTGTATTTATACGAACTATCGTGATGAAAAGTGTGACTGTGTGACACAATACAGTAAAAACCCACGTGTAAGAACCTAGTGGTTTAAGAACCTGCTGGCAGAAATTTGCCATTTTAATACCCAAAAATATAAGAACCTGTTTAGCCAGGCAAGATCAAGCAGTTTCTTTTATGTGGGTTACAGAAGAATTATGATAAACATTTCAACTCTTGTTGTAGAGATAACACTACATATACATCCTGTAATCAGTTTTGTTAGCCTTATCATAATACAGTTGTGAATAAATACTGTATGTACCAAACCCAAGTTTATTTATTTTTCTGGAAATCAACAACTTTATCTCCATAGAAATTAAGAACCTAATTAAGAACCTACTTAGCCTAAATTGCCAATAACTACCCCAAAATACAAGAACCTATTTTGCCAGACTTAAAAGAATGTAGGTTCTTACACACAGGTTGTTACTGTATTTTGTCTACAGCGTTACTGGATGATGTAATGTTTTAACTCTGATGACTCAACTTATTTTTATTTGTTCTGCTGCAAAAAGCAAATTTAACTCAAACGTTGAATTTTGGTATAAATTCGCCCACAACTAAAAATGCTTACACAGAGACAAGAAAATATTTACTGCTGTGCCTAGATTGTGAATACAAACAGTGAGGATAGCAGTAAAATCAAAATATAATGGTTGATAAACACAAGCAGATCATCAGAGTCAGGGTCAAACACGTTCAGTCATATCTAATGACGTGATGTTTAAATCTGGATTGCTAAGCCAGGAATCCCCTTGCAAAAGTAAACAATACATACATGGACTCTCTGTCACTGACTAGTGAATTGTAAAACAACAAAACTTGTTGTAAACATTGTTTTACAATCCACTGAGTCAGTGACAGAACTTTAGTCCACGAATGTATCTTGTCATATCCTGACTGCAATTTTAGTATTTTTTGTTTAAAAGTAAACAAGTTGACTCAGAATTCGTGAGGAGTTAGTTACACTGAAAATCAAAGGGAGTTTAGGGAGACTGTGTTGGCCAAGACAAAACCGGATGACTAATTAAGGCAAGTGATAAAAAAACCCAACCCAATTTATAAACTGGCGGTCGTTATGGTGACAGCCAGTTAAAAAATAAATGGGGTTTACGAAAAAAAAAAATACAAATTTTGGAGGGATCACCACTCCACAGCATATAAACTGGAGACAGCCAGCAGCTATGTCAGAAACCCTAGTAACCTTTAACCAACTGGTTTTCTGTAGCCAACCATGACAGTCTTAGTCTTTTTTTTTTAAAAGACTAACTAATTAAAGTGATTTGCAAACAAATGTAATTCCTATTGTTGTTTGGGAATTGTTGTTAGGGATGACTTAAGCTAAAAACTGAAAAACTAGCATTATTGACCTGTTTTTTCATTTGTTTTAATGGCTTAACTATGACATAATTATTGAGAACATAAATTAAAACTGGAAAGGAGGTCATACTTATTTCTAGTTGTCTCTGAATCCTTGCTTTACACTTCTCTCTGTATTCTGACTGTGTTGTGTTATAGTCACTCATTACTTCTACAAATTTTCTTGCTAAGGTTGAATGCTGTATAAGAGAAAGATAAATAACTTAGTAATGCTTTTATATTAGTTCCATTGATCAGTACACATGAGGTGGCAATGATCAGAGTGACATAATGGAAATGGAAATGGTCTTTAATGGTTATTCCTTGACAGGCTTTTCAATAACTATTTACAATAATATAATAATAATTAATACTAAAATCCAAACGTACAATAAATAGCATAAGAATTATCCAATAAATATATATGTATATATCAATGAGTATCAATGCGTAATATTATCATAATACACTACTGATTAATTTGTCCTTCATTTCGACCTTGAACTTTTTCAGGCTATAGTTCTTCATTTGGCTGTCTAGATTGTTCCATACATATATTTAGTGCATCAACATGAATTTTGTTCTGAATTTGATGTTTTGAGGCTGGTCTACTATCATTTTGTTCCTTAGACGAGAACTTTCCTCCACTTTGTCCGTGTGTACAAATGGGTTTGGAGAAACCTAAAACATTACTGGAGGTCAGAAACCAGGTTACGCTCTGGCTGTGTGTGTAACTTGTGACCTCTGGGGGACTTTGTTTGTAACCTTTTACCAATACCATCATTTTCATCTGAGTGGGACCACATCATTAAAAAATATAACCTAATTTGGCATCAAACATTTGAAGTTTTAGTGAAGAAGAATCTGTGTTTGGTGAACATTTGCACTTGTGACTGTCAACCAGAAACAAGCTACAATGGAGCTCCATTATCTCAAACCCTGGACATCTCAAACTTCCCATTACAATCTTGACTTGAGGCCAGGTCTGGAACATTTGCTTCAGTGTCACACTGTTATTTCACTCTGGATACCTCCATCCACAGAAATCTCAAAAAGTCCTGTTACTTCAGACTAGATCTGTGTCTCCCTGAGAAAATTTTCCCACATTTTTACCCCAGTATCTCAAACCACCAAATATGAAGAGAGGAGCACACCTCAATATTAGTCATGAGGTGTTCAATTAATGGTTAGTGAATAAACTTAGTAAGGCAAATCGAGAGATGCCTTGTTCTTGAACTGTCAGACAACTCATGTTCAAACTGTCTTAGTGTGAAGATTGTAATTTCTGTTACTCTTATAACAGCTTACAGCAGTTACAGAAGAGTAACTGTATATAATTATATAAATCAATGCATTATCACAATTTAGATTTTAGATATTGTGTAGAGACAGATTGAAAAAGAATAAAATTCAACACCAACTTCATTATCTTGGAACCTAGCTTTTCCCTGGTCTCCAGGAGGTTCAAGATAACGGGACTCGACTGTAGTTTTACAGAAAGTCCTCCAATGACTATAGAAAACCATTTCCAATGGCTCGGAAACGGTTTTCTAAGATTCTAACCTGACATCTTCTTATCCTTGACTCTGCGTAGTTGTTGTATGAAGACTCCATGTCTTGTTGGTTTATTCTCTGTTCCATTTCTGTTAAAATGGTTAAATTATATTTTTAAAACATGCCCTCTGTAATAGCCCAGGAGAAGCAGCTGCTTTTAACCAGATGTCTTATGGATGCCCATCTTAAGAAAAATTTCAGAAATAACTCTCCCCCCCCCCCCACCCACCTCCTCCTCCCCCAGTATATGGTGGAGTACAAATCCAGGGTCCAGTACACCCACTTTTAAATGCTGGCTTACAACATGGTCTCCCAAGTTCATGTCTTGTAGTCAAACCGCATATCATAATCAAAAACCAAAAATGCCAGGGTCACTTTTAAACAAATAAGGGTACTAGGGTTTTGAGTTAAAACAAAAACAAGAAAAAAGAAAGAAATTCAGTATCATGGACAAGTCAGTGCTAAAGAGGGTCGATCACTTGTGAGACTCAACCATATGCCTTAAAAGACTCTAAAAACGGAAACGTTGCTCATTAGCAGCCACCATTTTTCGACACTCACAAGGGGTATGATTTTCACTAAAAATGCCATGTGGTCACTTTTAAACAAATAAGGGTACTAGGGTTTTGAGTTAAAACAAAAACAAGAAAAAAGAAAGAAATTCGGTATCATGGACAAGTCAGTGCTAAAGAGGGTCGATCACTTGTGAGACTCAACCATATGCATTAAAAGACTCTAAAAACGGAAACGTTGCTCATTAGCAGCCACCATTTTTCGACACTCACAAGGGGTATGATTTTCACTATATAATAATATCAAGAAATCAATGTAATTTAGAGCCATAACCAGCTGTTACAGTTGAATATGATTGATGGCACCTCAAAGTTACAGGTATTGTTCTCTTGTTGGTATAATTTATAACTCAAAGCAGAGCAACTTGAGTTTATTGTGGGGGATTATTATAATTATCACATTAATTATCACGAGGGCTGTCATTAAGGGCCATAACCCATAACACCTGTTAAGGCTGGATATCCTTGATGACACCTCAAGGTTACAGGTGCAATTGGTCCCTCGTTGGTATAAATTGTAACTCAAACCAGAGCAACAAGTTTACTGTGGGTGCGAAGATGAAGGCAACAGGTGACTCAAAACTTAATGTCAGTCCTGATTATGATCCCTGTCTTCCAAAAAACCTGGATTATCAGTTGGCCAGGCAGTGACACAAACAGCTTAAGCATGTCTTGTAGTTTTTCTAAGCTCTGTGTACCTTTCAGGTTAGTTCTAACTGAGTTGGCTGTCCTCTTCACATCATACATCAGTCTTTCAAGTTCATCTTTTACCTCTAAAACAACCAAAATTAAGGCATGATTGCCCAATGGTTAGAACTACTTCTAAGAGACTGGGGTTTTTTTGGCCGTGGTAACTGCCTTCTCAAAATGTGCTGAGGGCAGGTGATTTTTCTGGCTAAAGATGATTATCTGTAGTCTACTTTTAACTTGATTTTTGTCTTTTACCCCTTTATTTTAACAGGAAGCAGCATTTCTGACTAGTGCACTGTTATGTTGCCTATTATTTCAAAAAACAATCTAGAAATGAAGGTTGAGACACATATCTTAAATGTAATTCCATAGGAATTTGTAGGATGCTATAAGAACCTTTAGAATACCACGCTGAAACCTAAAAAGGAATTATTAGAAGTTAATCAGAATAGGATCCTACACAGGAACTTACAAGATCTTTCGTAGGGACCAATAAAATCTTTAACTGGGTATAATTTCTGCCAGGGTAACTTTTGCAGTCATATCTTGTACCAAGTTGAAGATAAAGCTCAACAAAATTTACAGTTTTTACAGACATTTGCATGGCAAATACCAGAGGTGATTTCTTACATATGCAGTTTACAAGATGCACATGTACTTTCCTAAACCCTGGCCTGAGAGGTTTTCTTTTGTTCTCTCTCCTTCACTGTAATCAAGCCATGAAGTGACCATGACGAGTTGTAAATCATTTGAGAAGAAAGAAGAAACAAATTTAATTTAACCTCTGGACCAGGGTAAACGTTGTATAAAACATACAGCCAAATTTCAATTTCACTGAGCTTTACCTTTTGCTCTATAGTATGTCATTTAACTAATGTCAAGATCCTCTTTCCAACCATGACAGTGTTTTTTCTTAAGCACAAGCCATTTATCAACAAAGGGCTCATCCATGGCTAATAAGTGTTGAGCAAATAATTAAACATTTTTAAGTATGTGACAATTTTAAGTTAACAACTACATCAAAGAAAATATATTTAAATGTTGCTTAACTCCTTTATCTTAATAATTTTAGAATTATTTTGATACTAACCAAAGAGCATATAATCAAAATTCTTTACAGGCAGGTGTATTTTGATAGCTGCACTATACAAACTCAGATACTTCAGTTGCTGTCATTTTCACAACAGCTCCAAACAGTGGGAAGAGAACAGAATTTCAGTGGAGGTTTACAAGTCTTTCAAAAGTTACAGACCACATAATGTACTGTTCAAATGAAAAATATTACTTAACTTATTAAGCTTCTGATTAAGCTTAAGCTAATTATTTTAATAATATCACAAGACTTGTCCATCTTTATGTATGATGTATCGATTCGAGAGAAAATTCCCAAAAATGTTCAGTTTAATAGAAACTGAAATTCTGAACAACTCATGTGGACTGGAGTAATCTCTTAATAATTTGGTGGCATCATTTCAATGCCCTTAAGAATAAGCTTCTTCAAGATGATAAGCCAATTTTGATGTTATTTTTTATACCTTGATCTGCGACAGCTGCCGATAGCATTGCGCTGTGCATTTTCTTGACCTGTTCCACATCTTGTGCTAATTTGTCAATGTTTCCTCGTATTGTTGCGACCTTAAACGAAGGAGATTGATAAAACAGGCAATAATAATTTCCATACTGGACTGCATTGCATTCATGTTTTGAAGAAAGTGCAAGTAATTTTTTATTGTGAAGATATGCGGAACTTACATGCTGAAAAAAGTTATCCATAAAACTGTTTTCCACATTAATGGTAGTTGAAGGTTCATCGTAATCTTGCGTTTCATCGTCATCAATATTTGCCTGCAAAATCATAAAGTTTGATCCAAGAAATTTCATTCTGATCTGTCCCGATCACTCTAGCCATATTATACACGTACAAGTAAGATTGTTGTTAACGACTGAACTATCAAAAGACAGCAAAAACATCACATTAACTAATAGTCTAGCAAAATAACTTGTACTTACGGTAGTTTTCAAAGCTGCTAGTCGGTCCCTCATCTTGAAAATCCGAATAAATACAAACTAAATCCAGTATACAAACGGAAAACCACCTCCCCGAATTGAACACAGCTCACTTTGTCAGCGGTTTGCTTTCAGTTAAAAACATACCATCTGGGGAGGGGACAGGAGCTGATTTTGGCCTAGAGCGTTTCGGAAAGACGAAGTGTGCGCTACTAACAGGCTAGCAAATCATATCTCCTGCGATTGTACGAGAAAAAGATGATATAAAGCATGGGGCTCTTGACAGCAAAGTTTGTTCCATTCAGTCTCTTTACACATGAACTCCTAAAATAAAATAAATACTCCATAAATAAAATAAATAAATCACTTTATTTAGATGTCAAGGGATCGGCTTTCTGGAAATATTTACCAACAAACTATGTCATCAGTGTTTGCTTGCTGTTGTATTTCACACCATCCGTGGAATTCTGGGTGGGATGCGACGCCCAGAACTAAGAACCCTGACTTCAGCTCAAAGTCAAAAAATACGAGTTTGTAGATTCCATGCCTTTTTTTTATTACTAAGACCTTAAATCTTTTCTACTTTTAAGGCCAAAACGGCCAAAATGTTTACCCATTTCCGAGAGTCCAGACCAATGACAAAACGTGTCCCGCCGGAGAATGAGATAGATTTCATCAAAATATGCCCCCCGCCCCCCACCCCATTTTTTTCAGTGGTCCTCGCATGATGTACAGAAATTATCCAAAATTTGATATCTATACCCTATTTCAGACGAACAGGCCAAGCTATACCACTTGGCGCCGTCGCGCCCTTCTATGTAGCTCATTTAAGGCCAAGGGATTACATGCGCTCTAATGCCTTTTATTTTCCTGTCGATTTTAATTTTGTTATTTTCGCGCATCGCCAAAGAATCGTGAATGTTAAACCATTGAAAATTAATCCAAAGATCGGTAAGATAAGGGTGTTACTCTCTTGAGACAAATTTAAGGTGGTAATATACCAGTGTACCCTATCACTGATAAGACTTTACTTCGCGTTAACAAGTGTTTTTGACTGGTTTTGACGATCAATTCCTAATCCCCTTACTGAAAGCCTTCAGGATCATGGGCTCCTGGAGCCTTCCACTTTCCTCAGCTTTGTCTGTGGCTCATCAAATGTCGCGAAAATTTAGTCGCCCAGTTGTGCACGACTTTCGCGAATTCTAACCGTACGAAAATGAAGGCTTTAGGGTAAAAACGACGGGTTCGGTTGTATTACCTTTAAAGAAAGAATTGATGATGTGGTACGAAACTGAATTAAAGCCACGCCCACAAAACAAGATTCTGTTATCTTTTAGGTTTTTTGAAATTAATTCCCGACAAGGACCTCCATCACTTTTATATGGGAGTTCTCCCTCACTCCTCCCCAACCCCATCCAGACCCGGAAGGCAATTCTGAGAGCTTCCTCTCGGAGGTTAAAGAAAGCAGCTGATGTTTGCAACTTAAAAATTAAAAGGTACACGTTGAAAGGATTAATATTACAAACTCTCCGAGATTTCCATAACGAAGTTCGGTTTCAGCTTTCTGAACAGAAATACATAGATTACTGTAGGAAACAATAAACTTTGCATGGACCACCGTAATCGTATAGATTACTGTGCAACTTCTATATCCTTAGAAAATGAAACACAACGTCAGCTACCTTGTACAGTACCTTGTAGAACAGAAGCAAAAAAAATGCAAGTTGCTTTACAGAATTTGAGCCAATCAGCTCTTTGGGGCCTGTAACGTCGCGATTGAGATAAGATTGGTTTTTAGTGTCTAAGTGGCCGCAGTAGTGGAATAGATTATAACAAGCTCGTTTACATCAAAGACTATACACCCTAGTACAGTTTCTAAGGTAAAGACCTCAAAACGACTGATACTATCCGCTCTCCGATAGTAGCTATAATATTGACAGTTGTTAGTAAATCCCGAAAGTGGCGTTTCTGATGGTTAGGTGACAACTCCTGCCACACAACCAATACAAACGTTTCTAAATTTGACGTTTTTCAATGTCCAATGAATTCTTCTCATATTGGCCACAGTTACTAAATGGCCAGTCTACATCAGTCAATTCATTTGATGTGTACGTTTGCTAGATTACGTTCAGTTTTTGATAAATTTATTTTAATTAGGAGAAAACACTGACTTGGACAAATATCACCTATTATATTGAAGACATTGAAGCGTAAAACGTAAACGACCACGCCTCTGTTGGTCTTGCCCATTTTATCAGCCGTAAAATGTGAAACGACCGTCTTTAAACCCCATAAACAGTGATCAGGAACCTCCATTTACCACTTTTCAAGTAAAAAAAAAATATACCAGGGGCCCGTTTCTCGAAACTCCCGGCAACTTTCCGGGCCCGAAAACTATTTTGGGCGCACACTGGGATTCTCCAATAGCTATACAATTTTTATTTATTTTGAAAGCTAAATTTCAATCTTTATAATTTCGTGAAGCATATCGCTAAGTTTGCACCAATAATTACGATTAGCTGATAATTAAATGAGCTCAAAAAAATACTTACCGGGCCCGGAAAGTTATCGGGAGTTTCGAGAAACGGGCTCCACGAACGGTAGATCTATCTTAACTCAATCTTAACTACAAACTCAATCCCTAACTCGATCATTAGTATGTCGCAATAGTAAGTATTATGAATTTCTAGCTTCGCTAAGTTCTCTCTCTCCTCCGCAGAGGCTCGTGTTAGTAAACACCAGAGAAAGAAAAAAGAGGGAAGTGGAAGCGCTGGAGAGAGAAAACGGGAGCGCAGGGAACGATGGGAAGAGAGCAAAGCGTTCCCCGCGCGCTTAAATTTTTCCCTCTTCCCAGCCTCCGCGCTTTTCTACCCAGTGCGACCGTAGGGGGCCTCTGCGGAGGAGAGAGCTAAGTTCTTGTTTCATGATGCCATTGGTCCCTAGCTTATAGATATGTCAATAGAAACCAAAGTTACAATAACCGTCCAATGGACGAGATCTCATAGTTGTTGCACAGGGAAACCCAGGTTCACGAGCCAACCACTTAAAGACGTTCGTGCGAAAAACTTCTACAACACAGATTTTTTTAATAGTTTGGCTACAGTCAGATAATGAGTTACAATGCAAAAAAATTAGGGGGTCACCGGACTCGTTAACGAAATAAAGGGCGTGGAAAACTACCCCAATTTTGACACATCAGTCCTCGTAACTCGACATGGCCTCGATGCTTGTTAGTTGAAAAATATTTAAAATGATTCGCCGTAGACCCACTTTCCTAGTCAAATTTTATTTAAGTGGGTTTGTCAAGTAAATAATTTGAACCGGTGTCATCCTTTTAGTTAAACTGAACCTCTAAGATGGACTTTTACGAACTCCGTGCAGCTACAATAAGAGCAAAATTCGATGATGCGAGGACAGAAAGGTTGAAAAAAATCAAACTTCCACAATACAGATTTTCTTTAATTTTTCACAAAACGTAGATAATCGACAAAGAAAGTGATCTATCAAAAGAAAATATGGGGTCACCGAGCATTTAAGAGAGTTAAACCCATGCATAGATATTAAAGTGCCCACTAGCGCTATAGATCTCCACATCTCTCCAACAGCGCGCGCGCTCAATGCATAACGTGGCATGACATCGCGAAGTGGATTGCGTGCGCAGTAAGGATGCGCAGAAACAATTAGCGCGAACGTCCTTAAGAGGCAAAATATAAGTATTTGTATGGAACCAGAAACTCATAAGGACTTGAAACGTGTAACTCGCATATATAGGTTTTGAACGATGCTCGTAATTATTCATTTTCGCAAGTACCATATTTGGAACATGAAGAGAGAGAGAACTGACCAATCAATCTTCGTGAACGACGTGACGTAATTTTACACCAAGTTCGCGCACTTGTTCATAGATTAATGGCCGACAAACTGGGGAAAATGAAACCGAAAAACTTTTTAAACGTAGGGACGACAAAGCGAAAAGAAATACCGGTTTCCAAGACCGAGCAGGAAATTTTTGAGGCAAAAAAAAATTAGTAATTGAAACAACATGGAGCAAAGCGCTGGGGTAAGAACTAAATCGGACTGTAAAACCAAACCAAAATAGTCTAGCGTTGTTTTTATGATTTCAGTCCGGCTTCTTTCACCGTCGCACTATCAACAAATGTTCACAAAAGGTAGATTTTATACGGAAAACTTTTGACACCGAAATATCAAGAATGACACAAAAATAAAACACAGCAAAATCGAAGAGAACCGTTTAATAATATTGAAGTGTCATACGTTTTCAGTGATTCGCTACAAAATCAAGCTAAATAAGCTGAATAAGAAAGGACGACTTTTTCTTCGGCTATATACTACAAAAATAACATCGTTTTACCTGCAGTCGATGTAGCTCTGAGTTCAAGCAGCTCCAAATGTTCAAATAAAGAGAACGTAATGCAAAATAAGTTGAATGATCGCTTTCCCAGTTGTTTGATTCATTGTTAACATGTTTTTTGCCACATCCCGTCCGCGGCCTCTGAACTTGGAACCACTATACGTTTTGTCTTCGTTTCAACTCTCCGAGCTTCAATCCGCTTTGGGCGATGAACACAACAATTTTTTTCAGGAAACATTAAACCTGTACCACATTTTAAAGCCAATAATTGTACGACTTTTTCGAAAAAACTTATTCCCGGACGTTCACTTCGAAGCAGTTTCATTGATCCATTCAGGTTTGCAAAGAAACGCTGCAACACTTCGCAAGGTTTTGGCGAATTAAACTCGTGCGTGGACTGGAGCGAGGGGTTTCCAAATATGGTACTTAGAAAAATGAATATTTACGAGCATCGAACGCGAGTTGCACGTTTCAACTCCTTATGAGTTTCTGATGGAACTTGATCTCTAGTTTAGTCGGGGAAACTAAAATTGACAATAAATAGCCATTTAAGTTTACATACCAAATCAAATATTGTCCTTATGTTGTTTCTTGACCGTCTGAAAGCCTTTCAACCGCATTTCAGCCAGATTTTAGGATTCCGAAACCGTTAACCTTCAATTAGCACACTCAACAAGCGTCTTCGTCTTGCATCAAAATAAGATATCAAAATGTCTCTTTTTGTCTCTTTGTGAAAGGACAATTCATTCCATTCGTTATTCCTGTTTCCTTTCGCTAAACAATCCTTTCTATGTATCTCTTGAATAACAATCGTCAATTGACAGGAGGCACATGCAAAAGGTGAATAAAATTTTCCAAGAACACACTTTCAGTCACGTCAGCCAAATGAAACATTGCACCATTCAAGATTATTGTGTAATCAAAACGGGAATCGACTGCTTTCATCAAAATAGGATATCAAAATGTCTCTTTTTGAAAGGACAAATTATTCCATTCGTTATTCCTGTTTTCTCTTTCTATGTATCTCTTCAGGGGCACCCAACGGTTTGTTTTGGGGAATATCTGTTCGGTAGACTTAAATCGCTTGAGAAATTCGGATTCCTGATTCCAGATCATTCCAGTGAAAACTAGAGATTTCTTTGGCGAAACATTCACCTCAGACTTTTGTAACAAGACGAGTTATTAATTCCTTTTGTTTTCGGAAGGACAGATATGTCGTTCATGGTGTAAAATACTGAAGGTCAGCTAGCATTTTCGGAGAGCTACCAGCAGCTCGGAAATTCGGAGGATAGGATTCTGGTCCCTAAAATATTGCCGAAATATTATTATTATTATTATTATTATTATTATTATTATTATTATTATTATTATTATTATTATTATTATTATTATTATTATTATTAACAATCGCCATTCGACAGGAGGCACATGCAAAAGGTGAATTGAACTTTCCAAGAACACAGAACTCAGTTTTCAGTCACGTCAGCCACATGAAACATGCACCATTCGATATTATTATGTAATCAAAACGGGAAATCGACTGTTTTCATCGACTGTGTTTGCTTCACAATCAACACAAGTAAAATCACGATATGCTGCTGACAAAATCCTATCCTAACAACACATCGCTGTTGGGTTCGCTGTGATCTGACGCTATTTCCCTTACATTTTACTGCAACATATTGAAGATTACTGAGCGTGAAATCAGTTGATAAACGAGACAAGATAAGACTCCGATCAGCAGAAAACCCAAACAGTTCCAGACACCCTGATATTTAGTACATCAGCGCCCAAAAACAGCGAAAGTGTCACCGACATAGCCCGATGACATAGCGAAGTTCCTTTCTTGGGAATACCGAAGATCTCGCAAACATCAGCGAACCTATAGGAGAGCTCCACAGGAATGTGCTCCTCAGGAATGTGCTCATCTCCACCACAATTACTCGTACCTGCTATCGTAACAAATTCTGGAGAAGAAAAAAAGAAACAAAGAAATGGTTATTTCAGGGAGGATACATGAGTACATATACCGTAGAGTTCCGAAAGTAACGACGCTCGTTACTTTCGGATTTAGCAGCCTTTTCCTATCGCTACTTTCGGAGGGTCGCTTCTTTCCGGGGGTCGCTACTCCCGGGTAGCTAAAACGTGTACCGTACATGGGCCGTTCGAAGTTAATAAAAACGCGACACTGAAATGTGAAAATATACACACTTTTTATTTGGAGAAACTTATTACATGTTATTGTTTTGAATAACAATTCGAAAGAACCAGTCTTTGAATAATCTATATTAGCAGTAGTCAGTTCCCATTAATACCGGTAATATCAAATCGTATTGTGAGCTGTTGGAGTTAGTCGTTGCAGGCTTTCCTTCAAATCTTTCCTCAGCTGTCGTAATCCTGTTTTGGCTTTCACTTCATATGCACATGGAATTTCTATTCCACCGCCTTGCACCCAAACACCTACCGGGGCACTCCTACTCTGCCCAGTTACCGATAATGACACTAAGACGTTGTTATCCGTTAAAGATTTGTAGAGGACTTCTGCCAATCTATCCGGCATGTGACTCACTGTTTGCTCTTGCCCGCTGGTCATTCTTCTTTTGTTTTTTAGATGTGAGCATATGCATATGAAAGAACTGGTTAATATATCATGCGGTAGTTTTGTTACTAGAGAAAAAGGTTTGATTGTCCCTCAGTAGTACCTATGTAACGGGTATTCAGAGACGAAAGGAATACTTTTCAAAACAAATGTAATGTACTTTAAGAGTTGTGTATTGTCCTTTGAATAGGCATGTCAAAGATCATTATAATCATTACTATAAACCTCGGATCAGTTTGGTATAGCTTGTTATATCTATCATTACCGTTATTTCTCAGTTGCTAAAAAGGGAAATCACTTTTGAGGTTGCTACTTTCGGAGGGTCGTTAAATTCGGGGGGTCGCTACTTTCGGGATTTGCTAACACCTGTGAAATTTTATCGCTACTTTCGGAGGGTCGTTACTTTCGGAACTTTACGGTATATTAGTAATTTGTACAATCAAAACGTTTTGGCTGACATATTGATCTTCGTTTCACTTAGAGATGAATTTTGTTTTATCTCCAAAACAACTTTACAGTGAGACCCTCATCACTGATATTAATCTACAAACTAACCATTGAATTGGTAATCATAGCCTCACCTGTTATCTTAACAGTTATCTTAAGACTGCATATAGTACAGCAACAATTATGGCCAATAAAACAAGAAGGCAGATTATGAGTATGATTTTTTTCTGTTGAGAAATAAAAAAATTAACTTTATCATTACAATCTCTCCCGTAACTTAAAAGTTTTTTTTTTTTGAAGGCTTTGGCCCACTCTGTTGGCATGTTCCCGTTCCCTAGTTCCTGTGAGGCTTTCTCCCAGGCTTTCACGGTCAATTCATTTCAGTGACGTTTCCGAGACGAACGGAACCAAGGGACAGATTGAGGTGATTCCCTTCAATTGCATTGCGCATCCTTTCTACGCATCATTTCTTGCGTGATTAGCGCGCGCAGGAGCGCGCGCTCGTTCGGAACTTGATAGGTTTTCTGTGAAAGCTGAGCAGTTCAGAGAAATAACAGGTCGTTTTCTCCTAAACGAGCTCGGTGACCCCATTTTTTAATGCATAAATTCAAATGGCACACGGTCGAGTACAATATACTGCGATTTCAAGAAAAGTTAAAAATTCTGCTTTGAGATATTTTTAGCGGAGCCTGCGGGCAAAGCCCGCCAGCGGAGCTCCATTGCTAAGGAAATTTGGTAATGTATCGATGCAGAGGGTATCGAGGCAACAAATTTTGGTTGTGACGTCAGCGTACGTCCGTCCGTCCGTACAGACTCTGGGGGAGGGGGAGGGAAGTCCCAAGGCAACCCGACTGGGAATGGAGAATGCCATCTTTTCTTGGCGGGAAATCGCGCGGTGCTTTTGGGCAACCGGCGTTTTTCTTGGCGGGAAATCGCATGACCATCGTCGCTTTTGAAAAAGAGGTTTCTTTAAGAGAAAAAAAACATTTTTAAATACCTATGAATGGAAAGAAAAAGTTCAAAAGAATATTGGTAGCAGGTGAAAACTTCAAGTTACGAAAGCTGCCTTCAAAGGACCTCATCGCTTTGTTTTCTTCACGGCGGAGAGCTTGCCTTGTTCTGAAACACAACCGAGTAAGTGAAGTTTTTAAAGGGTTTAAGGTGCATGATTTTGAGTATTTATTACGGTCAAAGAAATTACATTTTGAAATGGAAATTTAATTTATGTCATTAGAAATGTGTCATTTACTTTTGACTTCAAAAAATTATTAGAAAACGAGCTCAGATTTGTGACAGATGTAGTCTTAGAATATTTTGCCATGCTGGAAGTGTAATGCGAATTGCATTTAAGTATAAACTTACGGATTTTCGAATAAACTTGTTCAAAAATGATGTCTCTGTTTATTATTTTGTGTTTGTTTATTCATAACAGTAGGTCAAAGCACAGTCGCAAGGCAACTGCACAAGCATCACTTACGGCGAATAATTGCTTTCAATTTTAACTGTCGGATCGGTTTGTGCAATTGTCGATTTTCTTGTCCTAGAACTTTTCAATAGTAAGCGAAGCAGTTGTCGGTTTAAGACTATTTTATCCGAAAAGCTTCCGAAAAACAAGTTTTTTTGCGTTCCTCAAAGCGCCTAACTTTAAATGGGCTTACTTCGCATCCGCAAAACTTATGCCATAATTTAAAGCGTGTTTGGTGTTTGCTCGTTTTCAATCTTGATGGTATAAATTTTGACCAGACTAATAGGGGCAGTTCATGTTATTTGTTAACTAAACATCTGAACGCGATGAAGATAACCCATTTACTTCAGAATAAGTTTTATTTTAAGGGCCCATTAAAGTATCTCGTTGCTATGATACGCGGTTGCCATGCACGTGCAATTTTACTTCCGGTCGTCCGCAAATTTTTCGCGCGCTTTCTGGCCTCCCGGCCCCAGCCCGTCGCCGGTTCAAGTCGCCGATAATTTTTTTATTTCGTTGCGACTAACACAAAAGAAACTTCTTTGCTTACTTTTTAAATTGATTTTAATTTTCTGCTTTACGTTTACAACATGTGAGTTGTGCCTTTATTTCTTAAACTGGGTGTTTAAGTTGAAATGAGCTCGAAGCTATCCACGTACGCACGTAAACAGAAAGCGCAGCGATGGCTGCAAGTCGACTGGGAAATGGAGATCGCGAAAAGCCGACATTCAAAGATTTTCAGTGTCAGGTCGGGGATAGAAATGTCAGTGATGCGGAGGCAAACCGAAATAAGTACTGTGCCATCATCCCGAACCCTTAAAAAAATCCCTGCCTGTGTCCACGGCCGTGACTTCGACTGCTTCCAAACTACCTGACGTCGCTTGCTAGAAAACTGTAATCGATGTGCGAACCTGTGAACTGTCCTTCCGAACCTGAGCAACTCCAGTGTTTAGACAGCTCTTCAAGAAACGAAGCTCTCGAGGCCACTGACTTGCAGCCAATGTCGCACGACAGAGTGGAGCAGCATACAGCAAGAAAGGAAGCTTGTAAATTGTCCTTGAAAGCAGCTCTATCGCGCGAATCTCATGCCCACATTGACAATGCTATTATTAAAGCACACGATAGAATACCTGACAAATAATGGTGAGCTCGATACATCTGATGGGCAACGTCTGCTATCAACATCACTTGAGAAATTAGCAAAAAGTAATTTAAGCGATCTAAAAGACTGTGACTGTAGAAAGGACTGAGAAATACGAATTTTGTTCGGTAAAACAAAACACAGTTGAAGAGTTTGAGTTCGAGTGCAGTCGATGTGGACAGAAATTCAGCTTGAAGAGTGATACCTCTGTCGTGAAAGCCACAACTCGTCCAAGGTCTGCAATACGTAACGTAATTGTGCTCTTTCATTCCTTGTCAGTATTTCAAAGATTATCATAAAATTCTCTGGACTCTAAGTCTGGACCAAGTCAATTCGACTCGGTGGATCCACATTGTTGAATGGCTTGCGCCGTTCGTAAAACAGATCGCCGCCTGGAGCGTGAAAGAAGCGAGAACTGAAGCAATCCAACGGAAAAACCAATCATCATTACACATCCAGTTCGACGGCTTTTATCTAACTCGCGGCCATCATTCCAACAACAGCTCAGCTCAGCTCAGCTCAGCTACCGTCCACGATACCAAGAATGGGAAAATTATCGCCTTAGCGACCTAGCCATTTAAGGCTTAGGCACCTGGCCATTAAAAAAAGTAGCGTCACTTCCGGTGCCGCGAAAAATGTACTTTTCTCGTCGAGAAGTAAACGTAGCTGCTGCATTTTAAAAGAAATCGAAAAAAACATCTTTTTTTCTCGAAATTTTTATCCTTTTTGCGAAAAAACAGAAAACAAAAAAATTATACCCAAAAGATTGGTCAAAGAAGCACATTTTTCATTCTTATTTGTTTATTTTTCTTCGTAAACCAAAACGCATGCTTAAATTTGCTCAAGACGGCTTATGAAATGGTACGGTACAAGAAATTATGGACAAAAAGGTAAGTCTTGAAGTAAAAACGCATTTTTCTGTTTCTGATTACGTGACATGGGACGTGGTCCGATGACGTCATAAACCGAACCATACTTGCCCTCAATGAACGTTGTCCAAATTTGGTCCAATGAAAGCATACATGTGTTGAGTTACAGCAAACTCTTTTTTCCCTAGCAACGGCCTAAAAAGATACTGTAATGGGCCCTTAAAATAATAAAATATTCCTGACTCAGAGCGCAATAAAAATTGAAAACTGTTGAAGTGGAATATTTCGTCCGGACCAACCGAACTTCATCAGCCACGGTAGAAATGTGAATATTAAGAAGGGTTATATCACTTCATAAGGGTCTCAAGGGGCCTAAAATAGTGTTATAGATGTTGGCTAATTCGAAGCCATTGTCTCTATTCAAAGAGGGCTTTCGTAACCGGATCTCAATTGCTTCCCTTATGCGGCGTTTGAACGTGTTGCTTTCCGTGGCGAGAACTTTTGTTTTGCTGGAATCCACCGAATTTCCCGTGAGCTGGCAATGTTCGCGAACGGCTGACGAGTCCCTTGAAAGATGTTCCTTAATTCTGGTTTCAAGCACGCGAGACGTTTCGCCAATATGTTGTTTGTTACATTGATCACAATGAATGTGATAAACTGTGCCACACTTCTTTAGGTTTTCAGTTTTGTCTTTTGCGCTCTGAGTCAGGAAATATTTTATTATTTCAAAATCATGTTTCCAGAGCAGGAAAACAATATTTTTGATTGTAAGTTTTATTTTGTTGTTGTACATGAGCGCCGTTTCAAGTTCATTCAAGCCAACAGCCAATAATCCAAGGAGATTTGACAAGCCTTGACAGTTAATGACAGGATACGGAAACATTTAAAAAACCAAGCAAGACTGCTCCTGAGTAAAATATGTGTTCAGTTTGATGCCCGAAAAAAAAAATGAAGCTGTGCTCAGCCTCTAGAAGGACCTTTCGAGCTTGGTTTTACAGAACAGATCCTCAAAATATTGGAGGACAATTCGGAACACTTTCGGGCTTTTTGAGAAACACTTTTCGAAAGGGAACGAGCCAAAGAAAGCCCCGAAATATATTTCAGAGCGAAAAGTTTCAGGACTATTTTTGAGAAACGAGCACCAGTTTATTCCTTGGAGGCTCCGCTTTTAGGCATGGCTAAATCTATATATTATTTAAATGCTGAAAAGAACACGTCTTTAGGTACAGCAGGGCAAATTCTTTCATTTTTTTTGATGTCCTTAATTCTTGTTCAACTAAAACAGTACACAATGCAAGATAAATGTCCATTTTGTTGAACTGCTCCAATATTTCAATACAAGTTGTGACTTTTTAAGAAATTATGGTTTTCATTTCTGATCACTAGGGTCTCCTAGGAAAACCTTGCGGGTCGTATAGTTACTATCAATGGCTATCCATTTTGTGCCAAAACAAGCCCGGTGACCCCTATTTTTTATTGCATTTTTGAAATGTTCGGAACATAATTACCCGTTAGACCAAGTCTTAGAAATTTTTAAATATTCCTTAACTGCGCGGCGAAATGTAGAAGCCTAGGAGTTAGGCAAGGCTTGCCGGGGTTTTTAGAAGAGTGGAACCCTTCTTAGCGGGTCACCCTATTAACATGGCCTCCTGATGCGTTATTACTGCTACTTAATTTTGGCCCGAACAAATGTTGTCAGTCTCGCCTGCGAAAACCCCTTTTATACTGTCAATGCTCACATACGGGTGCCTAAGCACCCATTTTCACTGTTAATGAACCCCGCGATACAGCCACTTCGAAATAAAAATGAGAAATAAAGGTGAACATTTATTTCGTGCATGTTCAGCACAGTGTAAAAGGAACACATTAAGCATCACTTCTGCTTTGGTTTATCATCATCATTTGCCATTCTCCTTTGTGTCACATTCTTCCTTGCCTTTACTGGTGTACGTACTGATGCTCCGAGGGTTTTTCTCCGGGTACGCCGGTTTTCCTCCCTCCATAAAAACCAACATTTCCAAATTGCAATTCGACCTGGACGTCAAGTGTTTACACATGAGCCCCTGACTCGGGATATTAGGCGACTACTCCCTACACTATGACGTTAAAATTTGATTTACCGATTTTTTTTAAAGCTTCTTCATACTCGCAATCCAGATTTTACAAACTTACCCGCCGTTTCTCGTCTTTGTGCTCTCTGGCTTTATTGATATTACGTTCCGCTTTTCCTACGAATTCAGCAGCTCTTTCAACATTGTATTCAATATGGTCGATCATCTCTCCCTGCCACCAAAACAATCAAATAACAAATCAGGCACCAGCTAAACTCCGAAATAAATTGCTTTTTTTCAAACACTTTTCTACATGTAGCATGTTAGGTGGCCAGGAGGTCAAAGACAAATGTCATGATATCCGCTTTATTCAATGGTTTTGCAAATAATAAGAATGAGTGAAGTCGGGTGTCCGATTTGTTCAACCACGAGTAACCCTAACTTTCACACTGCGTTGCTGAACAGAATCTCTGAAACTGCCACGCTGTACGATGTCCAACAGTCAATAATGCTGAATGGTAGAAGATATCAGCAAGCTATTTATCATGAAGTCATCATGTAACAATACAATTCAATACAATTGTAAATTGGGCGGCGAAAAATAGCATTGACCCATATCACGCATCGCCGACTTAAGTAAAAGGTGTGTATTATAGTTCATTTGCTGAAGTATCTAGACAACTTACTTGGCTTTCCACAAGCATGGCCATGTCTAGGAACGTCTCATGAAGTTCCTGGCAAGAAGAAAACATATCAATCAGAATACTGTTACAACAGCACATGACCGCGGCTTCACAATCTGTCGCATTCTGCAAGGACAAACTTTAACAGCCAGCTATTTTTGTATGGGCAAAATACTAGATAATAAAGCTCTTTGGGAAAACTATATTTTTTCTTTGCCACGAACTGCATCAGAACCCCCCGTAAAAGAAGCTATTTTGCTCTAATGGGATTATGACCTGTATACAAGATGGAACACTTTTAGGCCACCCAGTCATGTATGCGGTGAAAAAAAGGCAAATATTGTCGGAAAAAAACAGTTGCCTGTTAATACACCAGACCTCGATCCAGGAGAAAATCTCTGGAGTATTATGGACGAAGTTGCCAAGAGGGATCTGGTCCCGAAGACAATGGGAAACTGAAAAGGCGACGAACAAATCGTTTACCACGCATTACTGTTTTTAAGGCACGCGACTCGAGCAATTAGCTTCACCTTTATTCTCTTGCTACTTATTACTCTTCAAATTTGTCCCTCATTCAATTAATAGGTTCGACTAAATTGCACCTAAACAATACCCAAAGACAAAGAAGTTCCATGGTCGACAGAAAAACTGAGAGCTCATTTGCATTAGTGATCAACGCGTTTTCAATTTGCGCGATTCCGTAATGTGAAATCTCTTAGCACTGGACTGAATGCTAATCTACGCTTGGCCTCTTCTGCAAAAACAATCTAAAACCTAAATTATACTACAGAAAAATTAACGCCACACAAAAGTGTTTCTAAGTAAATCAAGAAAAAGGAAACCTTCAAAACTGATCAATAAATACGTTCACAAAAATTCCTAACAGCGGGGGCAGCTGTAGTGACACCCTTAACCTTAAGTCCGCACATAGTTACTAACTATGATATGTAAATGTAAAGATCTTTAACTGCCATTTGATGAATTGCAAATAGAAATAAAATATGAAAACTGAGTCAACCAGTTAATTCACAACACTAATTTTTTTTTTATGTTTTGCATTGTTTGTCAGTATAAAAATACCTGCAGATCAAACTAGTCGAAGTTAACGTTTAGTGCTAGAAGTTGTTTGCTGTCATATTTTGTTGCTCAATATAATATCCGGAGAAACATGCCAGAAACCTATTTATTTGTAAAGCAGCACCTGAATACTTTTCTCTAAGTTGATAATATCTCTGTGTCTCGCTTCTATGTCTCCAAGGGCTTGTCTTGCTCGTTGAGTCTCTGTTACAATCTATAATTACGTATAGCAAAGAGGAAATAGTACAAAATAATAACTCCTCCAAAAACAAAAAAAGAAGAAGAAGGAAAAAGAAAGAAAAACATCTTGAACTGAATATTTGTCGGACACCAAATCTTGGTGTCAGTGGTGTCCGTTGCAACGAGGGTTGAAAGTATAATAAACAGCACCACTGGAAAGTAATGCTCAGCCAGGCCCGGTTCAACGTCGAGCTTTTCATGTGCCGAACCTAATGTAAATTACAAAATCAATAGCTTTTGCTCATTTGCATTAAGTTCGACTCATGTAAAGTTCGACATATGAACTACGCCTAAGTTTCATGTGAATCAGTTCACACTTTAGGAATTCATCCACCGCAGAATCCGGCAAAAGTTGGGAACACCTCGTCAGCATATTAAACAGCACCACAGAGAAGTACTGCTACTGAGTTTTTTCATAGTAATTCAGTGAGGATTTCACCGATCCTCTGCAAACTTCAAAGTTAGAATTATAATATATGGCTCAAAGTTCGATTCAAGAAACTAAAGGGCTTGTACGGCGCTTTGTTGTGAAAATGAAGATTTCCTAAAAAGTGCTAAGACACAAAAGATGGCTGTTATGGATATTGCCATGGCGGCTAATAAACCAGTAATGATAACATAAACATTCAGTTTCCAAAAGGGTTGTCTTTTCTTGTACTCACATAAGAGGTAAATATGACCGGGTCTCCACCTTCTAGCATTTCTTCTACTCCGTCACATGTTTTTGTTATTCCAGCTGTATTACAGAAAGGAAATTCCTAGATTTTTAGATTTGAAAATAGCTAGTGTAATTAAAATTACTTAATCTTTTGCTAAAATTAGGGGAAAATTACTCGCATCTCCTCAGTCTCCTATTATACGTTAATTTCAATAGATTCTCTTGTGTATTTGAATTGTGAGAATGACTTCAAACAAGTTTTATGACAAAATCTGGCATGATACTAATTCTGCATGGTGGCAAGCACATTAACCTTTTAAGCCCCAATTATGACAAGCATCTAATTCCTCCTCACAAAATCACCACTTTGTTAATCATAGAGGTCATAAGAATAAAGAAATGATTACAAAAGACAGAACGCCTTCATTTTTAATCAAATTCTCCTTACTAGTACCATAAGAAACATAGAGAGAACAGTGAAGAGAACATGCATTTTGATATTGTGGCTTAAAGGGTTAATCGCCACTTTACAAGTATAGAACGTGAGGACAGCCAGAAGCTTGGTGAAATCCTGGCCTCCAACCAACTGACAACTTCTACAGTAATGTCCTTAAAAGCTGAACAATCCAAACTTGCCAATTTGGTTTTTCTTTAGGCACTGCAAAGTTTGTGTTTTTAACATTGTCGAATCGTTATTATGATGTTTTTGTAGCCTGAAGGCCAAAATTGTTAGGATTGTTTTCAAAGCTATGGTTTTTTCTTGACTGTCTTTAACTATGACGAAACTAGCTACAACGGAATAATAATGTGCACAATTAAAAATGACTGTAGTGCAAAAAATCATACCTATTTCCAGCTGTCTTTGAATTCGTGCCTTACACATCTCTCTGTATTCTGACTGTGTTGTGTTATAGTCACTCATTACTTCTACAAATTTTCTTGCTAAGGTTGAATGCTGTACAAGAGAAAGATAAATAATTCAGTGCTACTGCAACATTAGGTCTTTGGTCATGACACAGAGTTACCGTCCTTTGTAATGTTCTTGTGATGGGCTGTCTGTGTCGGTTATCAAATGAGCCTCTTCTAAAAGCCATCTTAGGGATACATTGCAGAGACCAAGCCTCCAGCCACCGACCCTACGATCTCGCGATTGTCCGCGATCGAAAGTCTTACGCTATGACCACTACACTACCGCACCTCCACTAAAAATGGGTTTTGGTAAACCTAGCAAAATACGGACAAAAGGTAACACTAGGTGAAATGCCAAATTTAAGTAGAGTTTAAGCAATACTAAACGGGCATTAAATCTAGAGATCAATTTAATGTAGGGTTAGGCGACGTAAATATGACTTAAACAAGACTTCATATTTAAGTATTGTTTAAGATGTTCCAAAATGCATGTTAAATTTGTTTCATGATTTAAGCTATGTTTAATAAATGTTTAATGAATATTAAATAACGTGAAAGATTTACCTTTAGTTTAAGAAGGCTTAAACACGACATTAAATCTGTTAGAAGATTTAGGCAAATTTAGGTTTACCTTAAATAACATTAAATCAGATCAATGATTTAAGGCTATTTTAAGCCACATTTAACGTAACACGAAATCTCTCACAGGATTTAAACTTACTTTAAAACAACATTAAATCAATGTACAGTTTTAGGATCGTTTTAAGTCTAGGTAAACACGACATTAACCCTTTCACTGCTGATTTTTTACCGTTAAGCGGTTTTTTGAGTGCTATGTTGCCAAACGCCATTAAACTTTGCTACAAAAACGTTTCTTTACAATTAAGCTAGATTTTAAACCAGACTCTGTTGTAAATTGTAAAATATTTTGTTTTAGCACGTGCGCATAGGCCAAATCATCACAGAACGCGTGAAGGCTGCGTAAAGGGCAAAAATGAAGATGGGTGTAACTAGCGGTTAGCGGTTATTACTTGTGCATCATTCATTCCAGATTTCCCCGCTGTATTTTGTCTGGCATTGCTGTCAATACATCACGGCTCTTTAACGCCGTTCAGCGAATCTTTACGCACTGTTATTTATGCTTTTTAAGATTCTAGCTATATCCTTCTGAACGCGCGATACATTTTCTAATTGACAGGTTATTGTTTGCAGAAGACAGGCAAATATGAAATATAAGGTGATTTTCCCGTTGTGTTTTGAACGGCTTTGCCGAATAAAATTTACGCCTCTTTTCAGCCCATTACGCATCTTTAAGCACCGTTCTTTTCGCTTTTTATGATTTTTTACCCTTGATTACGCGCAAATTTTCCATCAATTTACAGATTATTAATATACAGAGAGAAATGAAATATCTGTGTCCATGACAACTGTCATAACATTTAATAAAATCATGACGGAAAGTGACTTGTCAGAGAGAAGTTAGCAAAAACTCATGCATTGGGCTGTTGATTTGTCAACCTTTCATTTAATCATGTCATTTTATAAGCAATAACTGAAGGAATGTTAATCTTATCATAAGGCAGTTGATGATGGATCTGATAACAGAAAGCGTCTTAGTGTCAGAAAGCGTCTTTTCACGTGACTTTTCACCCTCCGGCGAAATTAAAACACTGGTTTCGTGCTTAACCTCGTCAAAAAGGAAAAAAATTGGGTGAAAAAGAAAAAAAATTGGGTGGAAACTGTTGTTTTCTGGAAATAGTTATCTCCTCAAAGCGCAGGTCTAAGGGAACTGGAAACGAGATGAGGCGGCGCACTTGATCAGCGGTTTCTGTGCTGGCGTCACTTTCTGGCGTCCATTTTGAAATGACACGAAAGTGTGATATACGTCTTTGAAAGGTAAAAACGAGAATTTGCTCCATTTGTTATCTGGAATAGTGCTATTTTGTAAAATACTAGTGATTTGTGAACCGCTGGTGATCCTGTAAAGCTTCGTAGAGAGTTTTAAAACCACCTCTATCGTGCACAAATGCAAAATCGTCGTGAATCGTGGATTTAAACTGGCGGGATATTTGAACTTGAAGTACGCTTCAATGAGGCTTGTGAAGCTACATTTTCTTCTCCTATTCTGGATTGGATCTCTCCATTCACGGAAATACAGAAAACAGAGGTAAGCCGTCTTTCTTTTAGTCTCCATGCAGATGATGTGTAGTATATAGTAACTTATAATGTAGGTTTTCAGTATTGTTTGCGAACACGTGCACTCAAAGAGGACCGACATTGTAAGTTTTTAGCTAAGAAAAATATTGGAAATTACATTTTGTAGTTTAGTTTTTGACATCGGATTGCCTTCATCAAATCTACTTTGTTGAAGATTTGACTATTAGAGAGAGGTTTGCAAATAAATATAGGGGCTGATAACATGAGCAAGGAATTATATTTTGAAACTACTAAAAGTGAGGTAGTTTATGTGGGCCCCCTGTGAACAGACTTGCCAGGATCTTGCCAGTTCAAGCCATCCCTGTTAACGAGGCCTGGCCTGGTTAGTAGGGCTAAACAGGTGTATATGACAATACCGAAACATCCCTATTAACATGGAATATTGTGAAGGGTATTTACGCCTGAGTTCAATATTAAAATAAAATCAGTTCAATGGTTTTCTGTTTGGTCCTTGTGGCTCTAAGTGGTGCATTTTGTACAGTTTGAAGGGTTTTGCAAATCATTCTACTGTACATAATAAGAGAAAAACAAGGAAGGAACACTGCATTTCAAACTGGCCCAGAAATTCTCATCGCTCAGCTTCTAAACCACAAAGTCAAGCTCAGTGGTTAAAGATTCTTCTCGTGCCATTCAATTGTACGTTTGTCAAAAACTTGTGACATGAGCTGCTGAGTATCTTTATTTTAAACTTAAAGGTAAGCATTCTTTGCAATATTTCATGTTGATAGGGACATTTCAATAATATCCAGGGCTATACATTACATTTTGAAACTGCATACTACTGGCCACATAGTTTGTGTGGGAAGCATGTGGACTGTTAAACATACCAAAAGTAAAATTGGGCCAAGCAATTATATGGGAAAATCTCAGCCCAGTTTGCCAGGATCCCAGCAATGTGATGCCAGAATCCCAGCTAGCCAGGCTGAAAGTTTTCCATGTAAACTGTGTTTACAAGGCCAGGGTGACTTGCATCATGTACATGGAATACCAGGCTGAACAGTCATCTTGGCCTGAACCAGCCTGGCTAAACATGGGCCAGCCCAGTGCATGTAATTGGCCCTAAATATTGAGTTTTCAAAGAAAAGAAATTATATTATTGAAAGTACAGGTGTACCAGATGAGCAAACATCCCCAATTTGCCAAAAAGGTTTACCCCGTTACCAGTTTGCTTGTTTGACTTCCTGTTGTTGCAGTCTTATCAGCCCTTACTCAAACATTAAACCAGTAACTTAAATACCACTTAATACATCACCTGGAAACAGCATGCCCCAAGGGCTACTCTTTCAAGAGGAAAAAATGATTGTATATGTTAGACATCTTGCTCCATAATGTCAAGTCACACCCTGCAGAGTCACTCCCTCACAACATTTAACATCAATAAATTGTATGAACATAGATTATGTGCAACTGCTGTTGTGTTTTATTATGTAGGCAAGAGTGTTTTAGTGGAAAATAGACCACTCATAAAGTTTATACGAAACTACATCCGGGACTTGAGTGGGGTATTTTCCATATCCTCACTAGTGAGGATATCGATGACGTCATTTCCCGCTCTTGCACTGTTGTTTGTGCCAAAACACTCTTGTCCATGTAATAAAAAGAAAATTACACGGTGGCTTGAAGGTATAAAGTTATTTTTTCGTGGTAAAAACAATATTCTACTCACTCGCTGCGCTCGCTTGTAAAATATTGTTTTTACCACTCGAAAATAAAATTCATATCTTTGTGCCGCCATGTAATATCTCAATTTATTATATAGACAAGAGTGTTTTAGTGGAAAATAGACCACTCATAAAGTTCATGCGAAACTACATCCGGGACTTTAGTGGCGTATTTTCCATATCCTCACTAGTGAGGATATCGATGACGTCATTTCCTGCTTTAACATCGTTGTTTGTGCAAAAATCCTCTTGTCTATTAATAAAAAGAAAGTTACATTGTGGCTTGTATTTTCTCGCGGTAAAAAACAATATTTTACTCACTCGATGCACTCGCTCGTAAAATATTGTTTTTACCACTCGAAAATAAAATTCATATCTTTGTGCCGCCATGTAATATCCTCTATATATCATCAAAGCCTTGGGGAGGGGGGGGGGTACTTGGGTCAATTTTTGCTGGGTATGTGCTGCTGGCCTCTGCGAACCCTCTTTTTCAACCAGTTTTAACCAGTGTAGAGTAATAAAACCTTAAATGCTCCATGAGAGATTGTCGAATAAGAATTAAGTACTCTTTATTCCACTCCACTTTTTCTGGGAAGGGCCATGAAGTTGAATGCGCATGTTCTTGAATATCATTACAAGGACTTGGCCATTTGAAGCAGCTTTTCAGTGTTCCAAACTACCAAAGCTACACACTTAGAATACTTGTAACAGGTCTCGACAAAACCCCCATCTGGTCGTCCAGGACAAGTAGATTTTCCTGCCGGACAAGCAACTTTTCATACTCTCTTGCCCGATGGGCAAGGGCCCTGGCAAACCACCAAAAAAAATTGGGTGCCCAGCTCTTAAAAGCTTTCGTAATAGCAAAGTTATACAAGCTGTACATGTATAAAGGCAACAGTTAGTCACCTGTGATATTCCGCCTTTGCTAGAGCACAACTCTGACTGCTATGTAACAAAATATTTTGCTTTTTTGCAGCCCACAGTCAGAGGCAAACCAGGTTGTTTTCACCAAAATAAAGGAAATTTTGAAAAAAGAGCATGGTGGAGAAAACTGCAAATGGACAGACCTACAAATGGAAGGTACAGTTGTATGAATCAAGTTTTTATTCAGAATCAGTTAGTAGAACAATAACATTACAGTCAAAATACTCAGCGCGTGTGACCTAGAATTCTGGAATGAACAGGTAACATTATTCATTTCAAACAATCAAATTTAATTTGAGTACTGTTGATTTGTTTGGTTAATTTTTGACAGGTTCATGTGTTCATGGTTGGATGATGTACAGTATTCAAATTAAATTTGAATGTTTGAAATGAATGTAATCCATTCACAGTTGAACAAAACTGTTCTGGAATTCTAGGTGGCATGCGCTGAGTAGTTTTACTGTAAAATAACATTACACGCAAGAAGGCCTCAGTGTAACTACAGAAGTAGCTTAAATTTTGGTCTCAAATTATTATTTATGTCTTTGTTTCCTTTTTTTTGAGCTGTTGATAATTATTACACTTTGATTGGCTTATTTCAAACAGCAAAGAAAGAATGAAACAAAAACAAGTATAGCTATGCATGTAGTAATAACACTGAAGGCTGGTGTAAAGTGATTTTGGTACTTGTAGAACATGATATTTGCAATGTTGTCATTAGCAACCCTCCAAGTTACATGTAAGACCATTTTTGTTGCCATGGCTACTAAAATTTTGGAGCTAGTGACTAAATTAAACCAAAGTTGCCAGCCTGGCAACCAAAATTGAGAAGCAGGATTTAAAGCATGAGCTTAATTTGGCGTTTTAAATTTTTCACTGGCAACCAAACTTGAGCAGTCGGTTGCCAGATGGCAACTAAGGAGAAAAAAACTTGGAGGGTTGATTAGTGTCTTTTCTCCTCTGTAATGGTTCAGCCGATAAGCACAACATCTGAATTCAAGTTGTGTCCCTCATTCATCAACATACTTACCACACATGCATGTTCCTGTACAACTTTGAGATTGTTGTTGAATTCTTATTTTTATTCTACATTGTATTTTATAGAAATTGGAAAGACGTACATCTGCATACCAAATGGTAAAAGAATCTATGACGCCAAGGGAGCGACAATGCACGAGTGAAATTTTGTATGTGGACTACATGAGTAGCGAGGAATCAGAATATGAAGACCAGGAAGATTTTGTAACAGGCGAAAAGCAAAAGAAGCTGACTCAATACGTAACCAAGTGGCTGCCATGGGAGAGGACTGCTCTTACCAATATTAAAGCCAAGCTTGATCGGATTCATCGAAACAATCTGACACCACATGCAAGGGCCATGGCCAAACCAAGGAATGCTGGCCATGTTTCTGAGCGACCTGCCCCTGCTGGCCCACTGTGGGCTGTAAGAAAAGACACTGTTACCGATTAATTAGCCTCGTTGTGAACATTGTACCACTTTTATCCCTTGCTTTTTTAGTTTTCTATTTAATATTGATGGACAGGTGTTTGTATTTCAACTTTGTATTTGATGCACGAGTATTGTTTTCTTTTTATAAGTTTCGTCAATTAAATTATAAGGCATGCTCAATTTCAAAATACATGTAAATACAGATCAGCAACATTCATTTTTATTAAGGTTAGGTTAGGAAATTGGAATTAATTTATCCAGTTAATAAATGAAACTTGAGAAAAACATAACTCTGTAGTATCTTTGTGTGTGCGTCACATACTAACTGGTGGGATGGTGAATTTTCATTCTGTCTTTCACAAGTGGCAAGGTCAGCCAAAATATTGATGCAACTACCCTTGGAAAGCAAACTTAGAGGGCTGCTCTATCAGATGTTAGCCTGGAACTTGAAATGGAAGTGACATTTCAAAACAATTAAGCTCCTGAGGGACAGAACTTCATAATAATTATACCAGAAGATCAAAAGCCACGAAAAGGCAAAAACCAGCTTTTTCTTTTATTAAACAGCACTTAAATGTGGTTTTAAGACAGATTTACATAAGATTAAACGGGACGTAAACAAAATGTTTGGGCTAGATTTAATGTGAACTTAAACTTACATTAAGTTTTAGCCTTAAGGTGGTATAAGCTAGGTTTAAGTCGAAATTAAATCTGGGTTTAAGTGACTTAAACGCCAACTTAAACCAAGTAAACATGAATTTAAGTCATGATTTATTCAGGTTTAATGTCCCTTAAATTTTCTTTTTCGCCTTGTGTAACCCTGCAACGGACTGCCAAACCATCAAATCGTGAGTAGAAATACGGTGGAACCCGCCTCACGACCATCTCGATAATCCTAGCACCTCGTTTATGAGACTAATGCCCGGGACTAATGGCCTCCTATCCAAAAATGACAACACAAAACAACAATAGACAAAGAAAACGGCAAATCTTGGTGACCAGTTACAAAGCTTTTCGTCTTGTGATTTCTGCTTCCTTTCTCTGTAATTTTTCATTCTGCTCCTTCTTTGTTTCTCTAGGTTATAATAATTTGACATTATATACCCATATAATACATCCCGGCGCCCCATGTTCTTATGGCCCATTTGTTGTCATATTAAAGCATTTCCATTGTACTTCTTATTTCTTCATGATAAAGAGGCTGAGTTAAGCACCGTCCTAGTGAGTTACAGCCTTGACCAGGGAGCATCTTACCAACATTTCATTACAGATTGGTGGGAGATCGCACACTTACCGCAGCAGCCCCAAAACTGTGGAGCAATTTACCAAGCAACATAAGGAACGTTACATCTGTGAACTCTAGTTTAATGCGGCACTTTGTTATCGCTTCCTTTCTTTTTAAAACTGATTATTACATATTGTGATGCGCAGGCAATCATTTATTTTGTTGTCAGCACCAAGCCAGGAAAGACCCCAAAATCAAACTTTGTAAGATTATTGTTAATAACCTGACATCTTCTTATCCTTGACTCTGCCTGGTTTTTCTGGGAAGGGGATTCCATGTCTTTTTGGTTGATCCTCCGTTCCATTTCTATGAAAGTCATAAAAAATATCAAAACATGCTGTCAGTAATAGCCCACATCAGGCTATTAAGGGGGCAGACCCTTAACTACAGATCTGGCGTTGTTGCTAATGGTTTTTGTAGATGGTATTTTGTCATACGCTGTTTTTCATCGTTTTGTTCTGCTAGATTGGTGAAATATAAGGAGAGGAGCATCTGAATTTTAAAAATCGACATTGCGCGTGCGTAGCTAGTGCCAGTCCCCAACTGCTCATTAAAAAGAAAAATCCCTAAAACTCAGAGGAAAGGGGGTAGGTTTCCGACTTTTTCCGCGAATCGGGGATAATTGAGCCTTCTTTATAATCTGACGTAAGCAATTACTGTTATTAGATAGGATAGAGAAACTACAGCACAACTGAATGTATAAATATACGTGCTTGTGACGTCATAACTTCTATAATAATGCGATTTCAAGAAATCGACACGTCACGTTTTGTGTCTTGAGGATTGTTTTAAAAATATTGGCACTGTTTTCAAGAACCAAAACTGTATACCGTTTGAGTTTTAGGCTTTTTTTTTCATGTTTAGGACACGTGACCTGCCAAACATGGTTGTGTCTCGGAAATCTTGAAAACCGTTTCCATGGAACAAAGTTAGGCTTTCCAAGATAAGATGATTAGGAACTTCCCATAGCAACAATCAGTGGTAGTTAAGAGTCTCCCCCCTCAACCAACAGCATCTGGTGTGCTATGGACGCCCACCTTCGGAAGAAAAAGGCAGTCGAATCAGTGCGATTCCCCCTGGAATTCACAAATTTTTGGTGGTATTAGACCTCCATGGCCACGATGCCCCGCTTTGTAACGTCTGGCTAAATAAATTGTTTGCCGAAAGTGTGCGGAGAGGCAGGGGAAAGAGAGTGTGTATAAAAAGTATGCCCGGTGTTAATTATTTCTTCTAAGCAGTCATACTTCTCATGATCAAAATTCTAGGAAATGTGTTCCCCTCCCCCCTCACTTTAGAGAGTTCTCCTCAAAAAAGAAATCCAGTATCATCGATAAATGGATGCTAAACAGAAGACAGTCTCTTGTGAGAGGTGTTTGTTCAAATTAGTTCAACTGATTCCACGTCAGCAACCATCAGTTTTCCACACCCATAAGGATACAGCTGTGGTGATGTCGGCATTCCAGAGTTGGTCAGGTCAGTGTCAGCCGGAAGTGGTGTAAACAATTGCTAAAGTTCCGCGTACCTTTCAGGCTTGATCTAACTGAGTTCGCTGTTGTCTTCACATCATACATCAGCCTTTCAAGTTCATCTTTTACATCTAAAAAAACAGGTTAAAGGCTTGGAAGCTCAGTGGTTAATTCTGCATTAGACGTCTGGGATGTTTTGCCCTGGTAATTGCTCTTTTACAGTTTGTGGCAACATTTACATTGGTAGAAATCCTAAATGGAGTGGTCCTCATCCCATCCTATCCCATCCAATCCCAGCTCAACCAATTTTTACACGCATTGTATGGAAGATAGCGGTAGTGATTTCTTACGTATCCAGGTTACAAGAGTTTACATGCACTAACTATTCTTTATCCCAGTCCTGGAAATTTTCTTTCTCCTTAAATCTTCATTAATTTAATGAAACCGAGGCACAAAGTGGAAATATCAAGTCGTTAGTTTAAGAGAAACAAGAAAAACACCCTCTAAAATTTACCTAGTAAATGTCAGAAAAAAAATATCCTAAAATTTTATTTTTTCTCTGTTACTAGCCAAATATCAAAGTGTTTTAGAAAAGAAATGGTAGTTCATTGCCAGTTGAGACAACTGCGGTTAGGAAATTACAGAACCCGCAAACACCGTCGGCTCCCACTGTCATTGACTCAATTTCACAACGGCTGTTAACAGTGGAAAGTTAAAAACCTTTCAGTGGATGTTTGCAAGTCTTTCAAAGGTTACAGGCTACATAATTATAACCTAGGTACTGAAACATAAGATGTACAACAAACAATAACCTTTATTTGGCGTGAAATATGTATGGCTATTTGTCCGGCGGTCAAATAGCCATACATAGAGCTATAGTTTACTAAAGCAAAATAGTGGTAATCGTGTTTATAATCCTTCAAATATTTTCGAAAAAGTCACTCGTACGTCAAAAGCATTAACACGAAGGATGTTGACTGTCTGTGTTCCGGTTCCGCTTTATCGCCCAATGTATCGATGACCGAGGCCGGCAACACGCTCTTCTCCAGTTAAGCTTATAAATTCACAAGACTTATTCACCTGCGTGCATGATCTATCGATTACATTAATTGGAATTTAAACCCATGAAAATTTGTCCTCTTTGAGGAAACAGTTCATGTCGGTCGGATTAACCTCTTAGCAGACTCTTAGCAATTAACTGAAATCATTTCTATTTTTATAAGCTTGCACAATATGACATAAAGAGAGTTTTGATAATATTTTTAAACCTTGCTTTTGAGCAGCCGTAGAAAGCAACGCACTGTGCATTTTCTTGATCTGGTCCACATCTTGTGCTATTTTGTCGATGTTTCCTCGTACTGTTGCGACCTTAAACGGAGACGATGGACAAAACAAGCTATAATAACGTCCGTACGGTACTACATTGCATACATCGAAGGGGCAAGCATTATTCAATTCCGAAACCATGCGGAACTTACATCCTGAAAGAAGTTATCCATAAAAATGTTTTCCAAGTTAACGGTAGTTGAAGGCTCATCATAGTCTTTTGTTTCATCGTCATAAATATTTGCCTGCAAAATCACAAAGTCTTGGTCAAGTTCTATTGATTTATTTCATTCCTATCACTATTATTCCATCAATACATTATTATCTGTCACGAACACTCCAGCTATACACGAACAAGCAAACTATTCTTAGCGAGTGAGCTATCGCGATGCAATTATGGCAATATAACATTAATATTCTCATTATTTTGCGAAATAATCTATACTTACGGGAAGTTTTAAAGCTGCTAGTCGGTCCCTCATCTTAGAAATCCAAATAAACAAAAGCTAAGTCCAGCACAACACAAAACCACCTCCCGATAGTCCAGCAATATGGTTTCTGGTTTGACATTTGACCCACTGACAAATACGAGATATAGGCCCGTTCACACGACAGGGCTTATGAAACAGGATGTGATTAAGAAAGAAAACATTTTTCACACCACCGGATGGACGTCATGGATGTCATAGGTTGCCGGCGGAGGGTAGAATCTGCCGGTTGAAAGTTTTTTAACAGGTTTTTAGGTTTATTTTCTGTAGATTTGCAGGTTTAAGAGCAGGTTCTACTGAAGAGAGTGTGTAAGTGTATTTCAGAACAAATAACGACAAGACTTTTTGCGTCACCACTCTCAACTTGTTAGCACAGGAAGGAGACCCACGCTAATCTCGAACTCTCAAGGGAAACAAAGAACTGTTCGATACAGCGGGGGTTCGAGATAGCGAGATTGGTGTCCAATTTCCTATTTTTTGACGAAACTGAACGGTTTTATCGGTTCTTACAAAGTCTATTCTTTAGTTCTGATGTGAGATGTTATCCATACTGTTTTTGACTTCCGTGTTTCTATTTCAACATTCAACGAACACATTGGCCGCCATAGTCAAAACAGAAGCTAAAAATATATATTTTCTGACAAAATTTATCGATAACGAAAAATCCGTTTCCAAAGGGTTTTGGGTGAGGTGTGAACTCCAAACCCTCTAGTCTACTTCATACCAAAAAATACGAGTTTCCTCCCTTTTTCAGTCCAAAACCTGTACATTTTTCCCGCCCTGTGAAGCAACAATGGCAAAAAATCTGTGCCATTTCCAGAGTTTAAACAGAGACCAATTTCAGTTCAGACCGGAAGAAGAGAGACCTTGGGAGGGAGGTCGATCCGGAGACCAGAATAGCCCAAGTCCCTCTAAATGTATGCCTATGGGCATCCCCCCTCCCCCGCTGCGGAAAACAAGCCTTGAAACCCGACAGCCTTGGCGGTTTGTTGCTGGACAGGGTGTATTAAAACGTACCGGAGAATTACGAAGTTATCATGTTTTGTTCCAACTTTCTGAAGATATATAATTACAGTCCAGCTACTAAAACCCGGCGACTTAGAATTAAAATCCTATGGAAACTAAAATACGAAACGGAAACACAATAGCTCGCCTTCAAATATAAGACCTTACAGTTTTTGGTGAATTACAACACTCACCAAATGGAATACTGAAATTGGTTTTCACTCTCTAAGTAGACCTGTTTACAGTAGTAACTGAGATGTAACAAGCACCGCAATCGAGACTTATATAAGTTCTCGATTGCGGTGCTTGTTACATCTCAGCACACCGGTATCGCAGAGCCGGGTCAAGGGTTCGAATCCCGTACAAGCCTGAATTTTTTTCAGGCTTTCTTTTCGCAACTGCAAAAGTTGCGTCTTTTACTGCGATGATCTTCTTGACATTTAAAACTTCATTCTGCAAAGTTCATGAATTAACTCTTACCATTAATTAAAAAGCTATTCTTTCCAAAGGTGGTGCACACCCAAACGTTCTACAAAACTTTGTAATCTAATTACAAAACTATTAGTCTTGTAGTTTCCAAATAAAACAAGTGTCTGGTGTTATCCTCCGAAAACGGAATTGAATTTAAAGTGAATTCGGATAAGAAGTAAAATAATCCAGTTATCCGTAGTCCAACTAATGTTTCGATAAAGTCCCCCGGCTTTACGACAATCACATCAGTCCAATGGGATGTCATCCATCACTTGTTGCTGAGCTGGTCTCGGCTTCACACTGTTGACAAGCCTGTTGAGATACTGCGTTCCTGCACCAGCCGGCAGCACGTGGCTCAAATCGAACGGATTTTCAGAATAAGGATCTAGCATCCTTCTGAGTATAGCTTCTTCATTTCCCGTTCCAAAGTCGTCTTGCTGCAAAATGTACTTCCACATCTCGATAACACCCTGGATTCCACCAAGCATGCGGCTCCTCATGTTCGGTTCAGTACTAATCCAAGCCTTGTAGTAGGCCATGTCCCAGCATTCGCCATCGAACATCATAGGGAACACTTGTACGGGGATGTTATGTTTCCTTTTGATTTCTCTGAGATCTTCCACTAAGGACCTTTCCAGAGAGTCTAGAGTTTGGATCCTATCACTTTCAGTATGGTTAAAAGCCAGATCGATCAACTCCTTGCTAGTTGCAAGGAAAATATCTTTCAGATCGCGGAAGCGAAGTTTACCAGAATTAGTGCTTCCTTGGTAAGTAGTCTCCTTCTTCTGCTTGAATGGAGTTTTTTGCTTTTCTCTATGACCCTGTCTGGGGGCAGCTTTTGCAGAAGGAATTGGCTCGGTGATTGGAACGCATTTCGTCTTTTTAACTCGTGTTGCTTCTTCTTGATGCAGAAGCAATTCCTTTGCAAACTGCATCGGACTTTCTACGATCTGCTCAACTTTTCTTCTCAAGGATTCCAAAATCTCGGGACTTTCAATGTAATCTACGCCAAACAGGTTGTATGATCTCACAAAGAAATGTGGCAAATCTTTCTTTTTAAGGGCTTCCAAAAGGTTCCCGAAGAGTTTCATCATGCAGTCGGTTCTGTTGCTTTCAGTCCACATCTCGGCACCGGTTTCTTCGATCGTTTGCAGAAGAAGATTCTTCAGGTGAAATGTTACCAAACCCCCTGGCTCAGTGGAAAGATAAGCTCGATGATATTTCTTCAGGCAGCGGTACAACTCGTGCTGGATGTCGTTTATCTCTTGGCTAAGGAGGTATTCTGCATGAGAAAAGGATATCCTGAAGTCGCAATCTGGATTTCCACCGTCCTTTGGTGGTTTAACCACCAAATGGAACCCCTCCTGAATTACCTTTCCGATTAGGTCAGGCGATGGCCATTTACGCTTTTGATCCAATCCATTGCAACCATCGGCCATCCTCGGGATCTTAAGGCGGGAACAAAATCAAATCCGCCTGCAACGTAGTGGAGCTGTGCTTCCTCAGTATCCTCGAATTCAGTTCCTTCCGATGGAGCATCCGTTTTGGCGTCTGTTTCTGTTTCGAACAGGTGTTTGAACCAGCGGTCATGTATTCTTTCTTCAACATTTTTATCTTCATCTTCTTTCTTATCATCTCTTGTAATGCAGATTGGTTCCTTCCAGCCCAATTCCCCTTTCTGTTCTGACGCTGGTGGTTCAGTTTTTGAACCATTTAGTTCATTATCGTGGTCTGCAAAAGCATTCGTTTTCTCTCCTGTCCTATCATCTTCACCTTTACAAGTTCGTTGTTTATACATGGACCTCGCTTTCTCTGGGAGTTGTTGATATTTTTCTAGTGAATCCTTCTTTAGTGATGGGCTTGAAGTGACTTCTAAGACTTCTGCAGACGTTAGTTGACTGTCACTAGCAGTGTTTGGTGGTTTGACACGTGACTCAACACTCCAGTAGGGTGGCAAAAAAGAGTTTTCCTCATTTCTTTTCGTTTTTCGTTCGCTTTCGTCACAATTTTCTGGCGTGAAACAATGCTGATCATTATCCCTGTTACCCACAGCCGCCACTGAAGAAGTTTGGATTCTTCTTCTTTCGTTCTGTGTTCTTCTGTCGATATCGCGATATCGGGCTTTCAGGGTTTCAGCTCGGTCACTAAACAGAAGCTCGTGAACAACACCGGGAAACATTCGAGGATCACCACTGAGGCCCTGTTTATTCAGAGATAGTTGTACCTCATTCACATACTGGAAAAGGTCGGTTATTACCTGAGCGTGTTCTCTGGTATAATCAATTCCTCTGGCTGTACATAAGTCATGCGCCATCCATTCCCATTCAGACACGTCCAAATTTGCCAGATATTTAGAGTCTTTCTGCTTCTCCAGCTGTTCGCAAATGGAACCATTCGACCGCGCAAAATTAAGGGTCACAGCAGGACTCTTTGAGCTGTTTTTCCATTCCCAAATGCAATTATTTATTCCTTCTCGAGATGCCACCTGAAGTGCACGGATTACAAAGTCTGCTAAATGAGGCAAATAACTCCCATAAATCGCAGGATGGAAATTCTTCAAAGCCGCTGTAGCCACGTAGTCTGTGCCTTCCACAAGGCAGGACTGTAACACGGGGTGATTCACGCCTTTGATTCTGACATGCAGTGGATTCTTGGGTAAATATTCGAGCAATTCGTCGCGAATCATCAAAGTGTCTGAATTTGGAAAGATCATGACATCCACATCTCCGATGTCTTCGAACTCTACGCACTTTAAATCTTCCGCTGCGCTTCCATAAGGTCTGAACATTATGCTATTTTCATGCCGTTTACTCCATAATTCTGAGAACTCCCTGAAAAAGTAGCTCCCGACGTATTCGTTGTGTTCCTTAATTATTTTACCGTCCTTTCCTCGTTCTCCCATAGACTTGAAGATAGAGTTAAGTTCTTGCGTTTTTACATCTTCTCCTGTCGAGTTCGCCATTTTACGAAACTGGAAGCTCCGTAACGTGTCAGCAGGCCCACCACAGCGAAAGTGAACAGTTTCTTAGAGTTTCATAGATATTTCGGTTTCTGAAATCTAAGGTTCGACCAATCATGACATCCGAGCAGCTTTTCTTTTCTAGTGGAAAACGAAATCTGACACAAACTAGAATATCTTGGGAAAATATTACTAATCTACCATCATGTGTAAAAAAAAAAGACAAAAAAAAACATATGTTGCCCCCTCCACCCACCCCTCAAGTGCTTCCATTTTTGGACGACCTCCCGCCGTCACCCTGGCAAGATGGAAATCCAACATAAATTCGAAACAGGAAAACGGTACGAGTTAAGAAATCCAAGACTGAATTCAGGTTTGTGTTGAATTGTTTTGTCAGTCTTTTCCTTGATCCCATTATAAATAGTTATGTGCCATTTTTGCTGGTATAAAAGTTTTCTTCACACATTTTTAACATGATCTTTTTTTAACTATTGTAGTCTTCTTTGATTTAAAAAAAAAAAAAGAAAGAAAACACTCGGACCTAAAAAAGTTTCTCCTGCTTCACTTTGTTAGAGTAATTTTACCCCTGATAACTTGAACTTTCGTTCTACGAACAGCTTTACGGTTACCCTATTGGTTTTAAGAGTAGACTGCTTTTTGGAGCCATGCCAGCACAAGGAGTCCAGAATAGTTGAGAACAATAAAAATAACAAGCTTAAAAAAATTAGCATAACTCAGATCCGCTCGCGCACAAAACAGCTCACCTCAAGACTACAGTACTGTCGCTAGCATTAGTCAGCTTGATGCTGCACACAAAAGAAAACCACAGGACACAATCAACGAACACAAGTTGATAATTTTAATTTCATTTATTTTTCCTTTTCTCAACTATTCTGGACTCCCAGTGATGCCAGCGAGCAAAAAGCAACACATTTGGTACTCATTGCGTGCCTATTCATGAATCCCGTCATGCAACAGTGGTCAAGAAAACTTCACATCCGGGTAATCCAGCTGTTCCCGCCGACTTCAAACGTGACTGGTTTTGACCGGTTGGCTCTGCAACCGAGCTGAATTAGGAGCATTACGATCTTGCGAAAGTTTTGATATCTCATCCCTTTGTATCACAGGGCATCCTGAGTTTCTCGAGGATACTAAGTAAAAATTCCATTAAAAGAAGAGGAGCCATACAACTGAACAAAGTATTTTTGAAGAATGGCGCAACAAGGAGGAGCAGCAGTACAACCAGTAGCAACATTTAAAGTAGGTTTTGGTTCCTCTGCTGGCTGTATTGCAGATCTTCATTGATTTTGTACGTCGAATGTTGTTGTTGAAATGAACCCCTTCACATCTTTAGCTTGTTCTCGTCGGTGATGGTGGTACAGGAAAGACAACGTTCGTGAAACGCCATTTGACAGGGGAATTCGAAAAGAAATATGTTGGTGAGTACGATAACCGTATGAAAATTTCTTCCACAGATGTGCCAATATGGGTATATAAAACTTGATTTTTGTGTTGCTGTTCTTGAATAGTAGTTAAATCGTACCCTTGGTTTAAAAGATTCGGTTGTAAATGCAAATTATACACGACTTGGCACGAGTCTTGCATAACACAAGTTATATCAAGTAGATTGTACTATTGTACCACATGTACAAGCTTACAAAGTCACAGGTCTTTAGTTCACGATCCTTTCCGATCATAAACAACAAGAAAATCCCCAGGGGCATTAGACCCTGCCGTTTTCCCCTTCCCCTCAGGGTGCAAAATACATTACGGTCAATCAAGGTGGTGATTTATCGTACCTTTGACGTGTTTGTTGCCCCCCCCCCCCCCACCACCTATCCCCACGTCTTTTCTGCACCCTTCTCCTTGTGATAACATGAATCCCTAATAGTACAAACACTTTTCCCATCCCTCATCTCTTGGTCATTCACCTGTTCCAGCACACGCAAAAAAAGAACGTGATGAAATAGTTTGACCATAGTGTGACTCAGTTACTTCACCTTTTTTTAAAAAATCTCAGCGTAAAGGGCACAGAAAAATAATCCTAAAATCTAAAGGGAACAGTTATCTGCCGAAAAAGAAATGTACAAGTTTACTTTTAGGCCATGATTCGATGAATGATTTGGCGAAAGCAAGGGACTTCCCCGAATCGGCTTCTGTGTTTCAGTGATGTAATATTTACGTGCCACGGTTCATGCCAGCTTCAAAGCTTGCTAGCACCTTTGTCCTTGCTCTCATCGAAGGGAAGTCAACTTTATTGAATTTCTTGTACTTTTCTACACAACTTTCCCTAAACATTTTGGCAAAGCAAAGCAAAACTGCCAAAAAAATACTTGCATTTCACTGTTGAATTATTCAACTTGGCGAAAGCAAGGGACTTCCCCGAATTGGCTTCTGTATTTCAGTGATGTAATGTTTACGTGCCAGGGCAAGTTAGGCAAATTCATGCCAGCTTCAAAGATCGCTAGCACCTTCATTCTTGCTTTCATCGAAGGGGTTTTTATGCCATTAAATCGCCAGTAATCTTCTACGCCAACCTTCATGAAAATTCTGGCAAACAAATGCTAAACGAACGAAGATTACCGGCAAGTATTGTTTTGACCGAGCGGAGGTCTGGGGAAAGTGACCACCCCCCCCCCCCCCCAAAAAAAAATAGACGGGTATTACTAGACCCCGTCCTGACGGTGGGGTCATTATTTTAAACTATTCTGAATTATTTTGAACAATTGTTTCAAACTGTAATGTTACATGTAAACTTAATTTTGCAATTAGGAACTACCTAATTGTATTTGCCATTCTGTTTCAAATCCATAGTCATTTCACAACATATAAACATGTATCCCACGGCAAACAGGTGATCATCGGTTGCCAGTTTATGTAATAAAGGGGTGCGCGATATTGCGTGTATGGCTACTGCCAAACGCTTAATGTTGACGCCACTTGCGGTTGGTAATGCCTTGAACTGAATGGACAATGTTTACGGAAAGTGAAGTGTGTGAGAAAACGTAAGAAAAATGTGGTGACAAAACATGGAAAACTCGTGCAAAAAGCTTAAGTTTTCAGAAACGTCTTTAAGTTTTGCGTTTAAAGGTGAATTTTTGATATTTCTGTTTGCAATATTATTTTTGGCGGGAAAGCAACGTCAAGTTTGACCACTGTGAAAGTGCCCACTGCGCTAGCGGAACTTGCTGGGGAAAATCAGCGGTTTATAAATGGTACTGTCATACGATCGCGAGGCAACATTTTAGCGCCAAAAAATTCAGCAACTCGGACAAAAATATGAAGAACAAAAGTAAAAGAAGACAATATTGAAAAAAAAACCTAGCCACGCGCTCGACTCGAACCCAGTACGCCTTGCGCCTCTCATTAAACACGGGGTTAAAAATATAGCGCTCAACACGCTGCGCCACGAAGTTCGAGATGCAAATTGAAGCGACTTTAAAGGATTAGATTCCTTTGTTATTCAACGCTTCAAGTCAACGCCAGTTGCGGTCGATAATGTTTTGAACTGAATGGACAGTGTTTACGGACAGTGAAATATGTGAGAAAACTTAAGAAGAATAATGTGGTGTTAAAACACGGAAAACTCGTGTAACAGCTTAAGTTTTCATAAACGTCTTTAGGTTTTGCGTTTAAAGGTGAATTAAACATTTCTGTTTGCAATATTATTTTTGGCGGGAACGGACGAAAATGTAAAGAACGAAAGTAAAAGAAGACAAGAGCGAAAAAAAAAAAAACCTAACCATGCGCGCGACCCGAACCCGGTACGCCTTACCCCTCTCATCAAGCACGGGGTTAAAAATATAGCGCTCAGCGCGCTGCGCCACGGAGTTTCACATGCAAATTTCAATGACTTTAAAAGATTAGATTCCTTTGTTATTCATATGGACTTTGGTTTGTGCCGCTTCATTGACTTCATGAAACAAAGAACTTAATCGGTTTCTTTTGTTTTCCGTTTTAAACAAAAGACAACAGAAGACGCCGAACGTGTTTTTTGGCCCGTGTTTTCTCGAAAACTAAAGCACAAAACAGCAAAAAAAATACGGAGCAATGTTAACTACACAAAACTAAGCCTGTATGCGAGAAATCGGCAATTTTTGAGCAAAATAAAAAAAAACACTCAAAAAGTCACTTAGCATAGTGTTATCCCAAGCCCTTCAATTGTATACTCGCTTTGTATACTCGTTAGATTCTATCTTTGTTAAGGTCATATCATGAATTCTTTGCTTTGGTCATGTGAGTGAGTAGCATTTCCACTGTAAATAACAAAGTTATTCCAACATGGAGGTCAGTCCTTCTGGTGGGCGAATTTGTGAGACTTAACACTATCCACTGGAGCAGATATGTGATGTCAATTTTTATGCTTTTCATTATAGCCACACTAGGAGTCGAGGTGCATCCATTGGTTTTCTATACAAACAGAGGCCCCATTCGCTTCAATGTATGGGACACAGCTGGCCAGGAGAAGTTTGGTGGTCTGCGTGATGGTTACTACATCCAAGGCCAGTGTGCCATCATCATGTTTGATGTCACATCAAGAGTCACATACAAGAATGTACCTAACTGGCACAGAGATCTTGTCCGTGTGTGTGAAAACATCCCTATTGTTCTTTGTGGAAACAAGGTTGACATCAAAGATCGTAAAGTCAAGGCCAAAACAATTACTTTTCACAGGAAGAAGAATTTGCAGGTAATGCATTTCAGTAGTATTGCCATTCCAAAAATGATTTGTGCTATTTGCGAATATTGTCTTTTAACTCCTTTCTATCCAACCCCAAAACAGTAAAAATTGATCACTTTTTTCTTTTTTTTTTTTACTCAACAAGTATTAGCAATTATGTAGAAAGCTATACCTCATTTGAAAGGGTAGGAAATAAGCTTTCCAAAAAAAAAATTTTTTCCCCAAAGAAACCCATAATATTTTAATTAATGTACATAAATTAGCATAAATTAGGTTAAAATGCCCATTAAATTTGGACAAAAATCAACTTATTTCAATATGACATGTGGCTAGGAGAAAAAGCTGAAGGAAAAAATATTCCTTGATGTTTTGGCAACATATCCTGCAAATCTGACTGAAAAAGAACACACCGAGATTTAATTGCAATTTTTTAAATGATGACCAACAGAACGCAAATCGCATTCCTTAGGCACCATGGTAACTGAATGCAAATTGAAGTATTTTGGCGTCTCGACGCTAAATAATGTTACTCCAGTGTTTACAGCGAAAAATATTGAGCTTTGCACTCCCAAATATGAACTTGACGATGAAATAACCAAGGTTTCGAACGTAATAAGCCGATCTAAATAGTATTTCATCCCGGATTTCATCTCAATTCAAGAACATGTGCTCGCCAACTGCGTAGGCTTCGTTTATGAAAGTATCGCTCGCTTACCTCGATTCTTCACTCTTATTTTGGAGCTGACGGTCCAATTCACTTTCTTTATCACTGGACATTCTTCCATTGCTACTTTCTTCTCCATCCAACAGCTATCGAACTCTCACGGATCGTTAATAGCCACGCTTAACCGTAAGTCAGCCATTTTGCTTTTCTCCGAATGAATTTCCGAAAAAGGCCTCATATACGCCACATTCAAGTGTCTTTCCTCAAATTTGGAGGGAAACTGGGTAATTTCTCTCCCAGGCTTTATTTCAAATTTGAACGCGAAAGGTAAAGCCACGAATTTTTGCGAATTTTTTTTCACTTCCCGTTGAATTCGTCGGGTGAGTTGGTGTGTGGATAGAAATGAGTTAAGAGTATTGATCAAGACCACAAGTATGCTTCTATTACCGAGCCTTTCAAAAGATGTGAACATTGGACTTACAGCGCTGAGCGCGCTACCATTTCCACTAGACCAAGATTTTTTACACTTTTCTGACACTTTTTCGACACTTTTTTGATTGAGGGGTGGAGTTTATCGGACCGTTTGAAATCAGTGCACGTGAACTAGACGCCGTAAATAAGATAACCGAGTCGTTCGTACAAGTTTGTCTAGACAAAACTTCGCGTTGTCACTTCGCTCATTCGCTCATAATCGTGGGAATCCGTTTTGTTGCGTCGTACAAATACAAAACTTAAATCTGAAAACGTGTAAATCTTCGCATTGACAACTGAACAAGTGTCACAGTCTGCTCAAAAATTATTTTGATGCAACAAGGAAGAACAATCAGCTGCATATTACTCATATCGAATATTCGTGACAATTGATGTAGAACTAGTAGCTATTGTAGTTATTGGTTTGTTGATATTCACAAAATTATGCATATCGTGCATTTGTTTGTTACAAGACCATTTCCGCCCCAGTGAAGTTTCTATTTTTGGCTCAGGCCGTGACAATAAATAACTTTTGGAAGAACAGTGCATGCAACAGATATAAAAATATTCCTCGTAGTTGGGTGGTAACTCACTAAGGAAGTATTTGAAAATCTCCATTTTTTGACATCGTTATGTATAATTTTATCACACAATGTTGAGCGAAAGTCCAAAATAACACGATAAATGTAAACATTCAACAACAGAATAAAAGACGCATAATTCAACACAACATGATGATTAGTTTTGAGGCATAAATCGCCAAATTCGAAACAACTGGTGAATCTAGCTCACTGACTCTCAGAAGTATTTTCCGATATATCCCTTCATATACCGAACGAGCTCGAACAAACATCTCTTGAAAGTTATCTGTGTTGTCCACGTTTAGATTCACATAACCGCCATCTTCGTCTTTGTATCGTATTCGCAAAGTGTTGGACGTGTGATGTCGCAGCCTCGCTGGTCCGTCTGATATCCTCCACAAGCGAAGAAAACGAATAATTTCGTGCGATTCCATCAACAACGTCTGCTTCTGTATAAAACTTAACCAATTCATCGAGCCTGGCCGTACTCAACTTTTATTTGGAACTTCATGCCGGCCGACTGATGTACTAAAAGTTAGTCGAGACTACCTGTCCCGCCACATATCAATCACTGTCAACGCCCACTTTGACGTTTCGGCTCCTTTGTTAAAAGTGTCAAAAAAGTGTCAAAAATTCATCAAAAATCTTGGTCTAGTGGAAACGGTAGCACGCTTCGCGCTGTAAAAATTCATCCAATGTTTGCGTTTACACTGCAGAGAATCATGATTATGACATTAACCAGTGGGTTGTGACGAGCAGAATCTGGTAAAGTGGTCAATTAATACACATGTGAATGTGACCTTTTGAACCTACTTAAGACTTCTGTTACAGTGATTCAGATTGAAAGCAGTTCAAGAATTGTTGTGTTTGGTTGTCCTGAACTTAAGCATTCGCATGTTATTGAAAAGGGGTGTTGTAGTAATCCTGTTTATAGGCAGTAACATAAGTGTGTTATCCTAACAGTTAGACTGTTCTGGAAAGGTCATGTAATGTTAGATTTCCCTCTTAAATTGGGATGATTATATACATTTAAGCTTTACGATGGTAACTTTCAGTAGATGTTTCAAGTCTTAATCCAGTGCAAAACCTATTAATGGCAAAACCTCTACCATCTGTAACACCATTCTGTTTGTTTTTTCAGTACTACGACATAAGTGCCAAAAGTAACTACAACTTTGAGAAGCCCTTCTTGTGGTTAGCAAGGAAACTTGTGGGTGACTCTAATCTGGAGTTTGTAGAGATGCCGGCCCTTGAACCACCAGAAGTTCAAGTTGATCAGCAACTTATGCAGCACTATGAGAAAGAACTTCTTGAAGCACAAGAGACAGCGCTTCCAGAAGATGATGATGCTGACTTATAACTTATGTTCTTAGAACAATGTGCCTCAATAGTTTCTAGAGGAAAGATAAAGACTTGGCTGGTTGCAATGCCAGCCTTCTGTTGTTTAGTACATTCAACTTATTCTATACTTTGTAAATTGTCCAATTTTTTGTTACTAATTCGGTCCACAGAAATGTAGTATTAGTGAATAGAGCTGCTGAGTGAGTACTTCAGTAGTTAGAAAAGCCCTTTTGTGATCATAAAGAAACATATGGTGCTAGAGTTGTTTAGTGCTGTTAGGATAGTTAGCAGAGATAATGGAAAGGTTTGAGCTGGTTGATTCAAGAGAAAGCATATTTATGTGAGATGGATGGAAGAGAGCAGGTTACATTTAATACCTGACTATTCCCAAAAAGCAAGATCTTTCAGTAAAATGCAATTTACTACAATGTAGAGTTTTTATCCAGAAATAAACAAGTCTCTAATTCAACCACTCATTGTTTCAGTTTTATTAACTTTCGTTAGGGGTTGGTGCGGGGAGGGGCTTTTCTCATTCCATTTTTTCCTTGGGAACAAAGAGAGGGTGAAATAGAACTGCTTTTTGAGGCAATGTAATGATAATGACTTGATTATCAGAATATCTGTAGGAAGCTTAGGTTAAATGTTAACATAAGAAATACACACTGGCTTTTCAGACAATGTGGAAACTTTTCACAGGCAATTTACGGAAAGTCCTTTGTACAAATTTCAACTGTCCTGCTCGTGTAAGGCTGCATTTAATCAACTCTTAAGGTTGCCTTTTATTTGAGGAAATTAGGAGTGCTATCTCTTGTTTTGCTTATTTTGCTTGCTTTGTTCTTGTTTCTGTAATTGTCGTTTGTAATCCTCGAATGTGAGCAAGTCTGATTCCACTCCAGTTTTGCTTTTTCTTTCAAGAAACAGTCCAAGTTGTTCCCTGTGCAGAAGAGATATGCTTCTGTTCCAGTAAGGCTCCTCTATTCCCAAGACTTCACGAACTTTTTTTGCAATAATCTGATGAGACGAATAACCAAAAGAAATAACTACAAATTTTTATTGGAAATGAGAAATGCAATTGCATAATTTGTGACTGAGTACTTTTGGTGCCCTGCTGCCAGCAGTTTGTTATTGCTTAGACTTCCGATAACAAAGTGCTGGTAGCAGAGCACCCAAAAGTAACTACTGTGTTAAAGCTTGTCTAGTTGGGAACCTATGTAGTGGTTTCAAAAGGTCGCTGTTAAGTGGTGCTTGGTCATGTTTTTGCTTGAAAGCCTGCCTCCACTGGTTATAGGACATCTTCAAAAGATATTCAAAACCCTATGCCCATGGTGCCCCTGGCTCTAAGGGCTTGAAAATGCTGGTCAATGGATGGTTTTGCTCCTCTTCCCATGACAATTATTATTGTGACGATACGGTGAAGTATGATGTTGCTGTAAAAGGTATTTTACGAGCCACCCCTTCTGGGATCATTGTCAGTAGCTGGGCACAGACCCTTAAAGTATGAATGTTCCCCCAATTGAACAAGTCCCTCTGTAGCCCTTAATTTTCTAAAACATTTGGAAACGCTGTTAGGAGAAAACTCAGCTTAAATGTCAGAACAGGTCCGAGAACACAGGGCCCTGCTTAGTCTGTAATGTCTGCCATCACCTCCCACTAACCAAATGGACAAGAAGATGGCTGACATTTCAGACTAGGTCCTGCTGAACTTGCAAGTGAATTATGATGGTGTTGAAGAACCAAGGGGCTTAATTGTCATATATTTGTCCTGCATTTGTGAGCAGTTATAATTTATAATGATTGAAATGGGCTCCTGTGATTGATTATCCAGTCTATTGCTTTCATAACCTTTCCCACCAAATGAGGGTGTTTTACTAACAAGTATCGATCACATCTATGAGATCTTGAAAGGAAATAAACGGAGGATTTTCAAACCTTAATGTGTTCAAAATCATTGATGCCCATTCTTGGCAGTGACGATGCATCAACATTGACAAGTTTTCTTCCATTGATAAGGTTATCTTTGAAGCAGGCCTGTGAACAACGAGACAAGAGTCATTCGAAGGTTCTAAAGGCAGTGCATGTGTTTCTGCTAATGCATAATTTTGGTTGGGGCTAGGGGGACTTCCCATGGGGTGGAACCTCCACTGTTCAGACTTGACCGCTTAATCTTCCTCCTTGTTAGCAAAAATGGCAAAAGTCAATACAGTGGAACCCATAACTCTGGCCACCCAAGGGTGAAGGAAAGCCTGGTTTATTGATGGGGTGTTAAAAAAAAAATAAAAATAAGAAAAATGACCACAAGCGTTGCACACAGTCCAAAATTTGGATTTGCCTTGGTGTAAAAATCTGACAAGATTTTGTTTGTTAGCTATTGCTTTGCTGTGCATTTTTGTTTAACATGTTTTGTTTCCTTTACTTCATGTCACCCGTGATTTTCACAGGTTCATACACTAAGGTAAAGCCCAAAATTTTAATAGTGGCCGGAGAGTGCAATCAATTTCCCGCCAACACAGTACTTTAGAAACTGATCCCTTTATTTGGAATGCAAAACACCCTTGTTCAGACAAACAGTGCACATCTGAACCCAATTTGAAACCAAAAAGCTTGGGACTGCACACACTTCACCTCCCGTATAGCTTTAGCTTACAAAAGCCTCCCCCCCCCCACTCTCAACCCCACGGGATGGACACTGTTCACATTAAAAACTTTTTCAAGTTACACAGGTGACTTGGAAGTGAAACTACCTCAGTAAAAGTGAATTTTACTTTATCAAAGTTGGAAGAAAACTTTAGTCCGCTTCTATTAAAATCGATTACATTCCTCAACTTTTGCTAGCGCAATTTGCAACATTCCTCCAGTGCTTTAACGGTCTTTAACTTAAAACATGTTTGGCCGTTTGGGTAGTTCAAACGGCAATACAAGCTGCGTCAACACTTCATATACATACAGACGCTTTCTATCGTCCAAATTTGTGGATATTGACCAAAAACCTGCACGCGCAATTCTGTTTACATGCCGATCATGTGTAGCTACCGATTTCTTCTTACCCGATACTGTTTGAAGCCTAAAAATTCCACCCAATCAGCGACATCTTCGATATTCCAATTCAGACAGGAAGGAGTTCCATCGGAGTCAAAAGTCGGCTCGAATCCATTATCAAACTTCGTAGGAGTCCTTCTGGAACTTTTAATCAGCCCTTCCGCCATCTTAGTTTACCTTGGCAACGAGGGTATCCCATGAATCCTTGCGGTGATCAAAATACCAACGGGGAAGACGGAGGGTTGTTCTTTGCGTGTTTTTGTTAAATTATAACCCCCCTATGAAAACGAAGACTACATAAGGCCAAAAAATCTACCCTTTTCCCCTGTCACGTCACGAATAGATAAGCGGAAACGGGCGCGCGCAAAAGCTCGGTGAAATCTCGGGGGCCCGAGCCGTTAGACGCTTCCGGAGTAACCAGAGCGAATATTTCTTTCTCCTGCGCAGGGGTGTCCCCCATTTTCTCATAAGGTCAAGTAATTGAATGGAGACTGAAGAAATAACGTATTACTCTTCGTTTTTTGTCTAACTGAGGAGAAGGCGAGGAGGAGAGAGCCACGAAGCAAGTAACATTTCGTATCCCCCCTACATGGGTAACCTGTGCCGGGTGAGGCTCCTTGGTGAGGAATTAATCGGACGCACGATATTACAAGGGAAAATTTCCAAAGTCAAGTTTCTGCACCATGCGAGTTAAGCTTTCCCTTCCGCAGTCTCCTTCAATAGAAAAACGGAGAGGAAAAGGGGGAAACGAAGAACTCAAAGCTCACTTTATTTGCCCCTCCTCAGCAGCCTCCGTTAATAAGACATCGATACAGTTAACTAACATCTCTGCAAAACGGTCAACTGGTTAGCTTAGTCCTTGTCATTCTTTAGTCATTTTAGTGTAGCGAAGTGAACTCTCTCTTAGACGGACACCGATGAAAACGTATTGTTGGTGTTGGTCATAGTGACCATCCTAGAGAGAGTTGACTGTGGACGGAATTTTGACGGGAGTCGTTGGCTTATTACACACAAAAGTGGTCGCAAAATTGAATGAAACCTCCAAATACACCTACACCACTGCGCCCCCACTTCAACACTGAAGAGAAGCATAAATAGTTTAATACGACCATTTCGTATAGTCTCTTAAATTATGTAGAGGAAGCCAAAGGGAGCAGGGAAAAGGAGCATGAGTGGTATATTCGTCATGAACAAAAAGGATTACAGTATGTTGCCTAGTATCCGACCGGTACCAGTATCCGACCAACAAAACTTCGTCTTAATTTTTCGTGCGGAATTAAAAATTGGCGAAGAACTAAGTATTCCGAAAAAAGTACGTTATTTCAGCTTTCGATTGCTTGGTTTAATGGCCTTATTGCATAACGGAGACTTGTAGAAGTCGCCGCTCTGTTTAGATGAGTAGAACGTTGAGGGGTAAATTTGACGTTTTTCACTGCGCAGTGAAATTACCGTTGTTCAAATTAGGGTCTGTTACATGCGATATTTTCGAAGAAAAATCAAGCGAATAAGTCTTCAGAGCCTGGTCGAATTTCTAATTAGATTAAAAATGTTTAGCAAAACAGAAGTTAATAGTTTTCACAGAGTTTCGAGCTAAGGTGCCCAGTATCCGACCAGTCTTCTGTTGATGTCTAAAATTATTTTATAGGTTATAAAAAAATTATTTCGGCACTTCATCTGGTGTCACAAGTATTATTAAATGGCCAGCCATAGAAAATTCTGTAAAAAGTGGCTTTATTGGAAAGATTTCCGCACAGCCCCATACTTCATTATGCATGCAGAATAGATTAATTATGCATGCGCTCTATTGTTTTTTAAGACAGTGGCCCTTTGAATATATACATTGATAATTACTACTTACTTTTTCAATAAAAATGGATTTAGTTGCGTCTGCCTTTTTTTCTCTCTTCTCTCACTCCTTCTTTTCTGTTCCTCCTCTTTTTTTCTATTTTTCTCTTACCCAGACCCTTACCAGTTTTTTCTTCTTTTTTTCTTTTGGATTTACCCTCGGCTTGCCACGAACTCTCACTCTTCATCATACCTTTGGATTAGCTGTCCATCTACTATACCACTACACCACGGTGATTTGTTGACATTTTCCCGGCGATAAATTATTTCTATGTTTAGCTACCAATCAACATTATTAAAATTCAACGAAATTTACATTTGAATTACTTCTATTACAAAGACACCTCACCTTTTAGACTTACTACACGAAAAAATGATTTATTTTTGTCCATCCATTGGTTCTCAGTTGAACAAAAAGGCCACGCATTTCACTCTTCTGCTCGATCCAGTCTTCGGCGGCCGTGAAACGAAGGCTTGCTTCCTTGTTCTGGCATAGGAAGCCCAAGCATAATATTTGAATATCATTAAAAAATGGCGTTTCAAAATATAAGACTTTGTATGGGATTTCGAAGCGAACATTTTGAGCAATACATAACAACGAACTAACTGAATAAAATTCATGAAATATTACATGGTGTTGTTTGCTATCCTTACAAAGCATTTTGAGCAATTTTAGGTCCATTTACTTAACTGTATTAGTACGTGTATAATACATTGACAAGGTCAATGTATTATACATGTACTAATACACAGTAAGGTAAATAGACCTAAAATTGCTCAAAATGCGTTGTAAGGATAGCAAACAACACCATGTAATGTTTCATGAACTTTATTCAGTTAGTTTGCGGTTATGTATTGCTCAAAATGTTCACTTCGAAATCCCATACAAAGTCTTATATTTTGAAACGCCATTTTTAATAATATTCAAATGTTATGCTTGGGTGTCCTGTGGTTCTGGTAGAGCGCAGTGATAAAGATACACTTTTTGCCCATCATACGCGCACACATCTTGCCAGGAACACGCGTGATGAGCGCCAAGTGGAAAGCTTATGATTACCTACAAAACGAGGGCTATATTCATCTCACAGTGAACTAGTACAGCTTAAACTTCGCAGACTTAGGCACCGAGGTTTGCCCCGCACAGGAACGTCCAAAGAACTCTACGAAAGCTACCTACAGGAGTGGATGTAGCATCAGCATTATAACAAGGATCCTTTTGGCAACATTATCAAGCCTATCGTCGACCTTTGTGAGGTCCGCAAGGACGCATAAATGGTTCAGTTCCCGGAGTACCACTTTATGCACCGTTCGTAATTCGGCCACGCTACATTTCAACAGGGAAAGCAAGAATAAAATACGAGAAATTCCTGCTTCACAAGCGTTGTCTCCATGTTAACAAGGAAAGCAAAAATAAAGAAATAAGTAAATAAAATAAAAAATAAACGACACAAGACACAAGAAGGGTAAGAAAACCTTTTATTTTTAAAATGTTAGGTGGTTTACGTTAACAAAATATGCGCTGTCCATAACCTCATTTATGGCTAACCTTACGACTTAAATCCGCATTTTTTCTAACAATTTACACTCGAGACAGATTTAAAAATACGGGAAAAGTGCACAAATCTTTAAAAAATTGCTCGATTTTCCGTATTTTTGACCCGAAATCCGTAAATTTTGTCTAAGCCCATATGGGCTTAGAAAAAAAATATAAACTTTGTTGAACAAAAGGAGTCATTAGAGATGCGCATTAGAAATACGCGCTATTGTTTTCTTTAAACAAAGAGCTGTATGCATAATGAAGTATGGGGCTGTGCGGAAATCTTGCCGCTTTATTTATTATTCGAGGCAAATCATTTTTCGTGTGTTTGTCAGCTAGGAAAGTCACGTTTAACATCAGGTCACGAAAACGTGATCACGTCACGTTCAAATTATTCAAATTTCGAACATTTTGGATTCCTTTGTAGAAAAAACAAAAAAGTTGAAAATTCCCAATGGAAAAGGACACTTTGGCATAACGAGCACCGCTAAAATCCTGTTTCGGATTCGTACATTATGCCTCCGGCTTTGTTTACAAGGTACGTGGAAGACTAAGACTCTTCTCGTCATTAAAGGATATTCGGAATCAGAATCCTGATAAACTCGCTTGCTGGCAAACTATCAGAAACATTGCCAGATTTTAGACGACTTTTATTTTAAAGATTGTAGCTATTTTTCACACACTTTCACAAGAAAAAAGAAATGTTAACGGAAAACAGCATTGCTACCCAGTTCAGTTTACAACTGATAAAAAACAATTACTTTTGTTTCACATCTTCAAACCAGCACAATTGTTGTATTGATAAGGGACTTTCAAGCGCATATTCATCTAAAACGAACAGCATTCGCTAGAATTATTCTTTTGAGATTCATTTCCTTAGGATCGGCTTCATCTGGATTGTGTAATTTTAGCTTGTATTACTCTCTAGATTATCCCCGAAACTCGTCTGTTCTAATTGCAAATCATTGTGCCATTGTGTCCTCTTTCTAAGCTTCATCGTGGATTATCTGCCGCTTGTAGTCTGGCTTCACAGCCTCCGTCAACGACTTGGCATACATATCCAAGCGGGATGTCATCTGGGAAGAGGAAATATAAATTACTTCGTACACTTGTTCTTTTTCTCGTAAAGTCAGAGTCAAACGAAGGTAGCAGTTTACAAGCATTCACACTGCGCACGAGTTGTAACGCTACTAAACTCGTCGATAATACACACTACAACCAATTTTTGTGCAATTTTTTTTGCAGGAAGACAAAACTATCCGGTATAATACGAACAGAAATGGAAAAAGCTGGAGATGTTTGTCGCATGCCAGTCTGGTTACATGTTCATATTAGGTTAGCGTTGAAGCTGCGCGAAATCTAGTACCAAGTGTTCCACTTTCACGACGGGAGATTTGCAGTGACACTCCGGCATAAAAAACTGTGTCGAAATCAGTTTTTCATCTGATAAAAGGCCTAGTATCCAATATTGTTTTCGTGTCGGCACAAAGGCTATCCCTCACCTGCTTTGTACCTAGCCTCACTCTCAGACCGTCCTACCTCGTACTCAGATGACGAAAAAAGGGCGTGCACAGGAAGGCAGGGACGTGAAAGAAAGAGACAACTGGCAGATTATGTTTTCAAGATGGCGGGGAGTCAGATTCGTTACACTGCAGTGCAAGCGATCGTACCGTTTGTACTGAGAGAAGACATGTTGTATGTAATACCTGAAAACACCACTTGTCTTTGACCTGTCTACACTGGTTCAAGTCAACTTCGGTCACAAGAAGGCCATCACAAACTCTAGACAGACCCTTGAAAGGAAACAGTTAAGAATACAGTGGAGTACTGATCAATTGAGAAAAAGCGATATCCCTACACAATAGTAATAACAACAATGGTAACGTTTTTATCTATGCATTAAAAAAAGAAAAACTCAGTGTGCTTACAGAACCTAAAAAGAGGATATACATGGAAATTCACAAAAGTAAAAGAATTACTGTTGCAAAAAGCACCCCAAGACGCCAAAAAGTATTGCTCGCACATTTTGTAGCCAATCGGAGTAATGTGCTTTCTAATCAATAAATCTAGACTGCGAGAGCAGTCGTCCTATTTTCCTCCGCTCGCGTAGCCTGTTCCAGGCCCTCAGATAGCAGGGACAGCACGAAAATTAGAAAGGGTACGCACTATCTCGGAGCCTGGAACAGGCTATGCTCGCGCGCCTCACTCGCCAGCTTGCTTCTCGCTAAATTAGGAGAAGAAAGAGACTGCTCGCAGTCCACAACCAATCAGGCAATCCATTAACTTACGCGCATGCTCGCCACCTGTTTCAAATTCTTCCGTGCTTGGTACTGTGGTTTCAGTATTTTCCACACACAGCACTGTGGTTTCAACTATTCTCAAGCTTGGTTCTGGTTAAAATAAATAACTTTAAAATGAATCACTTTATTTTGGTGTCAACGATACTTAGCACAGAATGCTAATTGGGTTTTTCCTGCGCTTGGAACTGGCTTCAGTTTTCGGCAATGGCTGAATGCCTTTTCTTCAGCATCTGATTGGTTCATTTTGGTATTTGGCTTTGCGTTTATGATTTGTCAAATGTGCTTTGGTTTGGGATTTACGACGGTTACTAGAACACAGCAATCAGTAATATTGCAATACAAAAAGTTAACCTGACAAACTTACAGGGGTGCGACTGCCATCTGGAGCAGCTACATAAGAAGAGCCTGGACAAATAAAATAAGAAATGTAAGTGTACAAAAATAAGTAAAAAGACTCATTACAAGAGCTGGATTTAGGCGAGTGGTTACGCCGCATTGGACTCATAACTGAAAGATCGGAAGGTTGGCAGTTCGAGGCAGGATCATTGCGCCGTATCGGTTTTTTAATATTGTCTCTCTCCACCCAGATTTACCGCTGGGTACCAGATTCTGGGGGTTAACCCTGTGATGAACAAACAAGGAAGTTAGTTTCTAAAGAAACTGTGGAGTGCGTCGGTGGGGAAGTGAAACACAAAAATTTGGATCTATGAACTGAGTTCATAGGGTAAATTGGCCACCGTAGAGAAATTGAAAGCTGACGTTTCGAGTGTTAGCCCTTCGCTCTGACGATGGGCTAACGCTCGAAACGTCAGCTTTCAATTTCTCTACGGTGGCCAATTTACGTTGTCAACTCAGTTGATATATTCCAAATTCTTGTGTTAACCCTGTGATGGTCTAGCTTCCTTTCCAAGAGGGATCAGCAGCGTTCTTAAACGCTTCATGCTACAGAAATCAGATCTCAGCGCCAGCACCGATGAGCCGCCCTGGTTTGCTAGTGTGCTCACTCTGTACTGACAGACATTACGTAAGGGACTTGACTGCGTCTTTTCGGATAATGAAATAAACTGGACACCACCTATATTCTGTTGAAAACCATAAACCATAACATTCATCTTTTGACTGGTCACACTTGGGGAATTTATCAAGATGGCTTAACGTACCATAAAAATGTCCAAAGTCCTTGTGAGCTGCGGAGAAAAAACAAAGAAGACAGCAATGTCAAAAACACTAACAGTTTGTCTGTCAGAGGGTGCAAAAATAGGCTATAGCAAGTAAAACTCCAGAATAGAACGTGATGTGAAATAGCTGAATTTATAGGCAGCTACCTGGTTTTCCATCTCCAGATGTAAATTCGTGTTCAAAGACTTCCTGCAAGGAAAATTAAAAGAGTTACAATACGGTATTATTCAGAAGAAAGAACCTGAGATATGTCATAGCAAGACATATAACATTAGCCATCGGCCTGACTACATGCAAGGTCATTTTGCAAGAGGCTACACTGGCAAACCTGGGGAAGTCCTGATAACTCTTCGGGCCCCGAAGCCTATTTTATGAGTGCAAGCTTTACCTTAAAGATTTAAATTTTGTTGGTTTTTAAAGCTAAGCAGATAAATTGTTAGTTGACGAAACAAGTCGAACTGTTTGCGGGCTAAAAGCTACACCACTATTCTATAGATTTTGATTCTACTCCGGGCCCAAAAAGTTACTGGGACTTTCGAAAAAACGGCCCCTGGGGACCTTGGATTCAGGATTGAATTTGAACTAGTCTTATTATGATTATTAATGGAGGAAGCAAAACTGGAGAACCTGAACCTGCTTTTCTCATGCAAATGATGCAAAGAGTTTGGGAGATCTACAGGCAGGCGGTTTTTGTAAAACTAGAGTGGATTACTCTAATACGTGAATTGGGTATTTTGTACATTGGGTCTGAAAAGCCCTGACTGGGAGACTTAATAAAGTTTATGTTATGTTATGTGGTTTAGCAAACAGGACTTACAGTGCCAACTCTGTTAATTCCCACAGTGAAGTAGTTGTTGGCAATAGCTGCACAACGAGCCTCAATAGGCCACATCGGTTCACTAAATAAATACATAAATTATTAATCGCTAGACCACTCAAGTCAGGGTTCTCGTTAAGAGCCACTAACAAGTTATTTTTTGCCATCAACAGATATCCTACTTGCTGACTGTGTGCTAAAAGAGATCTGAAAGCCTGATATTAACATCATTAACTTATCCCTTTGTTCAAAATCTTAATAAGAACCCGGGACAAAAATAAAGCAAGCTTGTACCAAAATATGTGGAACAGACTTTTCAATTGGGAGATCGGAAGGTGGGTGGTTTGATTCTCAGCATGGTGTCATGTCATTTCCTTGGACAAGACACTTTACCCCTAATAATTATTATTTTTGTCTCTCTCCACCTACTGAGCCAGTGACCATTAGAGACGCATAATAAATGCTGGTAGTTAATTAATCCTACACTGGACTAGCAAGCTGCCATATGAGTGGCATTGGCCTTTCTGTATCTTTATATTATTACCGGCAGATCTAGGGGAAAGAAATAAGCCCCCTCATTTTTCAAAATATAGTGCCTAGAGGGCAAAAATTGTCTACTCCTTTGATAGATTTTCACTCCAGGCATCCTATTTTGCTCCAAGAGCATGCTCCCCCTTAAACAATGTTCTGGATTTGCCATTGCCTGTTAATATGGCCATTAAAGAGACAGGCCCAACAAGTAATCCCACCATAGTCTATAGGATGCAGACCGTTCACAATAACAATGCCTTGGATTGCTTATCTGAAACATTATCCTTCATGGCATTTTCTACCGAGACTGTTTCAAAAACCACTAACAGGAACTACGGTATATGACTTCATCAACATACATATAAAGAGAAAAAGTGACAATGGTGTATTATAAATCTGAACTGAGCTCAGCCAGCAAAAGGTTTTTTTTTAACCTAAGAGCTCCTACAGTGGCTGAGGGATTAAAGCAGATCTCAGCACCATTCACAGCATACATGAGCCAGTTTAGGGGATGATGTCTGCCATAACAGATGTTTACTGCAATCCGACCTACCATAAGAAAAAAGCAACATGATCAAATGATATTCTATCGAAACTTTTGTCTTGTACTTCTACTATACTAGTAAAATTAGAAAAAAATATAGTTGTTAATAGTCTGAAAGGCAGTCAAGCAGGAAACTACAAGAGTATAAGAATGCTTAAAATAACTAGGGAAAATCAACAGGAAAATAATGTTATTTTACAATAAGTAAAATCTATACCAAATTGTGTCTGGAATACTGGATGTCCTGTGTCTCCCTCCAGATAATAGGTGGACTGTGAACAAAATAAAAACAAGGTATTTCTCAATTGTAGAAATCATTGTTTAAGGGGGAAAAATTAGTATTTTTTCATGAGAAAGCTAAATCTGTGTGATATCTCAGAGCTCACTGAGTTGAACTGTGGCAGTCAGGTGACTAGTAAGAAGAAAGAGGGTATGCACTCTTAATACCCTTACCTCATTAAAATCTCCAATTCTTGGAATGTGGTTTTTTCTTGTTTTTCCTAAAACTGAACCACTGTTGGAAATTATAACTGCAAAAAATATTAAAACAAAGATCAACCATGCCAGGTTAATTGGGTATTCCAGTAATTAACCAAAGCAACCAACCAAAGCAAACTTTTCCCAACTAAAAATCAACATTAAAAATTAACAAGTAATCAATTATGGGATTAATAATTTCAATTTATAAATTTGAGTATCAGCTGAGTACCTGTGGTGTTGAAAATCTTGTCCTGATGAACACTGTCTCTTTCAAGAATTGAAGAAACAATTACCATGTTGTGCTGTTTAGCAAGCTGAGAAGAAAACAAACAAAAACTTTTCAAACATACATTATAAGAGCAGGGGTTTCAATAAAATTTGAAGTAGGCAGCTGGTTTGAGTACAGTAACCGACTGTATGAACAAGGGTTTGAAACAGTCTTCCTTTAAAGTGCACCTAACCCCAAAATATTTTTTTCGCTAAAATAGCTCTTTGCACCTGTTCGAAAAGCATTAAGCCTTTTTTTTATGAAATCCCCCTCAGTCTTGACTTTTTATAGGCCGTAAAAATTACGAAATCTGGCCATCATCTGGTACACGACCGAGCTAGTGAGGGCATGGGTCTATTCTGGATTTGACATCACAAACTGATTTGCATCTTCTTAAGTCTTTGTAAACATGCATGCAAAGCAGTTTGTGACGTCAAATCCAGAATAGACCCATGCCCTCACTAGCTCGGTCGTGTACCAAATGATGGCTAGATTTCGTAACTTTTACAGCCTATAAAAAGTCAAGACTGAGGGGGATTTCATAAAAAAAAGGCGTAATGCTTTTCGAACAGGTGCAAAGAGTTATTTTAGCGTAAAAAATATTTTGGGGTTAGGTGCACTTTAATTACTTTAATTTGGGGCAAAAAGTAGCCGACTTTTCTGAGCGAAATAGCCGACGCTTTTCGTCGGCCATCGGTGCTTATTGAAAGCGCTGCAAGAGTGTCTACACCACATGTATGTGAGTGTAGCATCAGTTCTGTCAGAATGTGCTGGCAGCTGGCAATTTTGCCATCTACAGGCAATCATTTGCTGCTTGCTTCAAACTGAAGTTCCCAAGGAGCCTCCTGGCAGACCTGGCCCTTGCTGCTTACTTCTTTGACTGTTATGTTGCCTGCTACTATACAAATCATTTTGACAGGGCTGGTAGTATGACTGACAGGAAAACAAAATATTGAAGAGAAAGCTTGTCAATCTGAACCTCGATCATGTGATAAGTAAACTGTTTTCACCAAGCATGGAACCCTGGACAGACTTTAAGCCCATGACCTTCTAGTTATGCAAATGATTGAGTGGAAGGGGACAGTGGGTGTATGGTAAGCAGGATAAGAACGGGCGGAAAGCGGGAATCCCAAGGTGGTGGGAGGCAGGAGAAATAGGGCAAATTATACAATGATGCACAATGTTTGGCAATTAAAAAGTGTGAAGAGATGGAAGCCAACAAAAGATGGATGGGTACCTGCAGGATTGAGGGGTATAGGAAGAGGGAAGTTTGGAACTCCTTGTCCACCCTGCTTTCTTTTGTACATGAGCGTAGATTTGTTTATCCTCACTTCGTAAGGTAACCAGTTCAGAATGGAGATATTTGCTTTCATTCTAGAAGAAGAATCTGTTCCTAAGATTACATGGGCATGTGTTATAGAGAGTCTCTTCTGGTCCATGTAAGAGCGGCAACTCCAAATAGAACTAACAACTCTGTAAAGTGTGTGTCCTGAAACGGCATAAAGTTATACATGTGTCTGATCTTACCTCCTGGCAAAGTTTAATAGTGGGGCCATCTTCAGCTGACTCAGCAAATTCTGTCCAAGGATGCTTTTCACGAGTGCAAAAAGCAAATGGCATAGCTGATGGGAAAAATAACTCAGAAATTTATTTCCCACATTTTAAAGTTTAAAAATTACTAGAAAACCTCCAGTGAGTTTATGTCTGCAAAATAAGGAGCTTTTGTTCACAGTACAGCTCACAGATCTTAGAAAGCAACATTATTTTAGTTATAATAGCATCAACAGGAACAAGGTCATCCTGGTCACATTATGTACAACTCATATATGATGACTTACTCCAACATTCTTGAAAACAGATGACATTGACTCCACACAGAGCTGCAGTATCAGTGATTTCCTTTATTCTTGCATGAAGAGCAGCCAGCTTTAAATAAAAGACAAAAATTCACAGATTTCAATATATTGTGTACTGTAAAAAGATAAAATCAAATCCCATCAGGGATAGGACCCAGACTTGGTACATTATTCAAGGTTAATTGTGTCAGTAAGGAAAAAAGTTAAGTACTTGCCTGATTTGCTAGTGGGGCAGATGTAGGCAAAACTATTTTATTCTGAACAGCTCCTATCCTAACAACATGAGGCTTGCGGAGTTGTTCTTCCTGGACAGCAAACTTGTATCCTGCCAGTTCAAAGTTCTTTTCTTCTGCCAGTTTTAATGCTTCTTCAGGCAGCTCTAATTTGCTAGATGTTGAAAAAAAAAACAGTAGAATTTGCAACTTTTGCAAGATTAATAGGCTATGTATACTTGGTTCAAAAAAGGGAATGTCAGCTACAGATGAACGTGCACTATACAAGTAAGTAACTCATAAAAGTAGAAATGGTAGAAACTCATGTTGATCCAGTACTGAATGGGTTCCAGATTAGTCTCCTACGAAGCCGTTCTTAGGGTCGTCACACAATGCTCCTCCCCACTAACGGCTGCTCACGCGAGCGCTACATTCCTGTCCCTCAAATTGACCAATAAGGAGAAAGGCTTCCATATCCTAGAAACCTGGTCCTAGTCTCTCTCGTTACTTGAAAACATATATCGCTTCGTACGAGCGAGAAGGCGCCATTGCTGAATATTAAACAACTTTGTGGCTTACCAATTAGACATATAGTGAGCCTTGGTGACGCTGAACTCAAGGGCGTTAAGTTGGAAGAAGAACAAGTGGTAGGATTTTCATTTAAAAATGAAAGGCGTTTTTTGGCTGATGTCCCAGGTGTTAATTCATCTTCGGCGTACTGTAGTCGTTTGACACGTCTGCCACTCTCGAGGTCTAGGATTGGTCTAGGATTGGTCGAGGAGAACAATAGGTAAAGAACGAAACAATAGCCCTAACCCTGATAACAATAGACGGTGCAGGTTATAGGGACCAATGAAATTAGAGGTTTGGAACCGTGCAGGTCTACCGGTCTTTATCTCTTGGACATGTTCTTCTGCTTTTCGGTATTTCACCGAGGACTTGTAGCACTTAATGCATACTGCAACGTCTGAATTCGAGTAAACAGTTGCTTTGATGTCCAATGTCTTGTTAATAAGTCCTTGAAGATCAACAGAGCTTGTTCCTTTACTACCAGATTTAAAAACACGCATACGTTGTTTAGAATTGACTGCAACTGAGCAGATAAAGCAATTTTTATTGCTACTTAATAACTTTTTTGGAGTCATATCCATTTCAGATGGTTGTTATTTTGCAAGGGTGTATCTGTCATTTCTTGCTGTGTTTTGATTTCGCGGCAAATATAACGAGAAATGCGGACTGACGTAGCTGCTAACAATAAATGCGTTTTATTGGTTCTTAATAACAAAGGGAAAGGAAGGTAGCGCTTGCGTGAGCAGCCGTTGGTGGGGAGGAGCGTTGCGTGACGACCCTAAGAACGGCTGCGTAGGAGACTAGTTCCAGACTGGTCCTGTGTAAAAAGACTAACAAGGGTTCCTTGTAACCTAAATGGTAGACTGCTTCCAGTCCGTGTTTTCTTTAAAGGTCCGTCAAGTACTTAATCCCAAGTAAGGGCGCTCGCAAAAGTGGTGGTCAAACTCATCTCATGTCATCCCAATCCTTCTTGCCATTCTCATCTAATTCCGTGTTTAGCGTGTCATCAAGTGTTATTTTGAGAGACAAACAAGAGAGAAATGGACTGCAAGCAGTCTAATTAAATGGTCTGGTCTGGTACAGCCTCAGTAACAATTTTCCATGTTAATCTCAAGCTCAAGAAAACTTGAGGTCTTCTGAAGCATTCTACACCAAAAACCTAAAACCCACATGGTAGATCTTCAGTGTAACCTACATAAAATGTAACCTGGAAGTGTGGTATTGGTCAGGTCTCATTTGAGCAATAGCCTCAAATGAAGTCTAAATGAAAAACTTTTAGTTTTTAAACCAAACAAAAGGACTATAAATAACTGAATTAACCTTGTAGTTAGGCCAACTAAGAAAAGGTGGTACATACAGGAGTGTCGGGGCACAGTGGTATTAATAATGGTTAGCACATTTAATTTCAGATCTGAAGGTCGGTGGTTCCAGCCCCAGTCCCTGCCATGTTGTTGTTTCCTTAGAAAAGAAACTTTACCCCATGTTGTCTCTCTCCACCTAGGTTATACCTGCCAAGTGTCACACCTGCGGATCGAAAACTGCGATCTCACACCTACTCACGCCTGCATTCCCATTTCTCATGCCTGGTGGAAAAGTTTGAGCCATTACAGCCTTGACCGACTCGTTTTGAAAAAAATTATTTAAACAATCTCGAACCAATGCAAGAAAATAATGATTGTACTTTCGCGAAATCTCGGATTTTAGTAAGGAAAGTCACTGGAGACATGGTCATACTCGTCGAGACGAGCTCCATATAATCTTAAATAATCAAACCATCGATTTACTGGCCATAAATCGGAACGTCTTTGGAACATCTTTGGAAATCTTCAGGTATCTTTGGAAATCGTCAGACATCTTTGGATATTATCGGTCCCCTAGAAAAAATCTTGACACTCTCAGGACAAAAATGTCACACCTATGAATCACAAAAAGTTGGCAGGTATAACCTAGGTGTATAAATGGGTATCGGTGACATACTGGTAAGGGGTAACCCTGCAATGGACTAGCATCCCGTCCAGGGGGTAGCAATACTCTCAGTTACTTCATTCTACAGAAATCAGGATAAGCTCTGGCCGTGTGTGTCTTTGGCTAGTGCGCTCCTTGGCTCGTGTGCGACTTTAACTTTTGCATGCATTGGTGAGTGGCGGAGGGAGAGCGGGGGGCGGGAGGGGAGGGAGGAGGGTAGGAAGGGGGTGGAAATCTAGGATAGACAGAGTACAGAAGCTGGGAAAACGTCATTTCCTAGAATGCTTGGTTGGCAAGGCAGCTCAAATTTCTTTTTTTTTATATAAACCAAATTAAAAATAATATCGGAGTAGTTGGAGCACCTCCCCCAGGGCCTACCAGTTCAGTCTGATTTCATGTAACCCAACAAAAAATAAACGTTCGAAGCAACAGCGTCTTAGGCTTATTTGATTAATGCAACGAGTTAAAGCAGTAGCGACCTCTAACGACAGTGGTTCACTGACTAGTAATCAGCTGACAAGATCATACGATCAACGATCAAGATAATACAACTCCCGATCGAGCCAAGCAGTGACCGCCGCCGTTGTCGAGATCATATTGCAAACGACAACTCAAAAGGTCTTGTTGACAACTGTATTTTGAAAAAAGATTGCGACATGCATGTAAGCATACCTGACTGGTTTGCCATACAGAATCCTTTTCACTTCTTCTAGTTCTTTTGGTGGAAGATGTTTCTCCAAAATACTTTCCAAGCTCGTGTATTCGTCCGCCATGTTGACTCAAGGATTCCAAGACCGTGGTGACCTTGAATGGCCTTACTATTTGAAAGGTTGAAGTCTGGGTTCTAAGAGCAATATCTCACTAACAACGAGGGTAGGGCAAGGGAGAAATAAAGTCAGAACCTCTTTCTTCTTTGTCCTTTCTTAAAGCATGATCATTCATGTCAAGCCTTACTATTCATTCATTTTTCTGTGACTGAACATCGTCTGTGACAAAATAAAATAACCACAACAACTCAAATGAAAAGCAAGATATACCCTCCCCTCCCTAAGATAAACATTTGTGCTGCACGCGAGGAATTTTTTTGCTGACTCGACCAGCAACTGAAGCGACGCTCAGCGAAAATTTACTTTATAAATTCTTGTGTGCTACCTATTTCGACACGAACCACTCTTTGCTTGGAAGAGTTCACTTCAATTTTTAATGAAATAGATTTCGAAAGGACGTGAAATGTTCTGGCCACCACGAATCCCAAGGGGTTCTGTCATGATGTGACGTGGCGCGCCAAATTGCGAAATTATTCAAACAAACCTTGAAATTTTTATTGATAGTCTTCAAAATTTTCCCGGACAGCTAAGGGCGAGTAGGTTTTCAGGAAGACAGAGCCTTTCTGGTGCTGGGTAGTTCTTGGAAACTTTTTTTAACCGTTTACGTCTAGTGGTGAGAGTTTTCATTCAAGCGTTGAAATGGCATCGGCGAGGGAAGAGCGACCAAACTTGATGTGGAAACCCAAACCCGATCGATCGACCAACATTCATGAATTCCAGTCTTTAGTAAACCACGCGTTTGGCCTGAACCTAAGTAAGTATATTAATCACTTTCCTTTTCTGTTAAAAATAACTTTCGGTTACGCCCAAAACATATTATATTTTTAAAAAGGTATTAGTTACAGAGTTAAGGGGGCACTTGATACGAAACAGCATTAACGTAGTTTGACATTTAACTTGTAACTTCTCATGTGCCAGCGTAGAACCAGATATTTCAGTGACTTTTAAAGGTTGAAAATATTTTCTTCCAATTTATCAAGAACTTTGGCACATATGAGCTAAGTTTATTTGGTGTATTGAAGGTAATGTCAGATGTACCTATTTTGCAATAAATAAACCCATATCACACACCTCCAGACACACCCCCAGTCACTCCTTTAACGAAGCACATGTGTTGGTCCCTTTCTGCAGTACCCACTGGCACCCAGCTTTTCTCGATCCATGGTAACCAATCAATATAATCAGTAATCATTAATTGATTATTATTGATTGGTTCAATTAGTCGACAATTATTAGTCAATACTCACAATGTAGGTCCTTGTAAATTACTGTGGAATTTATTGATTTTATCGATTTTAATCGGCAAACGATCAAAGATGGCCGAACAATGAGTTGATTAAAAAGGGGACAGTTGAACCTCTTATAGATTCATGACCACCTAAAATGTCAAGCCTAAGTGGTCATTTATGGGAGATGGTTGCTTACGAGAGGTCAGACTACAGGAGTCAAACTTTTGAATTCTTAGATTAGCTAGTTTCAGAGGTTTAGTTTCAATAATCCATGACCACACGTATGTGTAGTTCCACTCCATAGAATTTGCACTCAGTGAGACAGGGTCGTGTGTCAAATGGTTGCTTACAGGAGGTTATAAACAATAGAAATATTCAAACTGTCAGCCCAAAAAGTGGCTGCTTACAAGAGGTGGCCACTTCTGAGAGGTGGTTGCCTATGAGAGGTTCCAACTAATAGTGATTTGATGGAGAACATTTTGGTATTGGAAAAGTGGTCGCTGTGCGGCCACACAGGGAAGTTCGAGTGTACTTTTGGTTAGTTCCAGTCGGGCAAACAACGCATGTGTATACGTACAGGGATCACTGAAAAAATGATTGCTTATGTATGTTTTTGAGATTCAAGGAGTACTACATGACTTGTTAGTAACTTTTAGGCATATTTTCACTCTTTTGTACACTTAACTTTGAAAAATGCAGTAAAATCCTAAACACAGGGTATGGTTAGTCAAAGGATGAGTAGCCCATAGATCAGTGGTCATCAGGATTCCACTGAATATCATTCCTGATTTCCTTTCCTAACAAACACTTACAGAAACATACGAAGAGTTGCGGAAATGGAGTGTTACTCACTGTGCAGATTTCTGGGAGATGTTTTGGAAATATGCTGATGTTATTCATTCCCAGACGTATGAAGAGGTACTACTTTAACAAACTTATCATAGTTTTTAATCAAACATTCAATCCGCATTATAAATAACTCCTTTTGTGATGGTTTAACATATCATACTTGCAGATAGTGTATGAGTCATTTGGGCAAGGAAAAATTTCAGCACGTTGTGCCTGGATAAATGAGTATAATTTGGGACTTTTCAGGGGTGATACTTCCTTTTATGAACTATTAAGTTACCAGTTACACCTGACAACTGGGCACTATGCCCAAGAACTGCACCAATATGGGCACCAATGTGAACATGGCATTTTTCAGTACCTTTGCTGAAAACTGGGGAACTGCCTCACTGTACCTAGGCACTGGGTAGTCTGTCACTAATCTGCACACAATATTAATTTTCATGAGTGCCTGGGCTTTTTGTCCACAGACCCTTGCAATTGCTCAATTGGTTTTCATTTTACTCACAAATGTGAAAAGTTCTGGCATGGTTCTCGGCAGCAGAGGTCAACAAGCCACATGTCCATGTCAGTTGAGTGATATAAGAGCATCCAACTGGTGTGTAGAATTCGAGGTCATGGGTCTGATTCACATTATAAAGGGACTCAGGTTTGTTTTTGTTGTTCCACACTCATATTCCATTTTTCTTACATCTTGCTATACCTAAAACTTGTTTTGAAGGTGTTGGATAATTCCCAGCCAATGGAGAACATCCCTGAATGGTTTCATGGAGTTCGTCTTAATTTTGCAGAGAATCTTTTGCGTTTTGATGACGAGAAAGTTGCTTTGTATTCAGCAGGTATAAAATGATCAATTTCTGTAACTTTCCCTGTTA
>OZ024897.1:17664450-17879450 GCA_964017195.1 Siderastrea radians
TCATTAATTATGGGATTTTATCAGTTGATACAATTCATTTCTTTCGGGGAAAAAACGTGTGGCGGTCTGGCTCTCGGCCAAAATGTGGCAGAGGATGCCTTAGACTCCTGTTTGTTTTCCAACATTTAGCGCGCAATTAGGCTCTCATTCCTTAGAGGAAACGAGGAGGAAGAGAACCAAGAAAGAGAAGAACAGCGATTTTTTTCCCAGCATTTTTCTTCGACCTGAAGTTTTCTTCTCCTCGATTGCTTTTCTTTGGGAAATAAGAGCCTATCGAGTGTTATCACACGTGGCCGGGAAGTCGAAAACAAATCTACCATTCTGTGGGGTAGAAACCAAAGGATTACGATGAGACCTCAAGCGTACTCAAGTGGCCATTTGCAACAATTTCCGACCGCTAACGGAAATGTGTGACCTTGCGCGACCACACACAGTAATTGCACACATTACTTTCTTATCATACAGGCGAATCTAGGGTGCGAAACATGGCTGACAACATCGGTTCATGCCTCTCCTGCCTGCTTGTCCCTGTTTGCGATGTTCAGAGAGAGAAGGGAAACGACCTAGAAACTGCTATGTCTTATAACTAATTTAAAGGAATGGAGGCGAGTGAAAGGCATAATAAAACATTAAACTAATTTGTTTCAGGTGAAGCAGTTTATGATGAGAGCGGTGAGTTGGTGTGCACCAAGCCGTTCCCTTGCATGCCAATCTACTTCTGGAATGATCCTCAAGGACTCAAATACAAGAAAGCTTACTTTAACAAGTTTGCAGGTTAGACTTTGCACACTATAACTACCTAGTGGACACATAGAAGTTTGCTAAAGTGCCAATCATTCGAAAATTTAATATAGGTGTACTTTTATTAAATACTAGCCTCGGTGCGAGTATTACAAAACCCATCAGCACCGTTTAGAAGAGGAAACCTCCAGCTCCCGGCACGGAAAAAGATGCGTGCGGCTAATGGCATCTTCTAAAGGCACTGTTACCAGCCCACTCTGCTTTACCACCCGAGTGTCTGGCATTAGATTCAGTAATCTTTGTGCCTGTCGGTACATTAGGCCGCTATCGATTTCAATCTTAACCTTTCCCCTTTCTGTCGTTCGCAAAGTGGCCACATTGAGCTCCTGTGTATCGTATAGATAGAATGCAAGCCCGTTAGCTGTCGACTGCCTTCACAGTGAACTCATACCCCCCCCCCCCTCCCCCCGAATCCGCCTTGAGGGAATTCTTACACTGTTTTCTGTCGGCCGACAATGAGTCACTTGGACCTAGGATTTGACAAAAATGCACGTCCCCGACTACCTTGTGCAGCTGTCTGTGCAGCTTATATCTTGCCAAAAATGCCAGGACCCCATGCCTTGTTTATGGTGACTGTCAATTGTTTGCTGTTTTTTGGCAGGTGTTTGGACTCACGGTGATTTCTGTTCAATCAGTTCTTTAACAGGAGGAATTCTTATGCTTGGCAGAAGGTAGAGTTTGGTTAACTGAGGTGTACTTACGAACGCAACCCTCGCTGTTTGTTCAAGCTTTTTTTGTAGGTTTATGGAAGCCATTTATTGTTATTGACCTGTATTTTCTTTCTTCCTGTTTTTAATCCAGTGACGGGACTTTGAACCCAGCTGGTGTCAGGTTTGGGAGTGCGGAAATTTATAACATTGGTAAGAAAAAGTAATGAATTAGTATTCCCATTTAGACGGACGAGTAGAAAAATCCTGATACACAGAACACGGTCACAATGGGTATTAGGGCTCCAGGGCTCCGGACTTAAAAATGTAGGTTTTTCAGGGTTCCAAGACAGAAAAATCGTGGCTCTGGGGCCCATTTTGCCAGAATCACAAGTTTTGTTCGGGCTCCAATTAGAGATAGGCTTCAAGCTACTGGCTCCAAAGCAAAAATTACGGGTCTCCAGGGCTCCAAAGACACGCCCTTTGGGACCTGACAGAACACAAATCAATGACATCCTACCCTCAATGTAAAACGAAAAACAGATCTTCCCACTGCACGGAAATTTTTACTTTATTGCATATGGTATCACAGCTTCTAGTCAATAACTAGGTGTAAAACATTAGATTGCCTGTGGAAATTAATGTGTCACTTTGCTTTTGGTACGTGTTTACTGACCTCTAAGCTGTACGACTAGTTGAAAGACCTCGTACAGCGTGACGTAGTAAATCGGAGCAAAAATGCTTGTTTTTTTTTTTCAACCAATAAGCGGCAAATCCAAATCCATGGTCCTCCATCCATTTGCGGTTTTTTGATTGTTTTTGTAGTTGAAAGGTTCGAAGAAGTGGAAGATAGTCTATGCGTTGGCCAGCTAACTAACGAAGGAGAACGAGTGGTACTTTTCTTGAAAATGGCCAACGGATTTAGGTGAGGAAAATGAACTGAAAATCTCCCTTACTTGTACAAACTGTTCTTGGGTTGGTTCATTTGTTAAAATCGTAAATGTGTCTGGTAACTCACCGCTGTCACCAGCGTAAACGAGGAAATTGGTAGGTCACGTGGGAGGCAATATAGGGGAACCCTTACGAGCGGTGGTTAGGGAAAGCATGACTGTTTCTTCTGTTTCCGAATCGTCAATTATGTTTATGGAGGCCTTGAGGCATGGGTGAAACGTGGCGGCACTCCGTACACAATCTGATATCAAGAATATCACGCCAGGGTACTATTCTTATGCGTCCAGGAACTGTTTTAGGCAAGATAATACAGTTGGACCTCTTTGATATGGACACCGAAGTGAAGGGCCTAGTGTCCGTATTACGTAGGTATAGTCTATAAGAATTTTGGTCTTTTTCGGACCAACCAAACTACCCGTAATAGAGGTGTCCGTAAGGCCGGAGACGGTCGACTAAATACAATCGCTTGTTACAGACAAAGTCTGAAAGGGGACCACTTATGGAGAAGAGAAGGGGTCACAAAAACGTTTCAACACTACAGAACATTCACTATCATTATTTTTTATTTCAGTTTCGACAACGAGCTGGTGACCCGAGTTAAAAGCACCATCCGTCAGCGGTTATCAGCGCGACACGTACCAGAAATCATCCTAGAAACAAAAGAAATACCATACACAGCAAGCGGCAAGAAAGTGGAGGTCGCCGTGAAAAGGATTCTTGGGGGAGAACACGTGAAAAACAGAGGGGCTCTGGCCAACCCTAACTCACTGGATCTTTATTATGACATACCAGAACTGAAACAAGGATAAACAGGACATATTGCATAGGAAGTCAAGTAATTCAGTCGGGACTATCTTTTTAAACTTTTCGGGGGGAGGAAGAGCGTAAAGCTGATATTTTGGCAGCCGAGTGTAACCACCCTACTTAGCAAGGGTTGCTGGGTCCGTGTTAAATCCGTGTCATTATAATGAGATTATAATAAGGAAGGAACAACTTGAAAAGGGGAATTCAGTGACTACAGTACACGCAACGGTGGAGCTCTCCTGATTTGGTTATCTCTCAAGGGGTAAGGGAGTTATCGAAGGAAAACAAGAGTGCCAAGGTATTTGTGGGATTAATTTTATTGAAAAAGCAAAACAACAACGACAAATATTTCACTGAGAATAATCTTTTATTCTCCACGCCTTTCGTCTAGCGTTCTTATTAATGTCCGGTTACAAAAGTGTCAAAATTGTGGAACAGAGTATTATGATTTGGGTTGGGTGGCTTACTTTACTTAAACGGGGTTGAATTGTGGTTTCTTTTAGACTTAAGCGTACAAGAACAAAATTCTATTTTCATTACATAGCACATCGAACGCCTGGTTGATTGACTTACCATTTATAGGGTACTACTTTTATTTGTGAACAAGGCTATTTATAGAAGGTATAATAGAATGTTCGCAGAAATTTAATACTCAGCAGTGTCTATTATAAAGTAATATATTTTCCCAGGTTTAAAAAATGTCTGTGAAGTATAATATGAGGTTTGTTAAACGGCCTTCGAGTGTATATGTATAAGGTTCCACTGTTCTCGAAGATATGAGTAAAGTTTTTTAACAAGGAACTGTTTGACAGTTACTAAGCGACCTGTAAATACCTGCATCACCAGAATATTCGAGAATGTGGCAATTGTTTGTGAAGCCCTTTCACACGCCACACGTTCGTCCGATGAAACTCTTACCACATTTCAAACTAAATGAAAAACTTCAACATGTTATCCAGACCAGCAGGCAAAACAAGATAAAACATAAATAAGATAAAACAAGATAAACTGAGGCGAAAATGTTCAGCCAATCTCACTAGAGAGTGTAATTAAATAAGAAAAATGTTCAGCAATCGTGAATTTTTTTAAAAGAGCAAAGAAAATAATGGCTATAGAAATATTTGTTCAACAAGGAGTCAGCTAAAGGACAATATTCTGGTCGCGAGACAAGGTTATAAGAGTAGACGTAGTATCTACTGTCCATTTGGAGAATTCGAATTAGTCGTAAAAAAGCCATACATTATCTGATCCCTATAGAGACTGGACCAACTTTATTAAAGCTTAGTAAAGGCTCAGACTTGAAGTTAAGACTTACACGGGACCAGTTCCAAACGGATCCGGTCCAGGGGCCCGTTTCTCGAAAGTCCCGGTAACTTTTCGGGCCCGGAGCTGTATTTTAAAATCAAAATCTATAGAATGGTAGTGTAGCTTTTAACCCGCAAACAAAGTCGACTTGTTTCGTCAACTTAGAATTTTACTTCTTAGCTTTAAAAACCAACCAAATTTAAATATTTAAGGTAAATTTTACGCTCATAAAGTAGCTTTCGGGCCCGAAAAGTTATCGGGACTTTCAAGAAACGGGCCCTTAAGACCGGATAGGCCTTCTGTTTACACGGGACCGTTCTGGAACCGGTCCGGAACGGATCCAAAACTGGACCTGCTGTTTTACAGGTCCAGTTTTGGATCCGTTTGGATCCGTTCCAGACCAGTTCCAGAAAGGTCCCGTGACTTGGATCGGTTCCAAACGGTTCCATGCAAGTAAACAGAAGGCGATCCGGTCCGGTCCCTTGTAAAGGACTGTAAACATAGCCTCAGTAAAGTATGCACGTATCGACAACAAATTCACTGAAGGCAAATGACCGTGATTGGCAAGAATTGTGACGACGTTTCTTTTCAATCATTATCATTTGTTTTCTGTTCAAGAATTTTCTCTTGGCATGTACGCTAAACAACGCTGGCTTCTTTCGAGATTGGTGGCAAATTAAAACAAAATAGAACATCGAAGCTAAAAATTACGGTGTATTCGGCTGAATACTGCGTGTCACAAAAGACGTGTTTGTGCGGATCGTTGGACAAATAAAGGGTTTCCTTGAGTGAGAATTGCTACTCAATCACGCACAGCTTTTGGGGAGCTTTCAGCTGTCTCAGCTGGAAGACCTTTCAAGTGTTTTCAAACTTTTCCGTTCAACCGCAAACTGGGGAGGTGAGCAGCTTCTCTGAAATCCTAATTTTCCTCATGCAAATTATCTCTTGACCATATTGTCAGAATCACTGATCTGCGTGGGCGTTAACGTAGCAGTCGCAAGTTAGTCAGTCTGTCCGGCCAAACTGATACCTCAGTTTGTTCAGTTCAGTGATCAATCCAAGTCGCTGTTGCTGTTGAAGGTTTTTCTACTGAGCCCAGATAGGTTTTTAAGAAAGGTTCCTTACATTTGATATCCAAAAGTAAAAAGGCCTTGTAAGAAAGGGAACAAGACTGACTGGACCAAAATTGTCATTGCCACCGGTTGTTGATCCTACACACTCTTTTTATTTTATAAGAACCATTTTTATAAGAATGTTAAGACTGAGATTTGCCCCCAAATTAAAAAAAAATGTATGGGCTAAAATTAGAACATCCTCAGGCTCAGCCAAATTGTATGCGTTTTTATAAAAATAAAAAATTAAAAAAAAAAACATAAAAAGAGTGTACCAGACAGATCTTGTCGTTGTTTTGGAGGGTGACGCAATTTTCCCTTTCTTGGGTAAGTCGAAACACTTAAATTGTGAACTTATACATGTTATATGAATTACAAACTTACTAGGCAAAAGATTTTACTGACCAAATTTGAGGGATGCGGGTGTGTTAGAAAACACTCAGACGTGTTTTAAAATTATCCATTATGTATCAAACAAAAATTTAAAAACAACGCGACTGGAATCTACATTATTTTTCAAATTAAGGCAATAAAATTAAGTTTACAGCTCTCAAGTTGCACGAAAAACTCCTTGACATTGGACACTGACTGCATTCCCATACAAACAATATAAATTCTGACTTTTTACAAGGTCTGCTTGTCCTACTATATAACGCATACGTACGTTTGCTGCCGCGGCCTTTTTCACGCGGCAGGCGACTGCAACTGCGCTTAACTATCCCGAACGGAAGGAGGGACCGCGCGAAGTGTAACCAATTAGCCCAATTTCGATATATTAAAATTCAACTTAAAACAATTAACAGACATCACCACGGGGCTTAGGGGAACAATATAAGGATTTATATGGGTTTATTCCCCCAAGCCTCAAAATGATGCCTATTGTTTAAGACCGAATTTTAATATATCGAAATTGGGCTAATGAATTATTCAACTCTTCCGATGTTTTACTCACTAAATACAAGAAATCTCATTCCGCAAGCATGCACATAATCATGGGCGAGCAGTACATATATTGCCAGTAGAGGGATGTGCCACCGTCTGCACCGTCTCAAGTTTTCTGAACAGAGTCATAATGAGCGAGTGAAGCGTCTTAACATGGTTTCGGTTCAGAAAACGAAAAGGCCAGCGAACGTGGGTTGAATGTGCAGAACTGCACTTAAAAAACCAAGGAGGATCGTTAAGAATAGGCGACCGATATCTAACGCTGACGAAGATGGAAACAAAAAACCTAAAATTTTTATTGAGATTTTTTCACAAAAATATGTTATTGTAGTTTTGAAAACATAAACCACTAATTGATCTTATAAGAAGGCGTTAATCACTAAGCGAACTTACGTGAAAAGGAAAACATTCTTGTGTTTACAACCCAAGCAAAACCTTCAAAGAAAGCTTAAAAGGCCGTGAGAAAAGCCCATGGTCACGTGCTCACAAGTAAGTTCTGCTAGTTTCGCATAGCTAAGCCATTAGTGTCATCACCATCATCATTCCGCACTTTTTCTCACCGCAAAAACGGTAACGAACCGAGGACCATAAAACATGCCATTAATCATCTGTACATTAATGAAGGAAATGGACGAAGCCTTTTTAAATCTCTATACCCAGTTGAGAAACTTCCCAGGCGAAACGTCAACAAGGAACGAGAGTATTAACCAAATGTGGTCGCTAGAATGTTTATCGAGCGACAAACTGCGCAACTTTCATTTATCCATAGTTTTCCTCCTACACTCCGCTAGGTCAACGCGAATTAATGCCTCACCGAGGCTCCCCAACACTAAAATGACACCCTTCTCACGCCTTCTGTTATGGCCCAACGATCTAGATTCTGGCGGAGAACGCAAATGAAATAAAATATCGCTGTTGTTCAACTTATTTAGGATTTTAGATGCCCAGGGAAATGAAACTAAACTCCACCGTTAACAAAACAACAGGAAATGCGAATATTCAATGTACGAACGATTATCTGTTATCAGGGAGGAGCAAACGGGAAACTAACATCACTGTTTACGTTTCAGAAGGAAATGACACTCTTGAATGAGTGCGAAATCAATGACAAAATCTTTTTTACACTCTAACTGAAACCATGGCGAGCGGGCAGCCATGCGTGTTTCAACAATCGTAAAGGAAAGTACCAGGCTAAAAGAGTCCATCGCGGCCTAGCGTCCGGCAAGTTTCAAACTTTTTTTCTGGTGATCTTCCAATGCAAAAACTAATTTTAACATTGCTCTTTCAACATTCAAGACAAAAGGCTCGGTTTTTTGTTTCAAAACGATTATCGAAGTGGCAGTTTCAGACCTAACGTTAGAAAACAAGTTGCTTGTCTGAGGTGAGATGAATCTTTGTGAGGGACCACCATGATGAATTTGGGACCATTTGAAGCAATTCTCGGACAAATATCATTCTCAGAACCTCCTATCAACAATAATATTAAATGTTTTTCCTGCTAGTGATGCCAAACAGCATAATTTGTTCCGCCAGGGACACCAGACCATCATCTGATACGTAGTAATCAGACTCCAACAAACTGACGTGACAGTAACCCATAAAGCACCAAAAAATACCATCTCGAGACATCAGGTGTTATTGTTATTTTGTTGTTTTTAGTAGCAACAGCAAATACATTCTGAACTTAAAGTCGGGATAGGTATAGTGTTAAATTACCACACTGATTAACGTATGTCGCTAGAACAGAACCGATGATCTTATTTGTTCAGTACCCAACAAGACCATAAACCCCGGCCATAAACTTCATAAATCTGAGATGAGGGCCATCCCACAAAACTCTAAATATTCATCAAGGTTTTTCGTTTCCATCAGGCACTGGCACTCGTACCAAACAACAGAAACGTAATCTTTTAAGCTACTGAAAGCCGGCATTGACAGGTTGTTTCTGGAAAGCGGACTTACACGAAGCGTACACGAAGTTCAGTCCTACACATATGCCAAGATTTGCCTTTCGACTTCAAACTTGTGACACACCCTAACCCAAATTTCAGAAGCTTCTACCAAGCAATTTACCCAAAAAAGGGCACAGTTACAACACGGAATTTCGGGTGTTGTTTAGATCGTATCCACAACACACCCATTTACCCAACCAGCAGTTTTCTCTCCGGTCCTTTGAAAAGGCAGATTAATGAGCGTAGTCTGCCTTGCATTTTCAGAAAAACAAGCAAGCTTAACATTGTAAGTAAAACATTATTCTCCTGCTCCTTTACTTGTCTGCTCCGTTTATGTCAATAGTAGCCCCTGATATCAAAGGGGTATGACAGGATAAAAACTCGACACACCCAGTACGACACCAGAAAGTAAACATAACCAAAGAATTATTTTTCTCCTTTTTAATAGCTTGGCTTTTCCTATCTTTGCTAAAATCCGGTGCTTCTCACTGAAAATTCTACTTGACCTCGTCTTTGACTATTCCCAAAAGTTATCAACATTTTAATTCTCTTGTGGGGGGGGGGGGGGAGGGGCAGGGCGGGAGACCGGGAGAAAAGGGGGCGGTTGGTGTACGGGAGGCGGGAGAAGAGGTGGTGGGAAACGGGAGAAAAAGGGAAAAATTATGCAACATTGCGCAATATTTCGCAATCGAAAAAATGCAAAGGGGCGGAAGCCAAAAAATACAGGGCGGGAACCGGGATTAAAGGGTACGGGAAGCGGGAGGTTCAAACCCCCCTGTTCCCCCCCCCCCCCACTCTCTTTACAATACCAACACATGATAAACCTACCGAAACCGAGGCGGCTGAGCCAATTTCGCTTTCATTTTCTTTTCTATTTTGGTAACAACATTTTCAGTTGCGTTTACAATTGCGCGCGCAATTTTTAAAGCAGACGCATGAGTGAAGCAAATCACCAACTTGACGCTGACGTAGCACTTTCTCGTGAAATTAAATCGTGAAAAGAATCAGCAGGTTTGAATTGCAAAGGTTATTTTTCAGGGGTGAAAGATTGCAGCTGACGTTTCCTTACACGATTATTTTGAATCAAACTTTAGTCATGACTTCACAGCCTCACTTCATCACTACTTTTCAACGTTCACATATTCAAGTTGGTATATTTGGCTTCAATTTGGCACATGTCCTGAGCTCAAAGCTCTCTTTCATCGCTACATACAAAGATAAAAAAATGTATTGTTTCCGGTAAGAAACCTAACTCCCTTTCTGTCTTGGCTTCTTTGATCTTACGAGTATAGGCAAATGTGATAGCACTGACCCTTTAAGTGGGTTCATTGGAAGCAGTCTGTACCTATACATAACAGAAGCTCGACACGGCTGAACCAAAGAAAATGCATGCTTTTAAGCCTCAAAAGACGAGGGTTCTTTTGTTTGTAAATAGGCGTTTTTCTTTCCGTTTTTCAGGTGAAAACCAACGTTTCTAGAAGACGTAAATTTAGAATCTTTCTGTCATCGCGTGCTGTTGTTGATTATCCACCTCTGATACAGCGTAACCTCCTTCTGGCAACTTTCAATTTACACTACAGTTAGTGCAGTTTAAATGTTCTTTCAGTACCTGAAACCCACCACTCTCTTAAATGATAAACAGAAAAAGCGAGAAAGAGCTGAAACAGTAATGTTCAGTGAATGATGTTCTTTTGTTTTATTTTAGTTGTTTCGGCTCCCCTTCGGCTAAGCTGAAGGTAGGAATTCTTGCCTTTTACTCATAATCATCCCTCTAAGGCCAGTAACAGACATGAACGGAAAGTTGAGTCAGATAAAACCGAGCGATAAAGGACTTGATGGAGCCGTAACAAATCCAGTCGCGGCAAGTGTAATGATGGGGAGTGATAGACTGAAGAAAGCCACCTGGGATGACTTAAGTTCGCCTCTGTGGCTACCGAGGTATTGACTGAAGTTCGCTACAGTCAGTTACTGAAAAGATCCGTTTGGAGGCTATTTTTCAAGCATTGCTTGAGTAGGTCTGTGGAATGAGTTGCCACGTTCGGAAAAAATCAAAGGAAATCCTGAGCGACGTGGAATCTACTTTATCAACAAAATCTGAGAGTCAGCTTACACCTTTTTAAAATATCGATGAACTCAAACCACGGCATGCACAAATTAGGAACTCATTAATAGAAATACGAATGAAGCCCATCTAAGTTCACTGTTCGCAACAAAACGGCAACGATAAGATGCATAGTAGCAACGAAGAAAGAAGCCAGTCTGTAAAACTGTGAACACGAAACACTTGTTGTTATCGAGCGTAATGGTTTATAAAACGCCTAAAGGGAGAAGGGAATTCGGGGTTATGTTTCAATAGCTTGATTGCTATCTAACCTCTTGTGATCACTTGTGGAAGGTTGAATCGCCAACAAACATTTGGCAAGGGGCAGTGGCCAACACCTGCATATATGTCTGATAAAATTCTCCCCCCAAAGTAATCCGCATCTTTCCGATCCAAACGATAAACGGATGAAGAACAATTTGGAGGTTTAGCGCCTACGTACTAGAAATCAAACAAATGGCTGTCGAAACGATTGATACACCGACTCGAATCGAAAGATTAACTTTCTCTGTACCACCTTCCTGTTGAAGGAAGAGGCCGGTTTGATTGCTCTGTTCGATTCAAACCATTACCTCACGCCAAATACAGATGAGTTTCACGTGAGTAAGGTTGACGTGATTTTCTGATAAGCGAGTCTCATGTCACACACCCAGCACTCATAGGCACCCTGTCACTCCACTATCCGGACCTATCAATCAAACGTAATCAAATCATTATCATTCAATTACGTCTACGTCAAAGCTCGCACTGAAGCAGCTGCCAGTAGTTTGAAATGGATGTGTGCCGGGAGAAACATGTTGGAATCGCTAACAAATGACCCTCGTTGAATTTGGGTTTCTTCAAGGCTACCTACAAGGTGATTTTGTGTACCTAAACGTTAATTTATGTCTAAGAGATTTAATACTCGGTGATTTAATACTCTGTTACTATCACATCAACGAAAAGCCTCGCAAACGAGCGCCGTGAAGGCGAGGGACCGCCATATTTACAGTTTACCTTGCCCAGTAAAACACAGCGGCGAAAACTTAACGCTTTGGCGACCGTCAAGGACTTTGATATTCGCCGAACAATAAAAATGCGGAGAAGTCCCAGAGACCTATCTGAAATGCGGGCCAAAGTGACCGAACAATACTTTATGGTGCGCATCGGCGATGTGTCGGTCAACCCGCGTATCTACTAAATTTTATTACCAAGTGCGTTGGAATCTGTAGTCAAGTTTATCACATTGCCATGAAATCATCTAGTATTGTACGAAAAACGTTGAAGGAAACCGAAAGGTTTGGCTTCTACGGATCACAAGGAGAAAAACTGTTGGTTTAGAGCATTCCTCATCTGTTGATATTTTGTCTTGCTTTGTCTGGCCTACCCTCGCCCTCTACGTTATAGTTAGTACATCATGCATCTTTACTGTCCTAAAAGGGTTGTTTTGGCACGTGGCCGACGTATGTACTTCTCTCTTGTGCCCCTGATAGCGCACATCCCTCGGCCTCTGTATTAAAACCAGATTTCTTTTCGGAAGCTCTGGATGGGGGTGCTTTTATAATTCTTAGTTGTCAGTTTAATATTTCGGCCATCTCTTTATCATAATTTTCAAATGCGTTAAGCCAGGGTTTTGCTAAGTCAATGGGCAGTAATTCAAACGTCTTTGTTATCGGTTAAAAAAGCTCGCTTTTCACCCGACATTCATAATTTTCCTTGGCTAGTACCAGCTATTAGTTAAACCCCATCATACCCTCTTTGTGGCCTCTTGCTAACGCTTTCTGGTTTATTTAGTAAATTTTTCTCTTCATATATAACTTTAATGTGGTTTTTCTAAACATGATGGTAACTTGTGGCAGTTCAAACAAAATAGCACTAAATACGCTCCCTAAAAGATGCCTTGAACATTAAATTGAAGTCATCACGCAATTTCAATTATTGTTTTCGCGTCCCGTAAAATGGACGACTGTCCACAGGTTAAGAGGTTATTCGGTTTCAATTTCAAGACATTTATGCTTGCATATCCCTGTCTTGTTTTTTGCTTATGGTATAGTTGATAGTTCCATCTCATGCGATAACGTTTGCGATTGTGGCAACTTTAGCTCACAATCGTCAAAATCAGTTAGTTTCTCTTTGCTTTCGTTTTGCCTTCTTTCCTGAGTAAAAGGAAGCGAGGTTTCGCTAATGGGTTTAGCATTTGTTGGAATGGTGCGGATTTGTTAAAAGCGTGAGTAGTACAAAGATTAACGCTGAGCTGGTTTGTTTTGCGTAGGTTGATTTCATTTGGACAACATACGTTATGCTAGAGTTGAAGAATTCCTATCTTCTCGGCGTCATTATACTCCTGTTGCTGGTCAGATTAGGTAAGTATTGTGTGATAATGTCCACATTGTGTCGCTCAAACCGATCCTCTCACTTGTTTCGTTCACTTAATTTGATTTTCACGACCCATGTTTATTTAACAGTTGTGTATTGTAAAACACGCTTAGTGAGCTGTAGAGACCCCCATGGCAATTTCTCTGGTATTCTTATGTCAGTACGTGTTGTGCGTGATCGGTGGATCATTAATCCTTTTTCTGTGATAAAAATCATTTCAGAAGGGTTAGTAAGATAAGGTGATACAGTCGAAGCCGATTGATCTTGAACGATATTTTAGTCCTTGACATTGGCAAGCGTTCAGCTGTGGTTTGATTTTCACGTTTGCAACGAATAACCGTATGTACCATCTTGAAAAACAGAAAGTTGAGTTTTGTACTGGAGAAATTGGGTTTAGTACTCTTAATTTTGGTTCTCTGGAATAAATAAATCACTGCTAATGTTTACTGACTGCTGCTGATGTATTTAACCTTTTAAACTGATTAACTTTGTTTCTTGGGCAGTGTTTATAAATATGTATCCACTCAAGCATTCTGTTGCTCAAGTTGACACCTTTAATGGGGGGGTTTATTAATTCCGTCATTGAAATTTTTTATCTGTGTCGAAAACTGCTATGGGGATTAAGTTCTGTTTAATTAACTCAATCATGTCTTTCTTACTCTCTCACACTTTGAGCCATAAACCTTCTTGTTTACAATGCATAGGGCTAGGAAATGTATAGACCACCCCATGGGGAAGATGCTTCTGTTTTACTAACTAGTCTGATAAATACTTTTTCATAATTATCATTGTTTTTGTTTTATGAAATTTTCATTGATTTAACCTGTGGAAATGCCTTGTTGATAATGTAACAACACCTTATTTAAAAAAAACAACTGTCTTATATGAGCTGAAAAAAAGAAGTAAAGGTTAGTAATTAAGTTTTTGGTAATTGCGTTCGACGATAGGAGAACGCAACCCTAATCCCGGCAGGAGTGAAATCCGAGATTTTCTCTGTAGTGGATGGATGGTGGATGGATGGTGGATGGACGGACACCAATTTAGCCCCCTCCCCCCGAAGATTTTTGCAGGGGCATAACGTCGGCCGGGAACTGGTGTATACTTTGACTCGCTTTCATGGAACCAAATGACCTTGCTTACCCAAAGGCGTTTTTGTTGCGAAGAAGCTTGTTTTGAACGAGGGAAGTTCCAGGATTGAAAAAGCAACCTTTCGCCCAAGGAGTTATTGTAAATCCTTGATCGAAGTCTTAGAGAAGTATGCACGACTCCTTGGTACATATGTCAACCTGCAGTTCGCGGTTCAGTTGGCATTCTAACCTTCTCGCCTTCGATGAAGAACCACTCGGCACACAACATTCAAATTTATGCATGGTTCAATTTTACCTGTTACCATCCCCCCCCGGGCAACCCCAGGGACAAGTCCAGCCCTTCGGTCCCGGGGGTGGGGAATTGTTTGAAGCCGTCTTGTCCCGGGGGAGGGGGGCGGGGCAAATCGAAAATAACTTCTTGTTGTTCCCTCGTTCTTGTGCAGTACGTCACTTCTCGGTTGACGCCGGACCGCGTGGAGAAGACTGCCTATTTCCAGGGAGAATTTCTAGAATTTGTAGCAGACTGGTTAGAGAAGATAATCTCTCAAAATTAAAATCTGTATTCGAAGGTACTTTTATTTTAAATTGTTAAACGAATGTGCGTTTGAAGCGTACTCGAATAGTTGGCGTTCATCATAAACAAAGGTTTATTTCTTCTGTGAGCGTATTTATGTATATACTAAGACGACTAAAATAGACTCTATATGAAAACGGATGCACTGCTTTGTATTTAACAGAGGTCTCAGTCCAGCGTTCATTCTTATGAAACAAGCTAAGAAAACCTCCTTTAAAATGCTACCATCGACTTGTTCACAGCCTTTTGTGCGTATGTGCTATATTTAGAATAAATCACTTCGCGAAAATTCTTTACTCGCTAGCCGTATGCGGTTAAGGGTTTTCTTCAGTTTTTTTTTTCAAATATAGTGTGCATGTTTTTATTACATTATACATGTAGTGTCCTTCGTTCAAGAAACTCTAGAAAAGCGTTTAAGTTCTTGTCAAAATGTCTGGTTTTGCTATTGTACGGAAACTGCAATATCGTAATCTATGTTTTGTACACAAAACAATGTATTTGTGGTCGATGAGCAGTCCCGGGGGTGGGGAATTGTCTCTTTTTGCATGCCCGGGGGTGGGGAATAGACCGCCAAGCGAGAACAAAATTGCAAATCCCCGGGGGGTATGCCCGGGGGGTGGATGGTTACAGGTAGAATTGAACCATGCATTATATGTCCGTGAAAGAAACACGCTATTTGAATTTACTTGATATTTAAATCATTTCTCTCTCGAACAATGCCTTGGCGAGTCACTCTCGAAGTTTTGTGTAATGTCCATGCTGCCACTTTTAAATTTAGAAATTGCGTTGTCTGCTTATTTCGGAAATCGACGTTTATTAACGAAGCCGCAAACTTAAAGAGGTTGAGAGGACCATTGCGCGAATATTTATGGTGGTTATCAAAGGTAAAGAGTTCAACGGTAGTTGTAACATTTTAGTTTAATTCTGTATTTACATGTGAAACTTTCGATGAGTACATACAAGCGGTCAAGTAACTAAATATTTCCGCCTGAAAAATAACATATGTCACGCAACTTTGTTATTTTAAGATTTACATGTATTTCGTATCCGACAATGTTCGATTTTCTATCGAAAATATATCAACCGATAACAACCGAGGGTCGAGAAAGATCAGAAAGCTGAGCAGACTCTTTCTTTTCCTAATTTCGGTGTCGACAAGGGTTACAGTCGAACGCACTCCACTAATCTGCGATTACTACTAGTATAATAATAATTGGCTTGGGGCTACTTAAATCACTCAAGGATTTGAGGCCAATGAAAATTTTTTCTTTTCAATTATTTTTAATATTAAAATGCTTTCATGATTCATTTTTAATACCTGCTCCATCTTAATTTGATAGATTGGACTCTGGTATAATTTAATTTACTATATACCTTGTTTGAAACAGATTTATCAAAAGCTAAGTTTAGTGTTATTTGAATTCTGCAATTAACTCAGTCTAGCAGGGCTGGGCCAGGATTCTGAGAACTTCATGGCAGATAGAATGTCTTGAATTGCATTTGCCAGCTATTTGGAATACTAAATTAACTTTGTCTCAAAGATTTTAACTAATGCTCAGTTTATCATATGTTACAAATTAGCTCAGTTAATTAATTTTGGCATGAACACTGGTGAAATCAATAAAATACACACTTGTGCCCAACAATAGTTAAAGCGAGGTCCATTATATGTTTGTAAATCTCCCCTCAGTAGATTTTAGATTTGATCAAAATTGAACACCATCTGTAAAGCAAATCCTCATGGCATATTTTTTGTAATGCTTGACATTTTATATGTCACTGCCTTTAAAGAACGGAGGTCGTAAAAACAGATCTGAAGTACTTTAAATGAAAGGTAAAAGGTGAATATGAAAGATGAAAGTATTTTGTACCTTCTTTTCCTTTTAGGTTTTTCACAGAATGCTTATGGAGAAGATTCCCCAAACACCAAAGATGACCCAAACACTGACAATAAAACAGTCAAATTTCTTAAAGAATTACCTGAAAGGAAAGGATCCAGTAACCTAGCGAGTGATAAATTCAACATCACATCAGGACTAGACTTGCATTACATAGTCACCACACGGTTTAGGAAGGAAATGGCAATTTTGTTCTCCTGGCTGCCTGAGTTGAATCAGTGTAATGTTCTTGAAGCTGTGTCCAAGGAAACCTTCTGCAGTGTGCCAGACATTGTTGAACTTCTGTCCAACTTAACAGAGATCAAACACAGTTTTAATGTGAGCTGTCCTTTTGTTGACTCCAAGAAAGATAAAATTTGCAGTCTCAGTAAAAGAAGCTCAGTGGTCAAAACCATTGGCAATGAGCTATTAAAAGTCTTTGCAACACTCCCCTCAACTTTTAAATGCCATGTCATCAACAGCATTGCCCTAGCCTACAACCTTAAAGGGAGGAGGCATTTGACTTTGTCTGTCAGTGAGGCACAGAATGAAGTATCAAAAGTTTTCCCATCCATTAGCCTGCCACAGACGTGTGCAGACATGGAGATGCACCACTTAATACCTACAATTCCTCCAGTCAATATTACTGTAAATTTGTCCACTGGAAACAAGACTTCCTGGTTGATAAGTTTCACAAAGAAAGGGCCTGACATTTACAGGACTGTCCTGGAATATGAAAGAGAAACTTACCACAAAGACAAGGTTTTGGGTCCTGGTAGCACTGCACAGTATTTAGCAGAAAACAAGGAAACGATAGACAGCACCCAACTTGTCACTGTAGGAGTGTTTGGTGGCAGCAAGAAATTTTCTGTACTGTTCAGATTAAAAGTCAAAAGAAAGCAATCCAATCGCCTAAGGGAGATGAGATCAACTTACAAGATTGTACAGGCTTTAGCAGCCAAGAAGCAGAATGGACTAAGGGAAATTTTTGATGCCACCATCATCACTATTAGCTTGAGTGGAGAGCGATCAAACATTACAAAAACACCCCCAAAAACGAACAAGTGGACCTTGAATCAAATCAACAAGGCCAAGGACTTGTTCCCAGCTCATTTGTCAGAATATTACAAACACCTAGGAAAACCAGCACGTTGTTTTGTTGTACTCTACATCTCCAGAAAAATCAAGAAAACCCCAAAAGAAGTGGAAATGTTTTATTCTTCATTTGGCCATCTGTCAAGGAAGCACACATGTTATTACACAAGGAGAACTGTTCCCACTGACACAACTATTGAAATTACTGAAGAACGTTTTACTCAGGAAAACACACTGACAACAAGAGTTCCCAGTGTGACTGATAGAACAGCAACACCACTGAATGGAAGTGATGGTAGCGTGGATCACATTTCAGAGAAGGTGGTAAAAGAAGACTTTTCTACTTTGGAGATTGCACTTTTTACTCTCCTGGGACTTCTTTGCATTGCCATTTTGGCATTTACAGTCAACTGTGTGCGGGTGTCAGCTTTGAGACCAAAACCAGCAGCAAACAGTGTTGTGAGAAATAGTACAGTGCAGACTGCATTGTTTCGGAAAGATACTAGTACTGTCGTGACAGGTAACAATAGAAATGATACTGTACATTTTACTGGCAGGATTGAAAGGAATGGTAGACATTTTAAGCCACCTGGTAACCAGCATCTTTCTGCAAGGGAGACAAACATCTTTGACAATAAGTTAAACCATGACTGTTTAAAACTTAACTCACTGCAGTTACATCATATTGGTGAGAGTGACAATGAAAGAGGTTGCTCAGAAAGCTTTCAGTCTCAAACTGAAATTGGTGGACAGGATATCTCAACAAACACCAGAGCACATACAGAAAATGAATATTGCTTAGACTCTTCACCACAACAGCAAAGGAGGGATAATGATGTGGTGGAGTTACCTTGGAGAAAGCACAATCCCTGTGAGACTGCATGTCAGCGCACCAGGAAAGAGGTGCTTGATGACAGTGTACAGGACAATGACACAGTTCTGGAGTCACAAGGAAGAGCAATAAGTTACTGTAGTATTTTTGATGCAAGTAGTAAAGTGCAGCCTCACAGAACACTACACACTGGCTGTCCCCCATCAGCAGAGTCACATGAAATGGTGGTGGTTTTATTGGATGGTGAGGGACCAACAGAAGAAAGGTTTGATGTGGTTCACTTGAATGCTGAATCTTCATAATTTATTTAACATGTTCTCCTTTATGTTCATATTTATTAACTATTTGTTACATAAAAAATGTTTTAAATCCAACTGTTATTGGCAACTGGTGTTTCCACAACCTCGGCACAAGTCATCTTTCAAATCAAAGGAAGTCACAGTAATCTTCAGATGACTTATGCTCAGGTTTGTATAATAATAATAATAATAATAATAATAATAATAATAATAATAATAATTATTATTATTATTATTATTATTATCATTATTATTATTGTTGTTTGACATAAAATAATTTTATTGATAACCGTGAGGTACACATGCTTTTTATGAAACCCAAAAAAGTCCTCCCAACATCTTTCTACCCAAGATAAAAATCTCCAAATCACCCAAATCGCTAATTTTCAAACCCAAAACAGGCCTTCTCACCTCATTGTCACTAATAAACCTGAGTATCCCCCCCCCCCACCCCACCAGGGATCCTCAAGACTGGGTGTTAAGTGGAGTTTCACAGCCCTTATGTTCGAAGGTAAGAAACATTGCTCTCAGTATACAAGCAACGGGAAACCTGGTAATACTCTGCCAATATGTAACAAGGTGCTAGGTTCTATTTGTTGTTTAATAAAATTAAAAGGAATGTCTGCTACAGATGACTGTTTTTTGCTATGTGATACATGTAAATATGTTTTGTGTTAAGTTGACACCAGAATTCAGTGTACGTCTAGGGAAGAGTAAACGTGCTACAGAACAACAGATAGGAAATGTTAATTACGACACTGCAGTGAAACAGTGTTCAAAATATGCTATGTGACAATTTCATTGTTGATTTAGTGCAAACATAAGGATTTTTTGTACAGTCTAATTTTATTTTGTATCATAATTATTTCCTTTTCGAAGAGAGTGTCCAAGTTAAAGATTTTATGAAACATTAATGAATGTACGTTGTCTGTAGCCAACTAGCCTATCAAGCAGTCACTTGCAGTATCATAGCCTGTGAACAGGCTCTCTGGTCGGAGAAAGAGCGAAGAAAACAAACAGCGAGAACGAGCGAAGAGACGGGGAGGGGGTGGGGAGGGAGGGAGGGGAAGAGGGAAGGGGGGGAGCCTGTGGACAAAGGATTGAAACCGCCATTCTGCCCCCTTGTAATTGACCTGACATCGATCGTCTAAAAGATGTAATTACCTTCGGTTGGACGCCATAAGATTCGGGTTTAATATTTAACATCTCTTCAACTCCAAATCATTGCGTACAGTAGAATCTACATTCTCTAAGCTTTCAAACAGCGTATTAAAACTTAGAAATTGGTTGAGATTAGAAGGAGAAAAAAAGATTATTGATCTGAGAGGTTTATAGCACACGCATTGTTTGGATCGCGTTACAAACCGACACTACAAAAACAAACACCCGGGTCAAACACGCCATAAATGTTGGGTTGGTTAACATCCCTTCAACTCCAAAACTTTGTGTACATTGGAATCTATATGTTCTTAGCTTTCAATTGGCGTATTAAAGATAAAAAAATCGGTTGAGAATAGAAGGAGAAAGAAATTTATTTACAAAGGCTTTCTTTGTATCGCTTTACAAACCGACACTCGGCTAATTCAGTCAAATACACCATAAAATCTGAATTATTTAACATCGCTTGAATTCGAAATCACTTTGTATATTGAAATCTACATTCTCTCAGCTTCCAAATGGCGTATCAGGACACTCGTTCGTTCTAATTTACACAGCACTTTGATGACACGTGGATGAATTTGGAATATCACACTTTTCCCAAATGCAGTATGAAGAACTCCAAAAACCTCCTTGTTTTCTCCACAGTTCGTAAGCAGAGTTTCTGTTCATCCTTCAGCCATGTAGTAGGAATGAAATCCCGAAGAGAATCGCTCAATGTTTTTTCGAAGGGCTCATCCGTATTTTAAAGAAAACATTGGCGTGAAGACGTCATGTTCATTGCTTTGGGACGTGATATGCAAATCCGTCGGCAAAATGGGTTTGTCAATCAAACTTGTCAACAATCAATGATCTGGCCAATAGGGGATTGCACTAGGATCTAGTGCACAGCGGGTAGCCTGGAACGGCGGCATGAAACCTTTGTCTACAGGCTCCGCTGCCCCGTCCTCTTCCCCAGTCTACGCTCCGCTCGCTTCGCTTGCTCGTTTATTTTCGTGCTTTTTCCCCACTGCGGAGCCTGTTCACAGGCTACAGTATCAAGGACATAAGAGCGGTCCATGCATTCCTGATTCCCGAGTTGTCTTTTTCCTCTTTTTTAAAGGGAGTCTTTCATATTCAAAGAAGTTTTCATATTCACATGCAAATGAAACTCATTTTCATATGAAAGGTTGCTAGGGCTCACTTTGAAAAAGAGGCACAAGACAACTCAGAAATGCCAGAGAGTTTATTGTATTATGTAATTACTTCCGTGCTGCCAACACCAGCTATTATCCTCTTTTCAATTTGATTTTTACCACTTATCATACAGAAACAGACTGTAGCATTTTTGTCTCCCCACAATTCTGCAAACGCAGATTCACTGGCAAAGCTTTAAGATATTGTGATTTTAATTTCTTAATGTTATAAGAAATAAACTTTGAATCATTATCAGGGATAACATTTCTCCTTGTATCTTACCTTTATTTTGATAAATGCTAGTTTATATATTTTTATACACAAGCGACTTAAATGGCTGGACAGTGGATAGAGAGATTTACACTGCACTAGATAGACTGATTAAATATGTAGCTTATAAGTAATCAATACATTGGTCCATCTGCCCAGCCTTGTAAATAAAAAGTGAAATTATTTATCTTATCACTTGATACTCTGTAACATTTAGGTTACAAATTAGGAAATGGATGTATATGTTTTAGAACGTAATAAGAACCTTACATGGGTTTCAGCTTCTGCTGGGCTTTCTATCAGTTATTAAGACATTACAATAAAATTTTGTTTTGTTGCCATGACAGTGTCATACTTATTTTTTCCACTGTCTCGCTACATGGGGTGACTGTATATTCATTGCCTTAGGCTTACAGTACTTCTTCTGGTACGAGTATAAATCTTTGTTCTAGTGTCCTTCTAAAAGAGTACAGTTTTTCAGAAAACAAGATCGTACTCAATCACATGTGTGAGTGGAGAGGGAGAGAAAAATAACAATCTAAAAGCTAAGGATGCTCATAGCTTGTCTGGGTTATGGTACCTTTTCAGAAGATTAACAAAAAGTTACCTTGAGGCCCCACTGAAATGATGTTGGCCACATACAATATGACAAAAGGAGAAATTTCCCAATACATGTCACATTTATGCAAGTTACCTTGATCTTGATTTTAATTCAAGGTATGTTATTAGTGGCTGTGTCATATGTTCCTAGTTAATTGTAGCAGCAGATGGAATTGCATGAAATGGGTTCCTGGGGTGGCACCACGAAAGTACTTGTCTGTTTTCTCAGGCTAATTTAATTCAATGATGTCAGAAACTGAAGCTGAATTCTGGCACTAATCATTTAATAGGCTTGTTCAATCCACTAACTGACCTTTAAACCCCTCAAACCTTGACATCTTTTTATAAGTACTTTTTACAGAAATAAGAGAGCAGGTCAACACAGTAAACTAAATTGGTTTTAAGAAACCCATAATGAGTTTTTTCTTTAAGGTTACTGGAGATTAATTTTTTTCACTTTCCTAATAATCATTTTATTGGGGGTTGGGGTTGGGGGACAGGGAAGACTCCTTGGGATTCACAGGACCTGCCTAAACAGTCAAATATTTTAAATTTATACTACACAGGCCTTAGTAACTCTTACAGTTTATCATTATGTATCCTCCTGAAGCAATTGTTTATGCTGGTTCTCTGCCAGAATGCATGAGCAAGCTTGGTTCAAGATGCTCAAATCACGAGCTGGTCAGCAACAATTTTGGACTCAGTTTTAATCATTTTTAATTGTAAGATAATAGTAAGATGCATTAAACTCCTTTCATACTTATCTTTTTATTATAAACAAAGAGTAATCACAAAATTATAGAGCTTGAAAATGTACGAATAGAGTCAGAAAATGTACGCATAATTAATGTATAGGTTGTGCGGAAATTTTACCAGAACTTTATGCACTAGTCATCGGCTTCCCCAACGGGGTGGTCCCCAGGCAATATGTGGGGGAATTGGGGATCTTGCGGGAGCTTTGCAACAAATTCGAACCACTGTGGTGGGGAAATAGTGGGGGCTTAGATTTATGATTCCCCAACTCTCAGGGAAAATGTGGGGACTTCGCTTCTAGCAAGGCGAGAGGAGATTGGGAGCAAGTTGTGTTTTCACTCAATTATTGATGAAAAGATTAAAGGTGTGAGTTACTTTAAAACCCATCGGTAATTTTTTGCGCATGAAATAGCCATGATCGTAGTTTGCCTCTACAAAATTAAAATTATACAGTTTTCACCAGAATGTTTACTGTCTCGAGCGTTGGCTAACTGTTCAAAGAACTAAAATGAAGTGCATGTTCAAGTTTTAAAGTCCCCGTATCAGTCCGGGTCCCCCTCCTCGTGGAAGCCGATGACGGGAAGATGTGCACATCAAGGGAAGCAAAAGCCAAGAGGAAGATTCTCTTTGAAATGGCACTCACCATTTGTTAAGAAGCTTTCTTGAAGGCCAGTGAGGTCCCTTTGTCGCCGTCCACCAGTCGGTCTTCTTTGTATTGAGTGAAAAAAAATTGTTTCGTTCTTTACTAGGGAGTTTTTTCAATGGCTTTCAGTGAAACTTTATAGGCACTGTCGGGTCCTTCTGTCGGTAGATTTTGTTAAGTGTTCAAACCGTTCAACTGTCGATTCTCAACTGTCCAAGAATTTGTTCAGTTGGTAAGTACCCAATCAGAGAGAGGCCACTGTATTTTCAGTCAATCACTTGCGACTTTTCCCGCGCTCGGGACTAAGCGTCCCGCCATTTTGAACGCCGTGTTGGTCCACTCCTCCTCCAGCTGGAGTAGGGATGAAGGCTCTGATCGCTGGTGAGTTACTCTGTTGGTTGTTGGTGTAAAGCGTTAAATGCTATTGGTAGCAATAAGTTAATGAAAAATTATCTACGAGTTGGCTCATTCTATCCCTAGAAAAACACTTCCACATTTATCTTTCTTCTTATATTCGCCCAGGATCTTTCTTCGACAAAAAACGCCTCGGGGAGGGGAGGAGGGGAGAGCTTTGAGATTTGTTGGTTCGACAACCGCTGACAGGTAATGCTTAGTATAATCGCGTTCAACGTCACATGACTGAGAGGAAGATTTCCTGCCAAAACTTCGTATTTCGAAGTCACGTCTATTTCAGGTCATGTGAGGTGCCCTAGCGCCGATAGCATCGGAACCAATGAGTTTAAGAACTTTTCCTCCATCTGAAATGACTTCCACAACATCGGTTTCATCAGCTGCGGACGAGAGAACCCCGCTGATGCGCTCAATTTCCGCTTTAAATGGTAGCCAAACGAGGCAGCTTCAACATTCTTCCGTTCTACATTTGCCATCCCAGACACGAAGGCAAAACTCGTTCTTTCCCTTGATCTGCATTCTTCTTACTGTAGTTCTTGAGAGAATAACATTCTACGGTATTTTGGCGAACTTGCTTCTGTTCCTCATAAACGAGTCTAAATTAAGTCAATCGGTATCGATTGGGATAGTTTTCGCTTTCACTGGTTTGGCTTGGTTGATGTCCACGGTAGGAGGAATCATCGCAGACTCATACAGTGGTCGCTATAATGCTGTATGGGGAAGTCTTCTTATCTATGTTACTGGTGTTGGAATGATTTTTGCTTCAGCTCTTACCTCAGAAGATAGAAAACTACGCACAAGTCCAAAGTTCTATCAGCCCGTGGCACTTCTCGCTTTGTTAGTAATATCAATTGGGGAAGGAGCGTACAAGGCTAATGTCACTGCATTCGGGGGAGATCAATTGCAAACCCAGGATGATGTTATATATCGACGATTTTTTAACTGGTACTACTGGAGTATTAACGTTGCTTCATTTATCGCATACTCTGGTATTGCTTATGTTGAGCAAGAAAAAACATTTATTTGGGGGTTTGGCATATTGCTTGGTTGCATCATTTTGGCCAGTGCAATTTTCTGTATTTGTAGATCGCGTTATATCAGTCATCCCCCTTCGGGCCACATTTTGAAAAAGATGTATAACATTATAAAAGAAGCGAGGCAAAAGAAAAAGGATGAAGCTACAAGGTATGGAGAAGTTACTGAACTTAATAATGTGCACCTACCAGTGTTAAGCTGCAAGATTGGGGAGGCCAGGCAGATTTAGGGTATTTGATGTAATGTACTGTCCCCTCAAAGAAGTTGACTGTCATTACACAACCATTGTTAAATTGTCAAAAACACATACAGTGTAGGGAGGTTTTGCCCTAACATGGCCTATATTTTAAATCCCAGTGTGGTGAATAGGAATAAAAAAGGGACTCTTCAGGAAACCAAATAAGCCCAGCCACCTCTTTCTGCCAGATATGCTAAAAACCCACCAGTCACACAAATGACAGTATGCTTCAAATTGATATCTATTGCATGAAGCAACAAGAAAAGCCCCAGGGGCATTAGACCCCGCCATTGTTCCCCCTCCCCTCAGGGTGCAAAATAAATTATGATCACTCAAGATAAGAGTCCAAGTCGTACAGTGGAAGTTTGCGACGAATATTTGTTTGGCCGAGTGAAAACCAGAGGTCTGGGACAAGTGACCATGAAAACAAATGATGATGAAGAAGAAGAACATGAAAGGAAAAAAATGGGTATTACTAGACCCTGTCTTGACGGCGGGGTAACAAGGCTCCAGAAAAACTGCTTCCCTCCTGGCTGGGGGAGGAGTAACCCATTGCAGGGCTACCCCCTGGCGGTTTTGCTGGTAGCCATTTAAAGTTTCTTAGACAGGAAGGGTTGTTCCATACCATCTCCCTCTACTCAGTTCTTTGTGCTTTGCCATACCTTTGCCTTCATGAAAATTTACCAGTTTCTGGAGAAAGTACCTTCATACCAACAAAACTGGTAAATTTACCAACAAAACTGGTAAACTTTAATAAAGGCAAAGGTAAACATTAGAGTGCTATTTATAAGCATTCAAACTGTTGCATCTCCTAGGGACAGCAGTAGTCAGTATTATCCTGGGTTAGAGGAGTACATGCCAATTAAAAGCTGGTTGGATCGTGCCATGATGAAATATGGTGGAAGTTATTTGGATACTGATGTAGAAGAAGTTAAAACCATTGGAAGGATTATGATCATTTTTGCTATCCTCGTTCCATACTGGGCAATCTATTTTCAGGTACTAGCAATTAATTTGATCTTATAGTCAAAGCAAGCCAAGCGTTCCCATCGTTAACGGACTAACAAATTCATTAATGGAAAATTGACTCCGTTCATTGATTGAATACTGTAATCCATTCATGAAGTGAATAAAATTTCCAATACTCAAATTGCACCTCAATTCAATAATCGAATGTTGATTTGATTAATGAACAAAAGCCTTGCCATATGTTTCTCCTGAAATGCCAAATTTCAAGTTTGTTTTTGGTGTAAAGTGCAAGATGAGATTGTAAAATAACACAAAGGTTGCATGTCACACCAGACAACAAAGATCAATTGATCGATCAAACTGGTAAGCTTTTGCAAATATTCACAAGTGTTGTTTAACTTAAATGGCAAATATCAAACAGGAGAACAAATTATTAATCGTATGTACCAACAATGGTAGAAAAAGTAATAACATTCTATACCAATGGCGTGTTTATGCAAAAATTAGGATACTAAAATAACTTACCTGTTCTTTATTCAAGTCCACCATGTTTGCTGGTCACGCTCCCTTCCATGTATAGTATAGCTTTTGTTCATAAATCCAATCAACATTTGATTATTGGATCAAGGATCAATTTGCATAGTGGATTATTCATTTCATGAATGGATTATTCAATCAACGAATGGAATCAATACTCCATAAACAAATTCATTAGTCCGTTAACGACGAGAACACCTGACCGTCCTTGACTGTAAAGTGTTTCATAGCATGTTGTGCAAAATTGTGACCACTTTTGTGAATAGTAATTTACTTGGTTTTCAGGTTATTGACCATCCAATCCGAATTTGATGATATTTTGAAGAAAAAAATCAATTTCACATATGGCTCTGATTTGAAAATGGCTGTTTTTACAGGGCTCAGAAAATTTATACAAACAAAACCAAGCACAATAAATCTTTTAACAATCAGTTATTGGTACATTTTGTATCTTTCCAGATGAATTCAACATTTTTGCTCCAAGGGTTACACATGAGACTTAGTTTTGACCCAGATGATGCAAGTGAAGACGTCCATGATGCCCATGTAGTTCCTGCCTGGCTCTCACTGGTTGATGTCTCCTTTGTTCTGGTGTTAATTCCCATCATGGACAAATTTGTTTATCCATGGCTGGATAAGAAAGGATGGAGTTTGAGTGTTTTCACTAGAATTTCCATTGGTTAGTACAGTCTGCTCTTCCCAGTATAAAAACTAAAATTGTTTGAATGTAATTTTTCCTACTTTCTGAGTCTGTTGATTACCCCTTTAAGCTCTGAGATAAAAATGCATATTCTAACTGTTCTCCATGCTTTTTTATGGAACTAGTAAGGAGAAGTTGTTTAAATACCAAGACATCTCATCCTTGGTGATCAATTTCTTTCTTCTCATCACTTAAATGTTTGAACAAGTATTGATAATGTAAAGAGAAATTTCATTTTCATTGCTGTTAGGCTTAAGAGTTACAAACTACCTTGGATACTGACTATATACATGTATGCCTTGGGCTAACTAATGTAATCATTCGCATGAAGTGATTCAAAAACTTGCCTTTTTCCCTGGATGGATTGCTTTTCCGTCACAAAGAAGGTAAAGTTTCATACAGGCTACAGGCAGTCCACATGACCAGTGATTAACTTTGGTTCCTGTTGAATAAAGCAACGAAGAGTACTACCACACCCCACCCTCTCCTCCCCTCTTGTTATTGGGAAGCTAGTGCCTTGCAGGATTACCCCAAATATTTCGTTCAATTTTGTTAGTTTTCTAGAATACATGAATGACACAGTTCTATTTGCAAATAGAAGTTAATTAAGGCTGGTAGAGCTTAGATACTGTATAAGTTTGTCTAAGTGTACCGTATTTACCCGCGTATAGGCCGCACTTTTTTCAAGGAAAAAAACGTTTGAAATTTGGGGTGCGGCTTATACGCAGGTATAAGAGTTTTCAGCTCATAAATATGCAAAATTTCCCGACACACACAGAGTCAACAAAGTTACTGGATGCTTGACAGTTTGATTGAATGTATCGTATGAGGTCAAGTTAATCCATGTCTTTGAAGAATTTTGCTTCTCTCCGCTGCAATGAGTGTATCTAGTTTCCTAATATGTTTGTCATTGGATGAAGTCCAAAGAAGTTTGCATGTCAAGCCGCGAAGCCCTTTCGATGCCGTTCTCGTGAAACCGCGTTTGTTTATTTGCCGAACTACACGAAAAATACACAGAACCCGTCATAAAAAGAAAAAGTCAAATGAAACTGATATAAAATATCACAGTTTCGAAGTTTAATACACATTGTCAGGTCTTTAGCGATAAATAAGAGGTGATTTATTTTTACCCTACACACGTTAATTTGCATACGTCAAAAGCGAAATTTGAAACCTTTAAATACACCTTGCGTAACGCAACGATGCTTTTGATACGACTCTCACTCTCGGCAGACGTTTTGCCTTCCTGCTTCAGGTGTAAATGTGTAAATTCTTACAATGTAAACAATCGGAAATTTAGCATTGCTTATACAAAGCTTGTCACTATGCTGAGCCCATGAAATGCCTGTTTTACGCAGCAACAGGGAAAAGCTTGAGTTTTTTTCGAGTGACTTTACGTTAGAGCGTTTTGTCAAATAGCTGTTTTGAGAATTATCGCAACAATTTCCGTAACATTACAAACTAACTTAAAGTGGATAATTTACCCTATGAGGAAAGGAGCAGCGAATTCTAAACGCATGTGTATCATTTGTCATTATTTGATCACACAAAACGGCGAGGATTGCACCTCATTTTTCGACACACTTGCTGGATGTGTAAACAATAAAGCTCGCGATCAAGTACGGTCCGTTTGTCCGATTCATTTCTCGCTAGATCACTCAAGCGACAAGCTCATTACTTTCTCGACTTGAAACTCGATTCTTCTTCTTGTATAGTTAAGAAATTATTTTTTTCCCCAAGATTAAGGTCACAAGTTTGGGGTGCGGCCTATACGCGGGTGCAGCCTATACGCGGGTAAATACGGTAGTCTGTATAAGCCCCAAACAAAAGGCACCCAACCAGAACACATAACCTTCTCTCTTAAGTCATAAATGCTAAGGCATTACATATCCAGAAGTTGATTTCCTTTACTGTTAAAATTTTAGGGTTTTTATTTGCTGTTGGATCTATGGTAGTTGCCGGTGGTGTTGAGATCGCAAGGGTAAAGAATGACAATTGTACTAATCAAACTATTGCTGGAGTAAACTACACTGCTTGCATGTCAATCTACTACCAAATTCCTCAATATGGTCTCATTGGAATCAGTGAAGTGTTTGCAAGTGTAGCTGGTAAGTAAGAGAGTTCTCAGGTTTATATTTTACATTCTCCTTTCTGATGGACATATGCCCCTGTTATAGGGGTAGCAAATGGCAAATTTGAGACTTTGCGAGATGGTGAGACGATTGTTTTCTTGTGTGACCCAGAGGCCCTTTCAATTGCGAGACCAACCTTAAGGATTTTCTAAATGTGAGCCCAAACTTTTTTGGACATAAAAATTATTGAACCCGAGACTTTCAGATCAGTTTCAGGTAACTAAAGGTTAACTTATTTCTCTAAGATTTCACATTGCGTTATTGACTTTGGGTTGACATCAGAACATCGAGATTCATTTTGTACCTTCAAGAAAGTTAAGACTGTGGGCGGCTTCGCAGAAGGATCAAGTTCCTGAGACAGATAGGTAAAAAACAGTCGAGACTCCGAGTCTGTTTTGCCAAAACTTTGAGACTCCAGGACACAAAGAATTGCTCAAAAAATGAGACTGCGAGATGCTTACAATTCAGTTGAAATTTTGTGAGACCCTAAGTTTTGGAGAGACCATTCACCACCCCTTGTTGTCATTAGTTCATTAACCCCATCCGGGGGGGGGGGGATTCTGCCTGCACGGACTTTGGACGTTTATAACTTTTTTAATAAGCAAGCTAAAGCCACCAAACTTGGTGAATTTTCCTAAAATTTATCTGGGAACAATTTTGTGTAGTAAGTCCTTGTCTATTAAGTTTGACATTACCATGGCAGCCACTTTTTGACGAGCATTTTTTTTCAGAATTTTGAATTTCAATCTTTTTAATCAAAAATCATTACGTTTTTGAAGTAAATTTTACATTTTTGGATCATTTCCATGTTAATTTATTGATTTTGATCACTTCTTGATCAATTTTGGCAGTTTTTGAAGGTTTTTGGAAAATTTAAGAAATCCAACATGGCGGATCCAAGATGGTCGCCGTTTGAGAACAAAACATTATTGTGACGTCATATGATGTCATCACCTGAGGTTGCGGACCTCAATGGAAACATTTTTGGACGTACTATTTGTCCTTTAAGTTTCGTTGTCATAGCTTTAATATTCTCGGAGTTAAGAGGTGGGGGCGGATCCCCCCCCCCTCCCCCGGGCCCACAAGACCAAAAAAAGCCTGGTCTGAATAGGGTTAAAGAATTTCATGCTGCATAAGATCAAATCCTCTTTAAGGTACCAGTAACTTGTATTCATGTGACCTGAAAAGGTAAAGGAAAGTCACATTTGGGCCATTTTTGCTGGCATAAACCTCTAGAAGTATTACTAGTACTTGCTAGTCTATTGCAAAGTCTTCCTCCTAGCTTTTCATAGGGTTTTCTCTGGCATTCTATTGGTTTCTATTTACAGTTGTATACACCTGGGTGGAGAGAGACAATTTGCCACTTAAAAATGAGTGGGACTGGGACTAAATAGAAAATATCACAGAAAACAAAAACTGACACAGAAATGGGTCAAGTTTTCAAAAATAGAGAAAACCCTGTACAGATGTCTCTATTTTGAAATGGTTGTCACCCCAACCAATCAAAACTCGGCTGGAAATCAGATACTATTCTTTCAGTTTCTAGTGGACCAATTAGTTGAAAACTTTATCAGAGTACCACTTTTGAGCTGCTTTATTGTGTGAAGGACATAATTTTAAGCAGTCAATTAGTTTTTACAAACTTGTTCCCAGTCCTTTTCTGGTTTATTAACTAGCCAGTGTGTAGCAAGGGTTCTTGTCTAAATAAATAACACAAACCACTGACCTCAGATCAGAAATCCAATAAGCTTACCAATGAACCACTGAGGGATTGTAAGAGCAGAGTCTAGATTTTGATCACCTTTGACTCCCATTTTTTTCCAGTTTGTGGTACAAAAACTTCGAAGAAAGGCATGCATATTGGATAACCAGGGAGATTTTAACTGTTTATCGAAATTTATTTCTCTCTTTTTTTTTAATTTAATAAATTCAACTACTTGATAAATAGCTTTTTGGGAGGTTGAGATAGTTTTCTATTTTAATTACCAGTGCATTCTAGTGTTTTTTTTTTTGGCTGGGGGTCAGGGAAAGGTTAGAGTGATACATTATCCAAGCTGTTTGTTTGTGCTTTCATTTCAGCACTGGAGTTCGCATACAAGGAAGCACCGAAGACCATGCAGAGTTTTGTTATGGGTATGTTCTTTTTTGCGGAGTCAGCTGGCAGCCTGCTCGGCGGTGGTCTGTTTGAGCTTTGTTCCCTAGGGAAGCACAGATGGACCCCAGACGTGTTGGCACACCTCTCTATACAAAAGCTTGAAGACCATTTGTCTTACTATTTCTTTCTTCTGGCGGGACTGCTGTTTGTCACTTGGATAATATTCCTCATTGTTACAATGGAATGCAAATTGTCATTTGATCAATCAAACCGGAAGAGGACTTTGCCAGTGATACGAAGAATGCCAGAGGATTCATTGACGTGAAATGACTTGAAACAGTTTAGCCAACAAGGCTGTAGACCAAGTGGGCTAAACCATGGGCTATTCTGCGAGGTTCTGCTGAGAATTGTCACCAAATAAGATGGCTTCCAATCCATATTTGGGCATAATGACAAATTAAAGGGACAGGTAAAGGGGTTTTGAAAATGACTGCATGAACGTTTGTTTGGGCCAAAAGAAAATGGCTGAGATAAAAAGCTAGCCTTATTAAAGGACTCCCAATACAGAGGTATTTTTGCAAGGTAATGATTATGGGGGAAAAGCAGATCTTAGCAACAGCTACTGGAATCTAACCACGCATTTCTCAGAGAAAATTAATCGACCATAATTCTGAAAAAGCTTTAGAGTACAAAGAATGTATGGCAATTTCTTTCCAAAATTAGCTAAATTATCTCTGAAAAATGCATGGCTACCACCAATTTTGTTTTTGGATTCTGATAGCCCTTGCTAAGATCTACTTTTTCCACGTAGTCATAAACTGCACAAAAACAACTTTGCATTAGTAAGCAAATTCCTTAAGAAATGTGAACATCTTGGACCAGACCCGAGATGCGCAGAACGTGTGTGCAGTAGCAAAAGTAGGCACTGTCCTTAACAGGGTAGCTGTAAGGAGGGGTTCCATTGTAGTCCTCTCAAGATAAACAAGAGGAAAAGAAACCTTGCTCAACTTTCAACCCAGTGTTCAAAGCAATAGTCAGATTTTTAACAACTGGCAGTGGGGCCCTGCATTTGTCAGGCAAAAGTAGCCCCAACAAGGCTGGCCAGTTTGTTAGTGGTACATTTATACATCATTGTAGTGACTAAATGAGACACTTGAGGGATGTGGCTAAAATGACAGTCACAAGCCATGCACATGCGTGTTCTGGGTAGCTTGTAGCCACAAATGGGCACTATGGTCATGTAGGTAGGGGGCACTGCCCTTCGATCTACCGAGAGGAATAACAGGTTCACTACTTATCTTATTTTTTGGTAGATCTAGGGGTAGTACCCACTACCTATATGGCCATAGTGCCCATTTGTGGCTACAAGATACCCAAACCATGCATGACCATGACTTGTGACTCTTTGTTTATACATGTAGAACAACTGATTTTAGCTGAAGTGGCCCTGGTCTTAAAATATATTTTGCCAGTTCACTTGTTGCCGTGTAGAATAATAGAAGCTTGGTGTCGTTGTGCACCAAAGTGATAAGCCTGTGCCAGCACTAAAGAAGTTGTTGAACTTGTCATTTGACTCTTTTTTGGCTATTTGCAAACACAGCAACATTCATCCCAACCTGCATAGTCACAAAAGATTTTTGTCTTACTAGTGCAGACCGGTTTTCGTAGGCTAGCTGTATTCAACAAATGGCCAGCCTACCTTGTTTTGAGTCTGTTTATATGTAGCTCACTGATAGGGTATCTGCCAACCGGTGTATGTCATGCCTTGTGAATGGTTTGGTGTAAGAGGACAGTGAGTGGTGATTTCAGTCAAACAAAAAAAGCATTGGTGTTTTTAACAGTTGGGCAGAAAATAAATACACTTATACCTCGAACACTCAAAAATGTCTCCATACATGAAAGCTTGGGAACTTTATACAGAAATTATCACTTTCCGCTCTCCATGCACCAGACCCTTAACATGTTAACATCTTTTTGCAGAACTTAGAGTTTTCTAGTTGTATTCTTGTGTTTTTTATCTTTAACCTGAACAAAACTAATATTTCAAGAGAACTGGTTTCAAGAGAATAAAGAAAAAAAGGAAGGCTTGGCCTTTTACATCCTCGGAGAATCAGGGGTAGATAGTCGGGACGAGAGGCAGATAAAACCGGCGAAATAGGTGCGACCTGAAGCCTGGTGCGAGCGAAAGTTTACAAGACGGGCGGGAACAGCCCCTGGGAGGATACCTTTAACGGACTAGTTCAAGAGCCCATTTGCGTTCTTACTTCTGATTGAGCACAAATTTTGAGGCATTGTATTTTTTGTGCCCAATCAGCGATCAGATTATTTCACGGTTCCTTTCGTGACGTCTTATACAGAGTGTAACTTTGTTAAACCCTTTACCCAGATCTCATGCACTCGTGCGTACTGAAATCAACTTTCTATCTCGCTTGTTCGATAGGCCTACCATCGAAGAAAGTTGTCAATAGTAATATGCGAACCCACAAAGCCGAGAAATCGAGAAAGTTGGAAAGGGTACACAAGGAAAAAAAACAACAAGCACGGAAATCAGATTGAGGTATTGTGAAAAGCTCACACCTAAGGTGTGAACTTTTAGAAGCGTGCAGTTAGGATTTACGTGCGATCCACAACACGTCTTTGCGTTTGCTCCAAACTGCACACTAACCGTGTGTTTTCGCTAAACTTTGATTATGTTGGTACTAACAAATATTTTGAACGTTGTTATTCTGTAAAAATCAGTGTATGCCGTTTTCGATAGCAAATGGTGCTCGTTATAAATATAAATGAAGGAAATTAATGCATTTAACTGTTTAGATTATTTAGTAAATCCTAAACCATTTGGGGGGATAATGACGGGACCAGTCTTACTCAAGGATGTTTGCGCTAGTTGTTTATGCGCATCCTTACTCCGTGCGTAATACATGTCGGAATGTCACGCTACGTCATGCAGGAGCGCGGGCGTTTCCATAGAAATCTAGACATATAAAGGGCTGGTAGCCGTTGCGTCAACGTCACGTGCAGTTTACTGTCCAAATGTTCGGTGACCCCACTTTTTTGGATAGTTTTCGTTTCCAATTCTCTACAGATTGCGGATAATTGACGTAAAATCAGTGGAGGAAGTAAAAAGTTCCCATTTTTCTACCCACGCGACATTGATTCCCACCACTGAACTTGCGGCTGTCGGGATTTGCAAGTTCTGGCGTTTACAGATAAGGTTTACTTTTTAAGAGGGATGTAAACAGTTAAATAAATTTACTTAATAGACCCAGTCACAAAATTTGGCATAGAAAGTTGCGTTGCCGCCTCGCAGGGATTCATTTACAACATTTTTAGACTAACAGACATTGAGGCCATATCGGGGTGGGGTTGGTGGGGTTGGTTGGTTTTTCAGATATCTCGGAAACGAAGTCAAGTCACCCAATATTCTTTGTATTTCTGACACGAGGAACTCACTGCAAAATCAGTGTGCACCATGGCGCGCGTGCGCAATGGGAAAGAATGTACGACGCGCAAATGAACAAGGAAGTCGTTTATGACGTAGCAAATGGAAAATCTTGGTTTCCTGCAACACATCTACACACGTTGATTTAAGATGAACGGCCCAATAAGCTTTCACCACATCCCAGACAGCGTTCTTCTTCATATTTTTAAGTGTCTGCCGCGCCATGAACTCGCTGTAGCTGCCCAGGTCAACAAGAGATGGCTGAGGATTAGCTGTGACGGAGCGCTGTGGCGACAGATTGAGCTGCAGGGCAAGAATGAAAAACAAATCAAGGAGATCATCACCAAACGATCGTGTTCGCTACTCACCCGGATCAACTTAAGCAAGTGTAACCTAACTCCAGAGTGTATGGTCACTGTATCTGGAATATGTACACAGCTTAGAGAGCTCATGCTTCAAAAGTGTTACATCGCACGCCAGAAAAGACGATTTCGACTTCACAGTTTGAAAAATTTAAAAACGCTGGACGCGCGCTTACTGCGCGGAGATGCAGCTTTTGTCCTTCGCCTGCTTCGCTGTACTCCGCATCTTGAATTCCTGGCAGTAGACGAAACAATTGGATCAAGCTGGAATGGTAAAATTCTACGAAAAATGAGCAAACTTCGCTTGCTGGATTTGTCCCGTTGTGTTGAAGTGTCCGACGAGGATATGGAAATAATGGCTAATAGTTGTCCTACTCTGGAATCGCTTCTTCTTATCAAATGTTTCAAAATCAGAGGTTACAATTTGCCTATTCTTTTACGTAATTGTAAAATTTTGAAAACCCTTTCTATAGCCTACACTAGAGTAACGGATGATTGCCTGTGCCTATGTGATTGGACGAATTCATCCCTGAGAGAAGTTGATTTTTCTTCGTGTTATTTCATTTCCTCGCGTGGTCTCAGCGTCGTATTTTCCAACCTAGCTGACTGTAATTACATAAACTTGAGTAACTGCAGCGAGAATCCTGCGATCACACCCAAGATTTTATCAGACATGGTTCGCTTTAAATCTCTCCAAGTGCTCAACTTAGATGACGGTTTCTTAACCTCTCAGACACATGAAGAATTGATTTGTAAACTCGCACAGAATTGTCCAAATATTTCGTGTCTCCTTGTGGGTATCACTCTAAAAACAGCTTCTTGTCTGGAGCGATGTTTACGATGTTTGACAGAGTTGAAGAGGTTTGGTATCTCTGCTTACCCTGGTATGGATGACCCTCCTCTAATTGACCCGCCTGCTCCCGTGGTTATTCCGCCAAATGGTTTTGGATTAGATATGATCCTCAACAATCTAGCATCGTACTGCCACAAGCTGGAGGCACTGCAACTATCGGGTTATCGAGATCGCGAGTGTGAAACCGTCACAAACGGTTTCGTTAACCTGCTGAGGAACTGTAAAAAACTTTCACGTATTTGTTCGTTTGGTGGAAAAACGGATATTCTCGTCATGGCGGCGGACGCACAAATGCAGACAAAGCGACACGACGTACGGCTTATCAAACCCACCATGCTGTTTCCAACACCCAGGACAGTCACCCCTCCCCCAAGTTTCTGTTTTGATAGAATTGTTTATAACAAGGAAACTAGTACCCTTGATGACCCGTGGAGGGGTCCCTTTGTCTACGAAGTACAAAGAAATGGAAGGTTCTGGTTAGAACTTATGGATGAGCAGTGAAGCCAGACTGTCTGTTTCCTGCATTTAACTTTGAAGCAGTTTTGAACTTAATCCGAATACATTAAAATGCAATTTATCTTGGCATTTTGTCTGAGATATACTAAATTGGACCAGGGCACATTTTTACATTGTTTGTAATTAGCTTGAACAAATTCACAACAGATGCAGATGCATAACAGATGCCAGTGACCCATCTGAATGTTATACGGCCCTTTAAACAGGCGATTTTTGACGCAATTTTACGGCGAATTTTAAAAGCGATTTCTCGGTGATTTTAAGTATGATCTTCTGATTCTCATTCTAGCGTAAACTATTGCCAGCTATTTTTGCTGCAATTTTATGACGATTTGACTGCAATTTTGAAATGTTGAGCGGCGGAGAGAGAAGAGAGCTAAATGTGAGTGTAAAAAACTTTCTTGGCGCGTGCACCCTCCTCAGTCCTGCGCATCAACAATGCAATCGAATCGCCATGAAACCGCACCGAAAATTGCTCATTGTGCCTTTGAGGATGTTCCTGTTCCAATGATGAATCAACCATGCCAACGCCCAGCTTGTTGCCGTACCCTCTAAAAAAGACCACGACCTTCCTCGCGTGGGTTGTAGTCGAGCCTCTGAATCAGATAATATGCCACAATACTCTTTCTTACAAGTGGGGGCATTCCATGAACTGTTAATCATTGTCTATTCCGCCAGACAAATTAGACATGGCGTTAGATTTGCTGTCTTTTCTGAGTCTTTGTAATCACATGTTGCCCAAATCGAAGCGCAAGTGCGCGATAACGCCAGCAAAACAATCTCGAACATAAATCTCCACTACTGTAGACCATTAAAGACTATCAAAGACAAGGCGTACAACTGAGGAAATTTTTAATCTCGGCGTTGGATGTTTTTCTCTTTATGTTTTAGAAGGCCACGACGTTGAATTTTTGTTATCAATTTGGTCTGATCAAACCACGGGAATTTGACTTTGTGAAGCTCTACCCGGGTACGGATTTTGACATCCACAACGGTCCCCTGGCTTGGTGAAAAGTTTGACTTGGTCGCCATCTTGGAAAATAGAAAGGGCCTGGGAATGAGTGGTCCGCCATCTTGGAAAATACTCAGAAGTCATTTGGATGAGCTTCCCACGTTCTTTGCTCGGCCTTTCTCTTTAGGAGCGATGTTAAGGAGCATCTTGATGTTTTTGAAGCAAACAATTGTTGTTTTGAACATCCATCAGTTATCTATCTTTAAAGTTTCATAACACATAGTGTTATATGAAGAGGGCAGTAAAAGCAGCTCAGACAAGGAAAAAGAAAATAAAGCAATTCACAGGTCATGACAGGTATTGTCAGGAGTACAAAATGTGTGTTAATGCTAAAATATCTCATGACAACAATGCATGCAGTACACACATAATATTAGTGGCAGTGTACAATTTGAACAGCTAGAATATGCCCTCTACATTTGGGGAAATTTGGGGAATTGCACGCAATTGGTGGTACCATTTGTCATCAGGATATCTTCTGGAGTCGCTGAGTTCTGCAATTAAGTGTTGTGAGTGCCTGAGTTCGTCGACATTACTATTCAAGGACTGTGATCCCCAAGGGTAGGGATTTGACTCTTAATGGCGACCCAAGGGTGAGGAAATTGACATTTAAAAACCTGAAAAAGTCAAATTCCCCTGGGGTTGCCCCCCCCCCCCCCATCCTGGGGCAAACCATTGATAGGTGCATAATAGCGAATAAGCTCGGACGGGAATAAATGTAGAGCTAAATAACTTATTAATCGGGACCTGTAGTGTACTAAAAGATCGCTTTTTTACAAATGAACTTTATTTGCGAACTAGCTGAGGAAAAAGTCAAACCCCGCCGGCTACATGTAGTTCCCGGGCGGTCACTCATCCAACTACTAACCCCGCCGGAGAGGGCTTAACTTCGCTCATCGTACGGACGACCGTACGGACAGAAGTAACTTATGGTACCTTGATCATGGACCTGGGGGCCCCCCCAGGGATCATGGACTGGTATCTAAGAATTCAATCAGTTAAAATATTTACCTTTTGCTTTCCATTTTCGTCTTTTTGTGATTTTTTAAAAATGTATATTGGGCTTGAAAAAAAAATTTGTGTGGTAGATAACGGAGTGAAACGTCTACCATAATGAAAACATTCTTCCGATCAGCTTTAAGCCCTGTTCGGCGGGGTTAGTACTTGGATGCGTGACCACTCGGGAACTACATGTAGCCGGCGGCGTTTTACTTTTACCTCAGCTAGTTCGCAAATAAAGTTCATTTGTAAAAAAGCGATCCCCTGGTACACTACAGGTTCCTATTAATGAGATATTTAGTTCTACATTTATTCCCGTCCGAGCTTATTATAACACAGGTTGTTTTGCGTAGTCCGATCAAATTCTGAATAATCTACGGCTTGAAGTTGAAGCAAAACTGTTTCATAAACAATGTATTCCGGACAATCCTTGGTGGAAAAACTGTTCTACTTCTCAATTAGTAAACAAACTTTCCGATTAGGAAGCGAAAAAAATTGCAAACATTTTGACGATTTTAAATAGATTTTAATAGCGGAGTCTGCGGGCAAAGCCCGCCAGCGGAGCTCCATTGCTAAGCAAATTTGGTAATCTACTGGTAATCTATCGATGCGAAAAATTTTGGTTGTGACGTCAGCGTACGTCCGTACAGACTCTGGGGGAGGGGGAGGGAAGTCCCAAGGCAGCCTGACCGGTGGTGGAGAATGCCATCTTTTTTTGGCGGGAATTCGTGCGGTGCATTTGGGCAACCGCGTTTTTTTGGCGGGAAATCGCATGACCATCGTCGCTTTTGAAAAAGAGGTTTCTTAGGGACGGACCATTAGAAATAGCCGGAGGGGGGGGGGGGTGACTTTTACCAAGAAAAAATTCCTGCAAGGGAAACTTGTCTAAAAAAAAATTCCTGTAAACGGTTATGCCTAAAAAAAAAATTCGTGCAACGGAAGTAACATGCATAACATTAAAGGGCAACGCCAAAGAAAAATAAGTTAAAGGAAGAATATTGTAACACTTTACACTTTATTACAACAACAGCTGTTTGATATTTTTCATACAACAACTGAAACATATTAAAAAATGGTGATATCTTGCGTTCTGTTCAATCAAAACTACCACACATTTTCCCTGATATTTAAAGTGTACAGGAGGACAGCCTTCCACCCCGCACGGATTTCTTTTGTCCCATTCTGTTTACTTTGCTTTTTAACGATGCTTTTTAAAATAATAAGTCATACAGGACTTTTCTTATCGTCATTTTCTTATACACAATATACTAAAATGCTACACGTTCTGTGATTGGTCGTTGCCTAAGATCTATTAGAGTAAAACATTGCGCTCAGTTTTGATAACGTTTGTGAGATTTATATTCCGGATGCAGCAAAGGGAAGGTCTTTAAAACCGTTTAGAAGCAGAGGCTGTTTACAAGTATAAAGGAAAACATAATACCAAGACGAACTGTTTTTTTTATGACTTTAAAATTCCCTAAACTGGAGAAAATCTCCAAAGCCGTTGCCATCATTACGAGACGCAAGTGAAGTTGTTGAAAAAAAAAAGTTTAAATGAAAGGGTTTATAACAAGTAAAAACAAAGCAGAAAAGAATAAGCCAAAACTAAAGGTAGCACGGAGGACTTGGAAAATGCCTAAACTGGAACAAGCCTCGACAGGTCAATCGCTACAAGGCAAGTTTAATTTTCTTTTCTGTTAGTTGCATAATATAAATAGATACCTTTTTGCCTTGTGCCGATCTTTTCTGTAATTGATCACAAAACATATGTCAAAAGTGTGACGCCTGCAGCATTTTATGCGACTATTTCAGTGTTCATCAATACCACATTTTGACATCTTCTGTGATCTACTACTAAACAGACACACGACAAAAAGAAAGCTAGTTGTTAAATATTATACATGATTCTACAATAACGGTAATGTTATAAATGTGTCACAACCCTCGTCTTTTTTATAACAAAGTTATGACTTAAACTTTAATTAAATGCCGCTTAATCCAGAGAACATATCTGAGAAATGAAGTAATAAAGTAATAATGATATTAATGATAATTCTTGCGTAAATGTTAGATGTGTTGCAAAAAAAAGATATGTATCGGTAGGCGAAAAAAAAAAATTCGTGCAAAGCTTGTGTCCCAGAAAAAAAATTCCTGCAGACAAGTAGGCCGTAAAAAAAAATTCCTGCACCGAAAATTTTTTACCCCCCCCCCCCCTCCGGTTATATCTAATGGTCCGTCCCTTAAAAAGCTTTTAGTATTTTAAAAGTTTATTTAGCAAAACCATTATTCGACAGTACTGTAGTTTTACACCTGAGAAAAAACATTTAATATCTATAAATGGAAAGAAAAAGTTGAAAAGAATTCTGGTAGAAGGCGAAAACTTCACGTTACGAAAGCTGCCTTCAAAGAACTTCATCGCTTTGTTTTCTTCACGGCGGAGAGCTTGCCTTGTTCTGAAACACAACCGAGTAAGTAAAGTTTTTAAAGGGTTTAAGGTGCATGATTTTGAGTATTTATTACGGTCAAAGAAATTACATTTTGAAATGGAAATTTAATTTATGTTATTAGAAATGTGTCATTTACTTTTGACTTCAAAAAATTATTAGAAAACGAGCTCAGATTTGTGACAGATGTAGTCTTAGAATATTTTGCCATGCTGGAAGTGTAACGCGAATTGCATATAAACTTACCGGTTTTCGAATAAACTTTTTGAAAAATGATTTCTCTGTTTATTATTTTGTGTTTGTTTATTCATAACAGTAGGTCAAAGCACAAAAAAAGTCGCAAGGCAACTGCACAAGCATCACTTAAACTCCTAGTATAGTTTCACTGTTTTAGGAGTATACTTATTAAAGATTAAAGATTAAAGATCACTCACGGCGCATAATTGCTTTCAATTTTGACTGTCGGGTCGGTTTGTGCAATTGTCGATTTTCTTGTCCTAGAAGTTTTCAATAGTAATAATCTTTTAAGCGAAGCAGTTGTCCGTTTAAGACTATTTTATCCGAAAAGCTTCCGAAAAAAAAAGTTTTTTGCGTTCCTCAAAGCGCCTAACTTTATATAGGCTTACTCCGCATCCGCAAAACTTATGCCAGCATAATTTAAAGCGTGTTTGGTGTTTGCTTGTTTTCAATCTTGATGGTATAAATTTTTGACCAGACTAATAGGGGCAGTTCATGTTATTTGTTAACTGAACATCCGAACGCGATGAAGATAACCCATTTACTTCAGAATAAGTTTTATTTTGTTGTTGTACTTGAGCGCCGTTTCAAGTTCATTCAAGCCAACAGCCAATAATCCAAGGAGATTTGACAAGCCTTGATAGTTAATGACAGGATATGGAAACATTGCAAAAACCAAGCAAGACGGCTCCTAACTCCTGAGTAAAATATGAGTTCAGTTTGATGCCCGAAAAAAAAAATAAGCTGTGCTCATCCTCTAGAAGGACCTTTCGAGCTTGGTTTTACAGAACAGATCCTCAAAATATTGGAGGACAATACGGAACACTTTCGGGCTTTTTGAGAAACACTTTTCGAAAGCTAACGAGCCAAAGAAAGCCCCGAAATATATTTCAGAGCGAAAAGTTTCAGGACTATTTTTGAGAAACGAGCACCAGTTTATTTCTTGGCGGCTCTGCTTTTAGGCATGGCTAAATCTATATATTAATTTCTATGAACTTCTACGAACGCAGACGTATTTCTGGCTGTCTTTTCTCTCATTTCCCCCTGGTCTGCACAGCAGTCTGCGGTCTTCATTCTGCATTTTACCCCTAGTCTTCATTTTACCCTTAGTCTGAAGGCTGCAGTTTACACTCAGTCTGTATTTTACCCCTGGTATGCGGTCTGCAGTCCGCAGTCTTTGTTTTTCACTGACCGGTTTCCACTGTGCTCAAAATCTACGTTTTCTTCACGGCAAATTAACCGTGTTTTTTCTAACACAGAATTCAAAAACATCGGTTGGTCTTCTAAATTGAACGACTCATTATCTGATTCCATCATCCCTCCGATTTAACGGAAATAGCACACAAAGCAACTACTTTCTACAGTACTTCCCTATTTCAATTTCAATAGATAGCACATTCTCGTTCCCAGATTCTCTGCGATTTGTTCTAGACAGAGAGACCTGGTCAACCATTGAATTAAATGGAGCATTGAATTGGATATGCATTGACTTGAATGGGGCATTGAATTGAATGAAGCATTGAATTGAATATGCATTGAATTGAATGGACCACTGAATTGAACTGAGTATTGCATTGAATTGTCTTTAAAACAAAGATTGAATGGTTAAGAAATCATTTTTGAATTTTGCTACAATCGGCTTGCCATAGTTAAAAAATCATTTTTGAATTTTGCTACAATCGGCTTGCCATACGCTAGCAGCGTCTGCAAGATAATTCATTGGCTGTGTTTTCACGAGCACGATTGTCTCGCTTAAGGTGATTCCATTCAATTGCATTGCGCATCCTTTCTGCGCATCAATTTTTGCGTGATTAGCGCGCGCACGAGCGCGCGCGCGTTCGAAACTTGGTAGGTTTTCTATGAAAACTGAGCTGTTGAAGGAAATGAGATGTCGTTTTCTCCAAAACGAACTCGGTGACCCCTCTTTTTTATTCCATTTATTTGAAGAAAACACGACTCTGCATGATATATCCAAATTTTAAGAATTTTTCATTACTCAATTTTCAAATATTCTGATTAATTCATTATTACAATCTGATTTTTAGGCATTTCACTGGAAGCGTGCATGTGCTCGATTTGCTTATTACTTCATTACTTTTATTTTTTAGGCAACTTTAAGGCCTTTTACTGTAACATTGTTTTACTATCACAAGAATAATGCTTAAATTTTATTGCTAGTGATAACTTTCTTACAGTAGTGGGCGTCTCTGGTACAAGGAAAGGCTTTTTAACATTGCTGGCGATAGCTAGCAAGGTACCTATATATTACAGCCCTGTAGCGTGAAATCAGACACGGTGACCCCCTCTTTTTATTTTATTTTTTCGATGTACTAGGTGTAATTAATAACTGTGCCAAGTTTCAACAAATTCTCATTACAACTTCTTTTTCGATGGAATCACCTTAACATTCCTGAAGGTGTTTTGTGTTTTCACGAGCACGATTGTCTCGCTTAACATTCCTGAAGGTGTTTTGTTTACTGACTTCGTTAAGCGACTTAAAAATGATTGGTGTTTTCACGAGTAAGATTGTATTTCATTTAAGTACTTTGAGGAGAGCACGCGCGTGAATAAGTTAGTTTGAATAATGGCGGGAGATGCGGACGAAGCTCACATGTGCGTCCTTCTTTTTTTTATTACTGTATTTATGCGCTTGGTTTTCATCCAACGAAGGAACCGATTTCAGCAAAGGCTAAGGTTGCTCACAATCAGAGGCAGGAGAAGAAGAACGGAGGCGTATTTTTTGCATTCGCAAAGGAAGATCTGCCGCAGAAGAAAAGTCGCATGGGTTCTAGAAAGGCCACAATTCTGGTTCGAACATATACTTCTAAACCAATACGCAGGGTCATTAACAGATCTAGAAGGGTCATTGAACGGAAAATTATTCATCTTCGCAGAAAAAAAAAACTACGCCGTGGTCACAGAAGTTTAGCGAGACGCATAAAAATAGAACCGGCGTGTTATATTTCCGATTTCAAGTGCGATTTGACAGCTTTGTCAGATGAGCTGACCACAAGTTGCTTCTCATTGGAGGAAATTGATTGCTGACTCGCTTAAGCTACCTGGGTCGGTGGCTTAAATTTAATGAGAATTGCACTATTCAATCAACTCACTTGTTTCCAAGACTGAGCCAGTTCCTTTTGAACTCGTTTCAGAAGAGCAATGATGCGCGCTTTTTCAAGCGCTGTCTGCACCACAGATCACATCATATACAATTGAAAGAGATATGAAACAAAACGCAATCAAAAGCATGCGGGCAAAGTTCATTCAAAGCGGCTTACATGTAAATTATGTGTGCCTTCAGTTGAACAAGTGGCTCATATTATAAATAAGGCTGGCTATTTCTTTATTTTCCTATCCGCGACAGTTCACGAAAAGGGCTATTAGTTAAAAAAGCAAAAAAGGTGAGTGTAGTAGGATACATAATTTATCACTAATACGGAAGTATCTCAGTGAAAGGTTAAACGCGCTCGGCCACTGAATGCAAATAAATCAAAGTAAGTTGAGCTTAAGCCTTATTATTTTCCCACGAGTTTCTCAGAATTTCAACGTCTGTGTCTGTGTAGAACACCGAAGATCACGAGTATTGTTGATGATTTTCACACAAGTCTCAGAAAACGTAAGAATTGCATGGGATTCTCCGGCTCAAATGCTACATTGAAGTCGGTCGGATAGTGTTTCTCTTTGATTCAAAGTGAGCTCTGTTTATAATTTCTTTCCGCTCCACATATGTCGGACGAGATTTTTAGTATACTGTACTGAATTGCAAGCATTTGGACTGCAATTTGACTGGAATTCATACGACCGAGAGCTAGGGAAAAAATAAGTGGATCATGAAGTTAGTTTCCATAGAAACTGTTGTATGCGTGTAACGTCGGCAACCGAAATACTGTATTTGTTTTTGTCGGCTGCAAAAAACCGCCAAGTGAAAAATTACCAAAGTTGCACGTTTTAGCAGTGTCTAACAGCTGATGTTTCAGTAAAATTTTACACTGTTAGCAAAACTATCTGAACGTTCTTCAGGCCGTGCGGCTGGTGGATTGAAAACCAATCAAGTCACGCTATCTTGAGCTAAGATACGGTCTGTCACATATTATCTGGTCACGAAAATTCGCTTCAATCTTGACCAATTTTACCCGCCATATAAACCACCAGTATTTGTTTTTCTTTTGTTTACCAGTTCACAGTTTTACGGTTTTTATTCATGTTTAAGACCATTTCAGATGTGACAAGTGAGGACGTCAGGTCACGTGACTCGTCATGGGCTGCGGCTCTTCAGCCCAAGCAAGAAATGTTGTGCCGTCGGTAAGCCCTTCATTTATTAATCCACGGTATCAACATGCAATGCTCTGCAGGAATCTCCATTTACTGTATCAGTGTTAACATTTTCTTGTGAAAAAATCTGGCAGCGGCTGCCTATCAAAAATGTTCCCCGTTAATTCGCAGCTTCTGACATTTTGGAGAGCATTTAGTTGCTTAGTTTGCTTGCCAGCAAAACGTTTAAAAAGTAGACCCCTGCTATCTGGAATACTTCAAGGAAGTAAAACAATATATAGAGAAAGAAAATTTTTGAGATGGAAAGTAGTATAAATAACTGAAGCTTTAAAGTAGTATCTCTTAAAGATGGGGAGAGGCTTACCAGCAGACTACTGGTTAGGTTTCAGTCTTTGCATATGATCGGCTAAGAGGCCTTAAATGCCGTAAGAATCCTGAAAAAATGTACGCTCTGAAACAAAGTATGCTCACATATACACTTTCAAAGAAAAACCTCAGCTACTTTAAAAATACCTTTTCCATGCCACGAATGAGTTTACCTAAGAATTCCTTTTACAGCATTCGCAGCCGTCTGCAGTGGTCGTTACACAAGAAGAAAGGCCTCAAGGAGAAACATTTGAGCCTTTTACAGAATCAGTCCCAAATCCTGAACGAGAAACATTTGAGCCTTTTACAGAATTCCCGACTCCTAAATTATTGAGAGAGGCAAACGAAAAGTATGCCGCGCTGCACCGCCCATTGCCACGTGATGACACAGGCAAGCTTCTACCCTACCCCACCCCCTCTACCAAGGCGTCTGTTTTTGATCTGGAGAAATTTCAAGCTGTAGATAAGTTTGCAGTTGAGGTGAGAATGTTATATTATAATTTGTGATATTAAATACCACGTGTGCATAAACTAGTCTTTTGTCATTCTGTGCTGATCTAGTTTGCCCTGTACACATTCATTCTAAGTTCTAGGATGGGTGTGATTTCACCAACACTCCGGCAGAACTAGTGGAACTTACGAATAACCAGGCACGCGTGTAGCTCATCATTGTATTTACTGGAAATGCAGCTATGGCCGCGATAAATTGTTGAAAGGATCTTGCACAGGCCCTATACTCTCCTTGTTCTTCATCACTGGCTATTTTAATTCTTTCAGGTTCAACCAGCACAATACAGTACATCACTTAAGGTAACAGTAAAGATATTTCATGTGAAGCATCCGGCATTGCATCCTTATTTTCTTTTAGGGTACATAGGTCCTTAAGTATCATTATTCCACTTTTCTTATTTTTCGAGTCTTTGAACGATATTAGAATTCGTTCTCCCACCTTTAACTTCTTCAGTTGAGAGGGAAGGAAGATATGGCATTGTTTCTCTCCACCTAAGTGAAGGATAAATGGTACTGTTAAATTGTTAAGAAAAACTTATTATGGATATCGTAACCTTACGGTGGATGTTTTCCACTTGGTTCTTCAATTAACATTTTTTGAAAAGAATCTCTTTTTGCGGTTAGTTGGGATCTTTGTTGTTGTTGTTGTTTTTTGGAGGCGTGACGTTGGTGCATTGGACCTTGGACCTTTGTTCGGAATTTCGGCTGATCGAACTAACGAGGGGTTGATGGTTTCTGCATCATGTCGTGTTGTTTCGTTAGACAAGATAAGCTATACTTCACACATTTCTCTCTCCAGTCAGGTGTTTTTACCAGCATGTTAGGAAAGCGTAACTAAAGGTTTACGAGTAAATCTACCGTGGTATAGCACCCCATCCAGAAAGGCGAAGAAATCCGCCCAGTTGTTTTATGCTTCGGAAACCACAGGCTTACGAACTATTTACCTATTTTTACTTCACCCATTTTCACCATAATTTGCCTTTACTTTGCTTAGAAGTTTACGGATTATCTGACGGCAGCTTGGAAAGATGACGAAATGGCCACAGCTAGGGTCATCATGCGATGGCTGGCTGCTCAGAGACCAGACGAACTCAAGAATTTGAACTGTTCGGATCCAGATAGCACTCTGGCAAAGCTTCTGGCAGAAAGCGACACCAACATCTTCCTGGAAATGTGTCTGTGAGTCTTTCGTGTTTTAGGTCTAGTTCAGACACCGTACCTCTCATGTGCCGTACCAAGTAGCACGTAGTTATTTGGCAGTGGTACGGTGTCCAAGTCAGTTTTTTCGACAGAATTCAATTAGGCAAGGTAAAATCTCAGGCTAGGGCAAAGCTCGCCGCTTAATACGACCTCGGAGCGAAAGTGTATTTGGTACGGCACATGAGAGGTACGGTGTCTGAAGTGGGCCTTAGTGAATTTTTCTAAGAGATGATGTCTTTGTCCTCTCTTGGTTTTGATTGCCAATAGTGGTATTTAACATTTCTTTACATTGTATCGTAAAACGATGCTAAGCAGAAAAATATTCGGATATTATGGATATAAAAGAAAATCATCGAAGTTAGGGATATGCTAAATGACGTGCCACCAAATGTATGTAAATGGCCTGGCGTATTGGGTGGTTTGGCTATCTACCTTAGCAAGTTTTGTCTTGATAAACTAAACCTCTGTTTATGTTGTACTTGCCATTTCTGCAGAGGTAAATGGCAATTTGCTCATGACTTTTGTCGCGTTGTTCGGTTTGGAAAATCGGGAATTAAAGGCCACTGGTTGGAGCGATCCACTTTTTCATTTTTTTTTCTTTTGGTTGCTTGTTTGTTTGCTTTGTTTTGCCTCTTGTTTGATGTGAACCATGTTTCACTCCCTTTTCATGTCACCTAAGGTCAAGCTTAATACTTGTCTATGAAAAGTAAAGTTTTCAACCGGATTGGAAAGCAATGGGGCTATCAAACTTTGAATGGTATTTACCGTAAATAACTGTCATATGCTTTCTTATCTCTCACGAAACCTGTTCGTTTACTGGGAGAATTTCCAACTACATTACGCAAGCATGCACCTATAGATGACTTTAACATTTCGTTAGTCTCAGCTTGATTTCTGTTTTCAGATGTGCTGGAATACAAGCGACAAAGATAGTAGGATATTCAAAACACGCCACGCTTGAGATTGGAGAAGAGCCACGCTCTAATGATTTACATTCGTGGGTGGCTCTGGTAATCAATCAGGAGTGGCATTTGGTGGATCCTCATTGGTGTTGTTCTTCAGTAACTGGGGTGGGAGATGCTGGATGGTCACTCGTGGCTCATGATGTTGGAGGAGCGGGTCCAAGTCAACAAGAGGAGAGAGTGGTGTACATCCTAGATGAAGACTATTTTCTTACAGATTCAGAACAATTTATTTATTCTCACTTTCCACGGGACGACGACGCGTGGCAGTTTTTGGCACGACCCGTCACTTTCAGGGAGTTTGTTGATATGGCATATTTAAAACCACCGTTTTTTCAGTTAGGTCTTAAGCTTCTTGAACATCAGAAATGCGTGCTGTATGCACCTCAAGGCGAAATTGAAATCAAAATTGGAACACCGCACAACGCCATTAGAGAGTTTAGGTATCAATTATGGATGTCCAACCGACAGGAAATTGGAACCGTAAAACTTGAAAGATACTGCATCATGGAACAAAAAGACAACACATTATTTTGCAGGATTCGATTTCCAGTTGAAGGAAAGTTCAAGCATAAGTTGTATGGAAGAAGTGCTGAAGATGATAAAGATTCCTTCTCCATGTTGTGTGCATTCATAATCCACTGCGAGCAGGCAGCTGAGGACGCTAAAGCTCTTCCTGAAAACACCCGTCAGGAGTGGGGGCCTGGGAAGGATTTAGCCGATGCTGGGCTGGTGCCCCTTACTCATCAGGATGCGGTGATTGAAGCTGATGAGGGTGCGGTCCAAGTTCGCTTCCAGGCAACGAAACCCGTAGAATTGCGGCATACCCTCCACAGTGATAACAAAACAAAAGAAGATTTGCAAGGCAATGTCATTCACTACATGGACAACGATGAAATAGTATTTAACATTAAGGTACCAGAAGACGGGGACTATGCTTTGAATCTTTTCGCCAAAAATGGAGGACATGAGCAATCTCTCTGTAGTTATTTGGTAAGCAGTGTAAACACTGCACCCGACAGTGAGGGATTTGCTGTAGTGCCTGATGGCCGTATCGGTGTCGCTACAAGTAACGACGCCGGGATCAAACTTATTTCGCACAATTCTCCAATCATCGAGTGCTCAAAAGATGGTTCCTTGCAGCTCAAATTCAAAACATCAAAACCATGTGAAACGTTTCCAAAACTGGAACTCGTGACGGAGGAAGGGAACGTGCTCAAGAAAGGTTTTGTGTGGCCTGAATATGACGACAATAATAATGAAATCACCTTTAAAATCAATTTTCCACAATCGGGAAGATATGTTTTTAATCTGCATGCGAAGGAGAAATGCAAGGATGGCAACTTTCCTTTAGCTTACACATGTTTTGTGAAAGTTCCATCACCAAAACAAGATTGTGTGCCTTTCCCTGAAAGATGCACTGCTTGGGAAAGACAATGCAAACTTGTGGACCCTGTTACTGGTATCATCCCAGCTGAATCCACTGTTCGTTTTGTTGTTGACGTTCCTGATGCCCAGCGGGTTGTTGCTGTTAGCAGTCCTAACAGTAATACCCTTCTGAGCAGGAATGAGCAGGGCCTATGGCAGGCTGATGTAGAGACGGCAGAGGGTGACCACGAACTAGAACTGTTAGCAGAGTTCAAGGAAGACTCCAATTCGTACAATCCTTTACTCAAGTATCAGGTATCTTACTAATTCGAAGAAATGTTTGCTTACAATATTTTCTGTGGGATAGGCAATACAGGTTAACTACCGTTAAACGCAGGTCACAGTCCCTCCCGCTTAAAAGCCCCACGTGCCAACATTACCTGAGCAGGCCCATTTACCTATAAACTAAAAAAAAAGTATATTTTCCAGTGTAAGCCCTGCCCCCTAAATACAAGCCCCCCTTTACTTAAACTCTTTCACGGTAGACTGGAGAACTTGAAATAGAAAATTAGGAAAAAATGATGCAAAGTGCAGAAATTAATGATGACAGATTTCCCATTTGGAACTCTTGATTCAGTTTCAGTTGTTTTCAAGTTTCAGTGGGATGTATTTTACACTTCTTTGAATGATCCACTGGTTTTGAAACTATTGTAATGCTTCGCATACCAAGGGAAATTCTCAGTTTTGTGGGCTGGCTAGTATTATCCTTGATTTTCCACTCAGGGTATTGTTAATGATCTCCATATAGTTCTCATGGTATAATTTAGATAAATATGCTTTAATGCCAGGATAATTTTCCTTAGGTCTTGTTAGGTCATGCGGCCAGGGTAAACATTGAATGAACGTGACTCTGATATTTCGTCTGCCGAGTAACTCAGCTTTGCTGTGGTTACCTATTTTTTAAATAATTTATAATTGCAGGAAACGAAAAGAATCTAATAAGGTTTTTTAAGCTTTAATCAATTATTTATACAACACTCATATATTATTATATTGAAAAAGCCAAAGATTTGAATTTGAAATCACACTGACCCTATGTTATGTTCAACTTTGTAGGTTGAGGAAAGCGAAGAACTTAAAAAACAAAAAGAACTCCTGAGGCAAAAGCAAGAAGCTGCCAGGAGGGAAGAAGAAGCCAGGAAAGAAATGATGAGGCAGCAGTTTGAAAAAGCAAAGCAGCGTGAGTGAAATATCATTCTGTTAATTACCACGAAAATATATCCACAAGAAGCATTGACGGTTACTGAGCCCTCAACTGGGCATACGCCCGTTTTCCCGTTTTGGCACAAGGTACACTTTCACTTGTCACTTTCCTCTGGCTGCCTGTTAGAACTCGAGTTTTGATTGGTTCGTTGCATCACGTTTCATGTGATTGGCTAGATGTGTTTAAGTTGCTTTACGTTTTACCAAACGATTAAAACTTGTTTTATCGTTGCAGAACTGCAAACAGCAATAGATAGAGAAGATCTGCAGGCTTTACGTGATGCAATCCTTCGTGTGGAAAACATGAGCTTTTGCTTACTGCTGGCAGAGGAAGTAGAAGCTGCAAAGCGACTGCTAAAATCACTTGAGAGAATCCAAGGACTGAAGGAAGCAGTTCTTAAGTTGGACCAAAAGACAATGTTAGAGCTAAGGAATTATTCCAAACCACCAAAAATGGTCCATCAAGTGATAAAGGCCACACTTCGTTTGTTAGGATTTGACCAAACCATGACTGCGGTAAGTAAGAAGGCTGCACGATCCTCAACATTTTCATTAACAAAACTACCCTAGATATGCTGCCTAGGGCAAAATAGGAAATAAAAACATCCGGCTCAGATTTCATATTTTTGCAACCGAAAAACCCGCCATCCTAGTTTCAGGCATCATATTGGGGGAGGGGTTTGGGGTACTCTTGAGGCATACTAGTTTTAAAATCCCTCAAGTCGCAAGCTCTTAAGATTGCTGAGGCAAATTAGATAACACATTAAAAAGTTTGTGCCCCATTTCATCCGGCAGCAATTCAGCATCGTTGTACGGAACTTCTGTCTGGTCTCCAATTTTAAGACATGATCAAGACTCAACATAATCACTTTTCTGAATCTGCAGAAATGGAGTGATTGCCAGAAACGGCTTGTTACCTTTGGCAAACATGGACTGTTTAGACGAGTGAGAGCATTTAAGTTGACTGATCTGCATCCAGAACTGGCGACTGAGGCGCTCGGTCTTATTGGACGCTACCGCCGAAAACAAGTCTCCTTTGTCAGCACAGGAGCAGAGGTGTTTTACTCATGGGTGAGTAAACTAACTTGCTGAAAATTCAGTGTTGTTTTGTATCACAATAATCAACTCCTCGGGGCCCCAATTTGGATTTTGTAATATTCATTACAGATGAAACATCGGAAGTTTGCAGTATAATGCTAACTGCCTAAAAAACCGGGAGAAAAATCATGGAGGTTAGTGAGACCCGGGGGGATACCCCTAGGTAAGCCTTATACGGAATGTCCCGGCCAAGGGTATGGTTTTTTGAGCTGTTTTGGTCTGAAAATCTGGGTCAAGGATTTTGACTTTTTCGTCTGAAGTTGGGTACCGTTTTGCCTTCTATTCTGTTACTGGGTACAGTTTTCAGTCAAGGGATCCAAGAAAGCGTATAAACGTATTCACCTCTGTTTGATATCAAACGAACAAGAGAGAAAGAGAAGTAACTAAAAAGATTCTTTGGTACAATAAAATGTGAAACTCCTTCTTTAGAGGCCAGCCCAGGTCTGGAATTAGGACTGAAAACAGGCCTGGAAAATGACGTATTTGGATCTGAAATATGTGTTCGAGTTTGAAACACCGTGCAGCACACCCCAACAAAATATCGTATGAGTTCCCTCCCTCGCTTCCCATCCCAGTAGTGAAGCCAGACTGTCAAATGTTCAAGGCATAAAATTACAAATAATTTGCTGTTCGGAAATGGCAAGGTAGACAGAGAGACAGACAGACAATCAGAGGCACACAGTCAATGCACTCAGTGTGTGTGTAAAAGTATGACTAGAAACACTAAAAATACCTGTTTAAAGATGCACATTCGGTCAGGACAAACTTCTGTGTCATGAAAATATACGGTGCTTCATTGAGTTCTGTCACTCCGGCTTGAATGCACATTTATCATAACTATTTTAGTGTTAAATGTATCTATTTACGTTGCTTTTTTCTCGTGTTTAGACCGTTGGGATGGTAGAAGAATTCCGGAAAGCAAATCCAACAGTGGCATGTAGTACACCCCCCGTGATTGCAACGACCACACTAAAAATCTGAACTCAAACAAGAAACAACTCTACAGTCGAAAAAACAATACCGACTTAGTCTAAATTGAAATATTTTGTCTTGTCTGTTTAATCCATTGTAGTTAATCTATTTAAATCTGCATGGTTAGCTCAGTTGGTAGAGCACTATTTTACATTAAAACATTACAAAGTATTTAAATCGGTGCCTTCTGCGTCAACTACGTACGTACGTTTTTCAAACCCCCTGAATACATGTCGTGCTGTCGATAATTCCTTTTGGTTGTTTAAACCAGTTTATATCGATTGGCATCAGTTTTTAGTGCAAAGTAGTTCAAAGTGTTTCATAAAATTACAAAGATCTTAGGATTTATCTTTCAAAATCAATACAACAGAAAATTAATACTGTTGATAAACACTGCATTGAAAATTGTTTTGTGAAACATACACGTGAATTACTCCGAAGCGTCCCGAATACAGTTACTGTGTTCTGTCGATAAAATCAACGAATTTCGTTCTTGAACCAGTCTCGATATATAGGTTAAGTGCATGCATGCATGCCTTCGTTCTTGAACCAGTCTCGATATATAGGTTAAGTGCATCATGCATGCATGCATGCATGCATGCATGCATGCATGTATGTATGTATGTATGTATGTATGTATGTATGTATGTATGTATGTATGTATGTATGTATGTATGTATGTATGTATGTATGTATGTATGTATGTATGTATTTTACATACAGACGCTGCGCTGCGTTGTGTCTTAAAGTTTTTAAAGTCTACACTAAATTCGCCATTAGGGCTGTGGCTCTTTTTCCTCTTGAAGGTGGGGCGACAACAAAAACTTCCCCGTTCCCTAGTGATCTCCCTCCCCCACCCTCCATATCCCGTTAACCGTCGCTTTACTGAGTTGATCGCTCATGACTCTTTGGTCTCGCAACTCATTCTCCAACAAGCATGGCGCAATGTTTTATTCCTACAGTCCAGCAAAATGGACAAAGATACACCTTGACAGCGTTCTGAAAAGCGGGTTTCTTGCATACAAAACACATCTTCGTATTTGGTGGTCCGGGTGGCGGTTTGTGCATATGACAAACCATGGCGGAGTGGCGATCATCTTTCCACGGCGTAAACCGTCCACAAATAAAACAACAATCTTTGTTCATTTGAGTCATGTCTCCAAACGCACCTCGCCTTATATTGCAGAACTGACACAGGTGAACATCGTGAGCGAAAGGAGTTCCTTCTTGAAGTATTTTGTTACAACGCAAGTCCTGAAACAAGAGAGAAAAGGAATGTTAAACGTAACGTTCTCGGAAGCCAACGTTAACCAGTCGCTGTGATTGGCACTTGAGCTCAGTGCTCAGGAACACCTGTGCCACGTTTTGAACGGAGTTAGTTGACGAACAAGTGAGGACAAACAAACAAAGTCACGTTGCTACTAACCAGTTTGTGTCAGATTCTTACGCAAAAAAGGCATTGTCCTTTTGCTGGTCGGTTTAGGGCATTCTGCATAATCGTTTCAACCGATCAAAAAGCTTAACCGAAATCAAAAAGAACCGCAGACAAAATTAAACCAAGTTAAAAATTATTTTAAGTATTACATGTAAAAGTAACATTACTTTGTAGTAGTTGTTTTTCCAGAAGCCTGGCCGAGTCTTAGAGCGCGCGTCTCTCTTAAAAATCCCAGAAGTCTTTTCTTTTCACCAGCTTGCTTAAGTTGCTCTGGTGCCATGAAGATCACTCGGTCGACATCTTTGCAACGATCTACAAAGTACTCTGCCAGCTTCAAATGGAATATCCTTTTCTCCTCGGAATCTACAAGGATGGTTTCCATGACAACCTGTGAAGATAAAAAAGTACAGCAGTTGAACCTGCGTCAATAGATACCTCCTTCAGGCGGAAACCTCTCCGACCCGTACACTTACAATCGTTGCCCCAAGGTGTCCAGTGACAAGAAGTTCTGTTGTATCAACTGTGGGCTTTTTTGTTGTTCATCTTATTTTACAAGGTTTTAAAGAGTTTTGATAGCAGTGTCAAATTTTCGCTAATAGGCACCTTTTCCGTAAGCGGGCATCTTTCTAAGTGGAGTCCTTCCCTAAGCGAAAAATGTCCCCAAGAGGTTATTGACTTGTGATTCCCCTTCTCCCCCTGACAATGACTTTGGGACTAGTTCGCATAGGTCAAATAAGTATTACGAGAACGTGACTCGCAGCTCACGTGCGTGAATTTAAGATGTCTGGAGAGCGTTATTCTAAGTCTGGTCATGTCGAAAAGGTTGATGCAGGTGCTGCTGCTAGTGATGATGATGATGACCACGATGACGAGGGTGATGGAGGCGATTACGATGACAATGATAATGATGAAGTTGATGATGATGATGAAGAAGACAACGACTTTGATGATGATGATGAACATCATAAAGATGACGATGACGACGACGATGACAATGATGATGACGATGACGACGATGATGATGATCACTAGAAATAGCGCTCTATAAATTCATTATTATTATTATTATTATGACGACGATGATGATGATGATGATGATGATGATGATGATGAAGATGATGATGATGATGATGATGATGACGACGATGATGATGATGATGATGATGATGATGATGATGGAGGGGGAGGAGGAGGACGTGATGGTAGTGGAGGAGGAGTGAGGAAGAGGATGGGGATGAGAAAGAGAAATTCTTGAATTAAAAGAGTAATAGCGGCAAAACATAAAAAAAAACGCTCGACAATTTCCAAATAATTACAAACTGGGTAATATACCTCTTGTATGGATGCGTGAAAGAACTCAAGTCTCTCTTCCTCTCCTCTGCCACCAATGTTCCTAAGAAATGGCTTCAATGTTCGTCTTACTTCAGCCCACATCGCCATTGGTACAGGTTCTGTTAAGTCGTCGCTTAGGAGATACTGGAGTTCAGTTTCACTTAATCCACCTTTGCTGCAAGCCAACAGACCCAACACCTTGAAATGAAAAACAATTTGATCTCCGTCATCTCAAATCACAAAGTACATTATTAAGACTGTAGTACCCAGAAAACTTTCAATCTCAGCTGTTCACGCTGTTAAAATGATAAGGGGCCAGTTAAAGCCAATTAAAGATAGTATCAGAAAGTTACCATTCTCCTCTTCAAAGCTTTTTCCTTCTTTTAACTATAAGTTTTCACAATATACTTAAGATGTAAAACCAAAGTTAAAAAAGATTAATGCCAATCATGCAGCTGTCGCAAAATTAACTTGGCTGCTTTCAAATCAACTTTTTTCAACAAGAGTAGCACTTTAAAGTCTTTTAACTGGGAACCCTTTGGTCTTCGGATCCCGAACGCAACCTTAGAAGAAAACTGGTCGAGAAGCTAGTAAAAGACTCTCAGACGCTTACGGCGCTGAGTCCGCGGAGATTCGAACCCGGGACGCATTTGATGCACTTGGGAGAACCTTACGTACCTTCTGGACGTTGTTATGTTCATCCTCGTTAGTGAGTCTGTTTATGATGAGCTGTAGAAGTTCTTTTATTGTGGATGGCAAGCTCTTGATGTGATGCGTGATTGTTTCAAAGACTCCAAACACACGCAGCTCTTCACACGCCAGAGATAACCATAGCGGATTGGACGCCCCTGATGAACCAATCAACAACGCCATCTGCTCTACATCGAGTTTTTTGAAAAATTACAGATAAACTAGTTATGGTCTTATCTCGATTAAGGGCCTGGTTTGGGGTGATAACAGCCCGTAACATCTTTCCATCCACCGCCGCGATAAGCCGCTGTCAGCGTCATTGTTGCTGAATTTCTAATAAGACCCTTTTCTACTAACACCCCAGCCCCCACACACACACTCAACTTACCCCGTCTCAACCATGAAAACGGAAGAGAAACTGAGAAAATGAGACAAGGATAGAATTTAACGCATACCTTATTGTACTTTCCTAACGTGCGTTTTACAATCTCTTGTCGCGCGGACTCGTCGAGTTCTCCTACGTGAAGTGGTACTGGAGGCGGTGTGCGGTGTTCGTCAGATAGCAAGACAGCAGAGCGACTGTCAGTCACAGCACTGACCACACAGCGAACGTTGTGCGGGAAAACACTTGGAAACCATTCCATGTGGTTTGTTCCTTCAGCATCCGTAAGCTAAAGTAAACAAACAAACAAGCTATTAAACAAAAGGCTCCTATGGTTTAAAATGAAAATTTGGATTCTTAAACTTAGTTTATAAGGTAATTTGACCCCCATAGACGGAGAAATTCAAGAGCTGACGTTTAGAGCGTTGGCCCTTCGCCAGAACAGATCAAGGAATTCTGGGTTGTACGTGATTTATGTATTGCACAGTGGAGATACGCTATTGGTGGAAACATGGTAATGTGCGGAACAAAGATAAATTAGTTGAGCGAAGAGGGTCCATTGCTTCCGTGAGCGTAAAGTTTGCCGATTTGTAGGATGAATTTTTGCTCTAAAGTTTTTTGTGTAGGGAGGAGAAAAAAATGTGAACACCTCAGTACATAGCTGATACTCGACAGAAACGATACTTTGTATGACATTAACAGAATAGGAAACTCAAGGGAAACCCCATACCAATTGTACTTGTAAAACATTAAAAGTTCGTAACGTTTACGAGTTCGTAGACCTCGAGTTAAAAATTTTTAGCCCAATTTTTACTGCAACTGCTGTAACAATAACTTGTCTATTCCATCCTCAATGCTCTATCACCATTCACATTAAATATCTGAAAATTTGGTGTTTAAGGAAAGAAAACACCCTATTACCTGATTGATTGCATCAATCATTATGACGAAAATTTCTTCTTTATTAGCGAGTTCTTCCAAGCTTTTATTGATCTCTTGTTTAAGCATGTTCATGTTCATATCTTCAACAGCCGCAAGATCTTTTGGTTGCACTGCGGATCAAAGCAATATTAATACCACACAAGACACAGAGAGAGGAGGTTGAGCGAAAAGTCAGAGACGTATTTTATTTCTTAACAGTACTTCGTCAACGGGCCCACCAGCAGTCCGATCTCTTCCTTAGTGTCTCGTGAAGGACGATTAGCAAAACGTCGGCGCATACATGTGAACCCGACATGTGAAGAACGCGCTACAGCTAGTCATTAGTATACCCACTCGCACACGCTGTGTCTCAACTTTTCCCTCTCGGATATCCCCTCATCTGGCGCGCTTAACAAACAACTACAAGCCAACTATAAGCCACACAGCATAGAGTTTTACCCTTTTGTTCAGCAATAGGGTACCTTTTGCCAACTAGTTTGCTGTTTTGAGGTCTTATGGGTTAGGTATGGAACACGATATGGAGATAGACACTTTCACAGGGCCTGAAGTGTCGTATGTGGTACGTGCAGCGTACAGGGGCCTCGGTTTCTGCAGCAGCGGTGTTTTGGTACAGTGTGAAGCTCCTAGTTCCACACACAATCCCTAACCTAGAGGACCACCTGGGTGGCATTTTGTCTGATCCCTCTTTAATCTTTAATCTTTAATGAGTATACTCCTAAAACAGAGAAACTATACTAGGAGTTGAAAAGCAAAAATTGAATAAATGAGTAAATAAATAGTTAAACATATATAAATATAAATATGAACACGCAATATAATCTAATAAAATGAATATGAATAAGATATGAAAATACAATACAATATAGCATCCTACATGCTAGAGATAATGGCCTTAAATTCATCTAATGAATCAGGAATTAGAGATAAGGGTACACTGTTCCAAGTTCTTATAGCTCTAGGGTAAAAAGAGTGTTTATAAGTATCACCTCTCCTCTGTGGACAAGGTTAGACTTGCCAGGAGCAGATGGATCCTGTCAGCACAGCATTGGGAGGACACACAAGCAAGGTACAGCACCAAAGGACAGCCTCACGATCAATTCGAATAAACATCTTCGTTACTGCGGAATGGGAATTCGACACTGTAATGAGTTGAGAAAACACAAACCTGCTGCATCAAATCCCTTCATCCACCACACAAGCTTCGTCACAAGTTTGTGAGGAACCATTGATCCAGAGGCCAGCTCCAACGAAATGGTAGAACAGGGGCAGTCCAAGCTGAAAATAAATTGATAATGTCAAATGCGAGTGAACCAGTTTGATTTTATCAAGATAATAAAAGGAAAGAAATGAAAGCAATGAATGGATGGATGAATGAAGGCATGAACAAAAAAATGAATGGTGAACAGTCTAAAGAAAGGACTGGATCAAAGAACACAAAAATTAACCATCTTGAAACGAATGGACGAGTGGATAGATGGTTGAATGAATATCGAACGAAAAAATGAACAATTAAACGAAAGAAGGACGGACAGAAGGAAGGAAGAAAGGAAGGAAGGAAGGAAAGAACGATTGGATGATAGCAAAATAAATGAATGAAGGATTGACAAAACAAGGCTAGAGAAAAGCCAAACGTATTTTATGAAAAACAGAGAATACCCTCAGTGTTATTTCCCACTTCATGACTTTACAAACCTTTTTAATCCCCAGTGTGCAGTGGGCCATCAATGTAGACTTCCCTGAGCCTGAAGAGCCCAGAACTATCAGTGGAGGATGGCCCTCTGTGCTGGACCCATCAGACTGAGTGCCATTTTGGACAAATTCCATTATAGTGGAAATCTCTGCACTTCGCCCCAGCACAAGCTGCCCTCGCAGCTCTATGAAGTGGTTATGCATAGAGAGCTCTGCAAAGATGAAAAAAAAATTAGGGTATACAAAAGGAATACATAAAAAGACCACCATGTTGGAAAATGGAGGCATGGATTGAAGGCATTGACTGCAAAATGAAGGCATGGACTCCAAGCATTGACTTGGAGTCTCTAAGCCCTGGGAGGTGGGAGGGGGGCAGTGTAGGGGTGCCAAGGGTAGTTGCAATAACTTCTAAGGGTTGAAACTAATGTTTGTGGCTTGGTATTGTTTAGGGTATTGAAATAAAAACTGACTACCACTAGAATTATCTAAGTACTTTTTAGGTTTAAGAAGCCAGAAAAAGTCTGACAGGAAAGGTAACTACTTGTAAGAAGGAATGAAGTTGAATTTGAGCCACACCCACAAAAGACCTAAAAGTCGCTCAGAATGATTCCAATGATTCAGTGTGAGTAGCGTTGCTAAACATGGTTAAAGACAGGGCGTACAGCGGAGTAAATTTTTAATCTCGGCGTTGGATGTTTAAAGTTTCTCTCTGTGTTTCAGAAGGCCAAGAAGTTAATTTTTTTATCAGTTTAGTTTGATCAATTTCTCTCTCTGTCCGTAAAGGGACAGAAATTCATTGGCTTAAACTTAAGTGCGAAGACTCTGTTAACTAGATTTTGGCCATGACGTAACGACATGCGTATTATAAAACACACTCGCCTTCAAACTTCAAAGTGTTTTGTTCGCTTTGTGGGTGTAAACTTTGCGGATCTCAACTGGCTTCTAACAACAATAATGTTAGGTTATTTCCTAACCGACTTGCCAAATTTTAGTAAGCGTATTCGTCAAGGAGAGGCTTGTGAAAAACAGATTTTTTTTTGTTTGTGACTGATATCTCATTTTCTTATGAAACGCTCTTCAACTGGTATCGCTTTGGAAATAGACTAAAAGCAATTCGGAAATGACAGACGAGATCGTATTTTATTTTATTTTATTGTTGTATTTTATTTTAGTTAATAACTGGTGGTCCCTTCTTTCCTCCCGCGTTAGACACTTGCGAAGCCCCCTCCACGCACCATATACAACTGAACTGAAGTATTTTGTAACACTGTATTATCACGTGTTGCGTGAATCCATTAGCAACAAAACCTTCAGTCATATTCACTGATAACCTTTTCCTGACTTCACCTCTAAGGACACTAGCAGCGTCTGCAAGATAATTCATTGACATGTAAGCCGCTTTGAATGAACTTTGCCCACAGGCTTTTGATTGTGTTTTGTTTCATAACTCTTTCAATTGTGTATCATGTGATATGTGGTGCAGACAGTGCTTGAAAAAGTGCGCATCATTGTTCGTCTGAAACGAGTTCAAAAGGAACTGGCTTCTTGGAAACAAGTGAGTTGATTGAATAGTCACCATAAATTATGTGCCTTCAGTTGAAAAAGTGGCTTACATTAGAAACAAGGCTGGATATTTATTTCCTTTCCTAAGCGCGACAGTTCACGAAAAGGGCTATTAGTTTAAAAGCAGAAAAGGTGAGTGTAGTAGGATACATAATACGGAAGTATCTGAAAGGGGTAAAACGCGCTCGGCCACTGAATGCAAATAAATCAAAGTAAGTTGAGCTTAAGCCTTATTATTTTCCTACGAGTTTCTCAGAATTTCCACGTCTGTGTCTGTGTAGATTACCGAGGATCACGAGTATTGTCGATGATTTTCAAGTCTCAGAAAACGTAAGAAGCCGTGCATGGGATTCTCCAATTCAAAGTGAGTTCTGTTTATAATTTTTTCCGCTCCACATTTGTCGGACCAGTTTTTTTTATTATACAGTTCTGAATTGCAAGCATTTAGACTGCAATCTGACGGGAATTCATACAACAGAGAGCTATGAAAAAAATAAGTGGATTACGAAGTTAGTTTCCATAGAAACTGTTGTGTATATGTAACGCGGCAAGCTAAATACTGTATTTGTTTTTATCGGCTACAAAAAACCGCCAAGTGAAAGGTAACCAAAGTTGCAGGTTTTAGCAGTGTCTAACAGCTGATGTTTCAGTTAAATTTTAAACTGTTGGCACAAAAAGCTGAGCGTACCTCAGGTCCCGGCCGGTGGATCGAAAACCAATCATGTCACGCTATCTTGAGCTAAGTTACGTCTGTCACATATCATCTGGTCACGAAAATTCGCGTCAATCTTGACAAATTTTGACCCGTCATATAAGCCAAAATATTTGTTTTTCTTTTGTTTACCAGTTCACAGTTTTACGGATTTTATTCATATTTAAGACCATTTCAGATGTGACAAGGCACTCCTAAGTCATAGGACGTCAGGTCACGTGACTCGTCATGGGCTGCGGCTCTTCAGCCCAAGCAAGAAATGTTGTGCCGTCGGTAAGTCCTTCATTTGTTAATCCACGATATACACATGCAATTGCTCTGCAGGGATCTCCATTTACTTAATCAGTGTTAACCTTTTCTGTGAAAATATCTGGCAGCGGCTGTCCATCAAAAATGTTCCCGGTTAATTCGCAGCTTCTGACATTTTGGAGAACATTTAGTCGCTTAGGTCGCTTGCCAGCAAAACGTTTAAAAGTAGACGCCTGCTATCTGGAATACTTCAAGGAAGTAAAGCAATGTTTAGAAAAAGAAGAATTTTGAGATGGAGAGTAGTATAAATAACTGAAACTTTAAAGTAGTATCTCATAAAGATGGGGAGAGGCTTACCAGCAGACTACTGGATAGGTTTCAGTCTTTGCATCTGATCGCCTGAGAGGCCTTAAATGCCGTAAGAATCCTGAAAAAAGTATGATCACATACTCACTTTCAAAGAAAAACCGCAGCTACTTTAAAAATACCTTTTCCATTGCACGAATGAGTTTACCTAAGAATTCCTTTTATAGCATGCGCAGCCGTCTGAAGTGATCGTTACACAAGAGGAAAGGCCTCAAGGAGAAAGATTTGAGCCTTTTACAGAATCAGTCCCAAATCCTGAACAAGAAACATTTGAGCCTTTTACAGAATTCCCGACTCCTAGATTATTGAGAGAGGCAAATGAGAAGTATGCAGCGCTGCACCGACCATTGCCACGTGATGACACAGGCAAGCTTCTACCCTACCCCACCCCCTCTACCAAGGCGTCTGTTTTTGATCTGGAGAAATTTCAAGCTGTAGATAAGTTTGCAGTTGAGGTGAGAATGTTATATTATAATTTTGTGGTAATACATACGAAGTGAGCAGAAACTAACTAGTTTAGTTCGCCCTGTTCACATTCATTCTAAGTTCTGAGATAGGTGTGATTTCACCAACACTCCGGCACTGCCACAACTAGTGGAACTTACGAATAAAAAGGCACGCGTGTAGCTCATCATTGTATTTACTGGAGATGCAACTATGGCCCCGATAAAGTATTGAAAGGATCTTGCACGGGCTCTATATTCTCCCTCAGGCTGTTCTTCATCACTGACTACTTTAATTCTTTCAGGTTCAACCAGCACAATACAATACATCACTTAAGGTAACAGTAAAGATATTTCATGTGAAGCATCCGGCATTGCATCCTTATTTTCTTTTAGGGTACATAGGTCTTTAAGTATCATTATTCCACTTTTCTTATTTTTCGAGTATTTGAATGATATTAAAACTCGACGTCCAACTTCAGTGGAGAGGGAAGGAAGATATGTGATTGTTTCTCTTCGCCTAAGTGAATAAATGGTACTGTTTGAATTGTTAAGAGAAATTTATTATGGATATCGTAACCTTACGGTGGATGTTTTTCACTTGGTTCTTAAATTAAGATTTTTTTAAAAAAGAATCTCTTATTGCTGTTAGATGCGATCTTTTGTTGTTGTTGTTGTTTGGAGGCGTGACCTTGGCGCATTGGACCTTGGACCTTTATTCGGACTTCCGGCTGATCGAACTAGCGAGGGGTTGATGGTTTCTGCATTATGTCGTGTTGCTTCGTTAGACACGATACGCTATACTTCACACATTTCTCTCTTCAGTCAGGTGTTTTTACCCGCATATGTTAGGAAAGCGTAACTAAAGGGTTAGGAGTAAATCTACCATGGTATAGCACCCCATACAGAAAGGCCAAGAAATCCTCCCATGCTGCGGAAACGCAGGCTCGCGAACTATTTACCCTTTCTTACTTCACCCATTTTTCACCATAATTTGCCTTTTCTTTGCTTAGAAATTTACAGATTATCTGACGGCAGCTTGGAAAAATGACGAAATGGCCACAGCTAGGGTCATCATGCGATGGCTGGCTGCTCAGAGACCAGACGAACTCAAGAATTTGAACTGTTCGGATCCAGATAGCACTCTGGCAAAGCTTCTGGCAGAAAGCAACACCAACGTCTTCCTGGAAATGTGTCTGTGAGTCTTTCGTTGTTTAGTGAATTTTTGTAAGATATGATGTTTTTATCCTATCTTGGTTTTGATTGCCAATGGTGATTTTTAACATTTCTTTACATTGTATCGTAAAACGATGCTAAGCAGAAAAATATTCGGATAATATGGATAACTATCAAAGAAAATCACCGAAGTTAGGGATATACTATGTGACGTACCGCCAGGAGCCATAATCGGGGACGGAGACCGTAACTAAATACCATTTTCAGTAGTGGCGTTGGCCCCATCAGAAAAAGACGAATGTGCTATTTTTAGAAAAAAATTGCGCCATCGCGCGGGACACACGCGCGTGTATGTTGCGAGGACTCCGCGCAAAGAAAAACAAACAAAATGGCGTCGGAAATAACCTTCGTTGGAGATGAAAAAATTCCGTTTCTGTCATCAGTGTCACTTCCAAATTTGAGGCAAGCCCTTGGGGAGAACTTTCTGGATAGTGCCTCTTAATATGAGGATTATACAAGTGATTCCGATGATGGCAGTGAGAATATTTTAGACAAATCCTGTGTCGAAGATGCGTCGGAACAGTTGAAGGCGAATCAGGCAGGAAAAGGGGAAAGACATTCCGAAAATATATTTCCTCTGAGGACGTACAGAGATTGAAGGGAAGGCGCAAAGACTGTAATATGAATGTCCAAGCACGGTGTGAAGAAAAGTCACGCACTGATAAATCGAGAGGAAGATACATAAGCTTACATTCATACAAACAGATACATACATTCAAACTACTGAATCAGGAAAGAAAATGTTTGCCGAGATTTCCCAGCGTATGTTTTCTGAAATAATGTCTGCCTTTACCGAAGTGGCCGAAATGGAGACAAAAAGTAGCGAAAGGCGCGCTTTATTTTCAATCAAATGCTTTCGCGGTGCGTTATCAATCGTCGACAACTAAATAGGGAACTGGAAAAACACCAAGAAAAAAACTACTTTTATCGATGAGAAGGAGAAAGTTGATCTTACTGGGCAATTTACGAACCTAGAAGGGATACATAGCGCAGTGGACGTGGCAAGCCAGGGTATCAACGACAGAGTGAGCTTAATTTATTTTCTCCGCCAGCAACCCAGCGAGAAAAATCACTTTGTATCGAAGTTAAATTTAGGAGAAATTACAACTGAACGTCACCGAGACACAAATCTAAAGTGTTTCAGAGTGCTTGATTTCTTTGGACGAAAAGAAACTGTAGAAATAGAAATTTAAGCATTTAGCTCTGTGTTTACAATTTCTTTCATGGTCAAGTCAACCACTTGTTCTTAAAATTTCACAAACAGTAGGTTTGATACGGAAGGCTTTGACTCCGAAATATCGAGACAAGACAAAATAAAGCACAGAAAATGGGAAAGAAGCATTTAATAAAAATGGTCAAACTTTTATGGCGAGTCAGTGAAAAAGTCATGCAGCAGTCTGAACAACAAGCATTAAACAAATTCAGTACCAGAAAGGCCGACATTTTTTGACTATATCACGCAAAATTGATACTGGTTTACCTGTACTCGTTATAGCTCTGTCTGTGTTCCAACAGCTCCAAATTTTCAGATACAAATTGGATGCCATGTAAAACACGTTGAATCGCTTTCACAGTTGAGTGTCGCTTTTACCATTCCGTCCGCGGGCTCTAAACTGAGAACAACTGCGTTTTGTGGTTTGCGTAAAGTAAGATGGTGAATTCTAATGTTCCTCACCTCCGTAGTCTTGTTTCAGTGAGCTGCATAGAAATTATCGTCAAGTTAAAATATTAATTCTCTCTTCAGTTCGATCAAACAAACACATGGTGGCTTCGTTGTCAGCGTTGTGCGAACGGAGCGACTACAAACTCGTTTATTTAAGCTTCCGCAGCATAACGGTGAGATCGTACAGCCTCAATTCGCTTTGAACGATGGTTACAACAATTTTTCAGGAAAAATCAAACACGTACCACATTTCAGAGCTCATAACTGGAAGAGTTTTTCCAAACCTTGTGCTTGCACGTTCACTTCGGAGCAATTTCATTATTCAGTCAGCTCCGCAAACAGCGCCTTTTTCGGTCTGTCGTGTGATTGCGATCGATTCGTGTTCCCTTTTATCTCCGAGTTTCTCTCTTTTTTTTTCCCTTTCTTGATTTTATAGCAATTAGTGATTGCCTTTTTAATAATAAAAACAATTATTCTACTCAGGCTTGCTGGCTATCAAATAATTATAACCATTTTGGCTCTACGTACGCGCCTCGTTGGTGATCTGTCATATCCAGCGCGCCCTCGTTGTACGCAAAATTGCGTGTAGCCACGCGCGTTTATGACGTTGAGGGTGGCGCAATTTTCTCTAAAAATAGTACATTTGTCTTTTTCGATGGGGCCGCGTGGACCCCGCGCTTTACGGTCTCCGTTTCCGATTATGGCTCCTGATCAAAATAGGATATCAAAATGTCTCTTTTTGAAAGGACAAATTATTTTCGGGCCCGGTAAGTATTTTTTCGAGCTCATTTATTTGTCAGCTAATGGTAATCATTGGCCCAAACTTAGCGATATGCTTCACGAAACTATGAAGATTAAGATTTAGATTTCAAAGTTATCGGGTGCTTCGAGAAACGGGCCCGTTTCTCGAAAGCCCGGTAACTTTTCGGGCCCGGAGCTATATTTGAAAATCAAAATTTATAGAATGGTGGTGTAGCTTTTAACCCGCAAGCCAGCTCGACTTGTTTCGTCGACATAGAATTTTACTTCTTAGGTTCAAAAACCAACAGAATTTGAATCTTTAAGGTAAATTTTACGCTCATAAAATAGCTTTCCGGGCCCGAAATGTTACCGGAACTTTCGAGAAACGGGCCATAATCGGGGACGGAGACCAGAAGCAAGGGGTCCACGCGGCCCCATCGAAAAAGACAAATGTGCTATTTTTAGAGAAAATTGTGCCACCCTCAACGTCATAAACGCGCGTGGGTACACGCAAATTTGCGTACAACGAGGGCGTGCTGGATATGACCAAGATGGTTATAATTATTTAAATTAATATCCAGTACGCCCGAGTACATAATTGTTTTTATTATAAAAAACGCAATCACTAATTGCTATAAAATCAAGAAAGAGAGAAAAAGAGAGAGAGTCGATCGCAATCACATGACCGAAAAAGGTGCCAAAACCTTGCGAAGTGTTGCAGCGTTTCTTTGCGAAGCTGAATGAATCAGTGAAACTGCTCCGAAGTGAACGTACAAGCACAAGGTATGGGAAAAATCTTTCAATTATGGGCTCTGAAATGTGGTACGTGTTTGATTTTTCCTGAAAATTGTTGTAATCGTCGGCTTTCAAAGCGGATTGAAGTTGTACGATCTCACCGTTATGGCTGCGGGAGTTCAAGTGAACGAGTTTGTAATGGCTCCGTTAGCACACAACGCTGACAACGGATCCATCGTGTGTTTGTTTGATCGAACTGAAGACAAAATTAATAATCAAATTTGAACGATAATTTCTATGCAGCTCACTGAAACAAGACTAGGTGAGCCGGGAACATTAGAATTCACCATCTTACTTTTTAAACGCAAACCACAAAACGCAGTTGTTCTCAGTTTAGAGCCCGCGGACGGAATGGTAAAAACAACACTCAAACAATTGTGAAAGCGATTCAACGTATTTTACATGGCATCCGACTTGTGTCTAAGTGTCTGGAGCTGCTCAAGGGAACACAGGTAGAGCCACAACGAGTACAGGTAAACCAGTGTCAATTTTGCGTGGTAGAGCCAAAAAATGTCGCCTTTTCTGGTACTGAATTTGTTCAGCGCTCTTGTTGTTCAGACTGCTGCATGATTTTTGTACTGACTCGCCATAAAAATTGTGACAATTTTTATTAAATGCTTCTTTCCCATTTTACTGTGCTTTTGTTTTTGTCTCGATATTTCGGAGACAAAGCCTTCCGTATAAAACCTACTGTTTGTGAAATTTTAAGAACAAGTGATTGACTTGACGATGAAAGAAATTGTAAACAAAGCGCTAAATGCTTAAATTTCTATTTCTACAGTTTCTTTTCGTCGTAAGAAATCAAGCACTCTGGAACAACTTAAATTTGTGTCTCAGTCACGTTTAGTTGTAATTTCTCTTTATTTTATTAGCTTCGATACAAAGTGCTTTTTCTCGCCGGGTTGCTGGCGGGGAAAAAAATGAAGTTCACTCTGTCGTTGAAACCCTTGCCACGTCCACTGCGCTATATATCCCTTCTAGATTGCAGAAAGTAATATTCAGTACTAGGGCAGCATGAAATTTTACTTCGTCTTTCTCCTTCTCATCGACGGAAGTAGTTTTTTTTTCTTGGTGTTTTTCCAGTTCTCTATTTTGTCGACGATTGATAACGCACCGCAAGAGCATTTGAATGAAAACAAAGCGCGCTTTTTGCTATTCTTTGTCTTCATTATAAACATTTCGGCCATTTCGGTAAAGGCATGCATTATTTCAGAAAACATACGCTGAGAAATCTCGGCAAACGTTTTCTTTACTGATTTGGTATTTGAATCTATGTTACTATTTTCTTGCAGTGGAAAAAGTGACAACGGCTTATCAGTGCGTTACTTTTCTTCACAGCGTGCTTGGACATTCATTTTACAGTCTTTGCGGCTGCCCTTCAATCTCTGTACGTCCTCAGAGGAAATATATTTTCGGAATGTATTTTTCCTTTTCCTGCCTGATCCGCCTTCAACTGTTTTTTTCGTAGTTCGACACCTTTTTTGCCCGCAAAACGTTTCTTCCGTCTAACGGGGAAATCCTCGTCCGACATGTCCGACGCATCTTCGCCACAGGATTTTTCTAAAATATTCTCACTGCCATCATTGGAATCACTTGTACAGTCCTCATGTCCAGAGTCACTTTCTAGAAAGTTCTCCCCAAGGGCTTGCCTCAAATTAGGAAGTGACACTGACGTCAGAAATTGAATTCTTCATCTCCAATGAAGGTAATTTCCGACGCCATTTTGTTGTTTTTCTTTGCGAGAAGGCCTCGCAACACACGCACGCGTGTGTCACGCGCGATCGCGCAATTTTTTCTAAAAATAGCACATTTGTCTTTTTCGATGGGGCCAGCGCCACTTCTGAAAATGCTACTTAGTTACGGTCTCCGTCCCCGATTATGGCTCCTGGTACCACCAAATGTATGCAAATGGCCTGGCGAATTGGGTGGTTTGGCTATCTACCTAAGCAACTTTTGTCTTAATAAACTAAACATCTGTTTATGTTGTACTTGCCATTTCTGCAGAGGTAAATAGCAATTTACTCATGACTTCTGTCGCGTTGCTCGGTTTGGAAATTCAGGAATTAAAGGCTACTAGTTGGAGCGATCCACTTTTTCTTATTTTTTTTTCTTTTGGTTTTTGCTTTGATTTGTCTCTTGTTTGATGTGGACCATGTTTCACTCCCTTTTCATGGCACCTAAGGTCAAGTTTAATACTTGTATGTGAAAAGTAAAGTTTTCAACCGGATTGGAAAGCAATGGGGCTATCAAACTTTGAATGGTATTTACCGTAAATAACTGTCATATGCTTTCTTATCACTCAAGAAATCTGTTCGTTTATTGGGAGAATTTTCAATTACATTAAGCAAGCGTGCACCTATAGATGATTTTAACACCCTGTTTGCTGGTACAGGGCATTTCTTTAGTCTTAGCTTGATTTCTGTTTTCAGATATGCTGGAATACAAGCGACAAAGATAGTAGGATATTCAAAACACGCCACGCTTGAGATTGGAGAAGAGCCAAGCTCTAATGATTTACATTCGTGGGTTGCTCTGGTAATCAATCAGGAGTGGCGTTTAGTGGATCCTTATTGGTGTTGTACATCAGTAACTGGGGTGGGAGATGCTGGATGGTCACTTGTGGCTCATGATGTTGGAGGAGCGGGTCCAAGCCAACAAGAGGAGAGAGTGGTGTACATCCTAAAAGAAGACTATTTTCTTACAGATCCAGAACAATTTATTTATTCTCACTTTCCACGGGACGACGACGCGTGGCAGTTTTTGGCGCGACCCGTAACTTTCAGGGAGTTTGTTGATATGGCATATTTAAAACCACCGTTTTTTCAGTTAGGTCTTAAGCTTCTTGAACATAAGAAATGTGTGCTGTATGCACCTCAAGGCGAAATTGAGATCAAAATTGGAACACCGCACATCACCAGTAGAGAGTTTAGGTACCAATTATGGATGTCCAACCGACAGGAAATTGAAACCGTAAAACTTGAAAGATACTGCATCATGGAACAAAAAGACAACACATTATTCTGCAGGATTCGATTTCCAGTTGAAGGAAAGTTCAAGCATAAGTTGTATGGAAGAAGTGCTAAAGATGATAAAGATTCCTTCTCCATGTTGTGTGCATTCATAATCCACTGCGAGCAGGCAGCTGAAGACGCTAAAGCTCTTCCTGAAAACACCCGTCAGGAGTGGGGGCCTGGGAAGGATTTAGCCGATGCTGGGCTGGTGCCCCTTACTCATCAGGATGCGGTTATTGAAGCTGATGAGGGTGCGGTCCAAGTTCGCTTCCAGGCAACGAAACCCGTAGAATTGCGGCATACCCTCCACAGTAATAACAAAACAAAAGAGGATTTGCAAGGCAATGTCATTCACTACATGGACAACGATGAAATAGTATTTAACATTAAGGTACCAGAAGACGGGGACTATGCTTTGAATCTTTTCGCCAAAAATGGAGGACACGAGCAATCTCTCTGTAGTTATTTGGTAAGCAGTGTCAACACTGCACCCGACAGTGAGGGATTCCTTGTAGTGCCTGATGGCCGTATCGGTGTCGCTACAAGTAACGACGCCGGGATCAAACTTATTTCACACAATTCTCCAATCATCGAGTGCTCAAAAGATGGTTCCTTGCAGCTCAAATTCAAAACATCAAAACCATGTGAAACGTTTCCAAAACTGGAACTCGTGACGGAGGAAGGGAACGTGCTCAAGAAAGGTTTTGTGTGGCCTGAATATGACGACAATAATAATGAAATCACCTTTAAAATCAATTTTCCACAATCGGGAAGATATGTTTTCAATCTGCACGCGAAGGAGAAAGACAAGGATGGTAACTTTCCTTTAGCTTACACATGTTTTGTGAAAGTTCCATCACCAAAACAAGATTGTGTGCCTTTCCCTGAAAGATGCACTGCTTGGGAAAGACAATGCAAACTTGTGGACCCAGTAACTGGTATCATCCCAGCTGAATCCACTGTTCGTTTTGTTGTTGACGTTCCTGATGCCCAGCGGGTTGTTGCTGTTAGCAGTCCTAACAGTAATACCCTTCTGAGCAGGAATGAGCAGGGCCTATGGCAGGCTGATGTAGTGACAGGAGAGGGTGACCACGAACTAGAACTGTTAGCAGAGATCAAGGAAGACTTAAATTCGTACGATCCTTTACTCAAGTATCAGGTACCTTGCTAATTCGAAGAAATGATTGCTTACAATATTTTCTGTTGGATAGGCAATATTAATACCGTTAAGTGCAGGTCATAGTCCCTCCTGCTTAAAAGCCCCACGTGCCAACTTTACCTGAGCAGGCCCATTTGCCTGTAAACTAAAAAAATGTATATATTCCAGTGTAAGCCCTGCCCCCCCCCAAAAAAAATACAGGCCCCCCTTTACTTAAACACTTTCACAGACGACTGTAGAACTTGAAATGGAAAATTAGGAAAAATGATCATTAATGATGACAGACTTCCCGTTTGAAACTCTTGTTTCAGTTTCAGTTGTTTTCAAGTTTCAGTGGGATGTATTTTACACTTCTTTGAATGTTCCACTGCTTTTGAAACAATTGTAATGCTTGGCATTCGAAGGGAAATTCTCAGTTTTGTGGGCTGGCTAGTATTATCCTTGATTTTCCACTCAGGTTATTGTTAATGATCTCCACAAAGTTCTCAGAGCATAATTTAGTTAACTATGCTTTAATGCCAGGACAAACATTGAATGAACGTGACTCTGATATTTCATCTGCCGAGTAACTCAGTTGTTGTTGTAATTGCGGGAAACGAAAGGAATCTAGTAAGGTTTTTTAAGCTTTAATCAGTTATTTGTACAACACTCATACATTGAAAAAGCCAAAGATTTGAATTTGAAATCACGCTAATCCTGTGTAATGTTCAACTTTGTAGGTTGAGGAAAGCGAAGAACTTAAAAAAGAAAAAGAACTCCTGCGGCAAAAGCAAGAAGCTGCCTGGAGGGAACAAGAGGCCGAGAGAGAAATGATGAGGCAGCAATTTGAAAAAGCAAAGCAGCGTGAGTGAAACATCGTTTTTGTTTATTACCACGAAAATATATCCACAAGAAACATTGTCACTGAATCCCAACTGGCCATGGGCGTACGCCTGTTTTTCCGTTTTGGCACAAGGTGCACTTTCCCGCCACTTGTCACTTCCCTCTGGCTGCCTGTTAGAACTCGAGTTTTGATTGGTTCGTTGCGTCCTGTTTCATGTGATTGGCTAGATGTGTTTAATTTGCTTTACGTTTTGCCAGAGCCATTAAAACTTGTTTTATCGTTGCAGAGCTGCAATCAGCAATGGATAGAAGAGATCTGCAAGCTTTACAGGATGCAATCCGGCTTTGTGTGGAAAACACGAGCTTTTGCTTACTGCTGGCAGAAGAAGTAGAAGCTGCAAAGCGACTGCTAAAATCACTTGAGAGAATCCAAGGACTGAAGGAAGCAGTTCTTAAGTTGGACCAAAAGACAATGTTAGAGCTAAGAAATTATTCCAAACCGCCAAAAATGGTCCATCAAGTGATAAAGGCCACACTTCTTTTGTTAGGATTTGACGAAACCGTGACTGCGGTAAGTAAGAAGATTGCATGGTCTGAAACCTTTTCGTTTACAAAACTACCCTACAAATGCTGGCTAGAGCAGAATAGGAAATAAAAATATCCAGCTCAGGTTTCATATATCCCCAACTACAAAACCCGCCGACCTAGTTTCAGGCATTATATTGGGAGGGGTTTGGGGTACTCATGAGCCATACTAGTTTTAAAATCTTTCAAGTCCCAAGCCCTTACGATTGCTGCCGCAAGTTATATGAACACATTAACCCTATTTTGCCTGGGCTTTTTTTTGAGTTTCTGATTTACACAGTTGCATGATATGTTGTATTCACGCTCTTGTGATGAAACTTGGCACGTTTTAAGTACGTCATAAGCTTAACAGATTGGGTTTATGACGTGTCATGACGTCACAAACCAGCCATTTTGAATTTTGAGCCGCCATCTTGAATCTCAAGCGTGCAGTCATACAGTTGACAATGACGACATCGCAAAATATATGTATTTGCTCTAAGAAACTAACTTAATCCTAGCAAGCACAAAAACCTAGGGGAAAAAACTGAAAAAAAAAAAGACTGAAAAAAGGCAGAAAATAGCCAAAATACAGTCCAGAGTAGACGGTTGCTATGGAAACGTCAATCATCATAGACATGTCATTGATACAGGAAAATTTTTTCTGATAAATTTCAGGAAAAGTCACAAGATTTGGTGATTATTCGTTTAGCCATATAAAAGTTATAATTCGTTTAAGTCAGCGCGGGCATAATGTGCCCCCCCCCCCCCACCCAAGGCTAAATAGGGTTCAAAAATTTATACCCCATTTCATCATCATCCCCCAATTCAGCATCGTTATACGGAACTTCTGACTGGTATCCAATTTTTGGACGTGCTCAAGACTTCAACGAGATCACTTTTCTGAATCGCAGAAATGGAGTGATTGCCAGAAACGTCTTGTTACCATTGGCAAACATGGACTGTTTAGACGAGTGAGGACATTTAAGTTGAATGATCTGGATCCAGAACTGGCGACTGAGGCGCTCGGTCTCATTGGACGCTACTGTCGAAAACAAGTCTCCTTTGTCAGCACAGGAGCGGAGGTGTTTTACTTATGGGTGAGTTAACTAACCAGCTGAACGTTCAGTGTTGTCTTGTATCACAATTTGGTTTTTGTAATATTCATACAAACCGGGGGTATACCCCTCCAGGTAAGCTATATACGGAATGCCCCGCCTGGACAAGGGTATGGTTTTTTTGAGCTGTATTGGTCTGAAAATCTGGGTCAAGGATTTTGACTTTTTGTCTGAAGTTGGGTACGGTTTTGCCTTCTAGTCTGTTAGTGGGTACGGTTTTAAGTCAAGGAATCCAAGAATGTGTATAAACGTATTTACCTCTGTTTAATATCAAACGAAGAAGAGAGAAAGAAAAGTAGCCAAAGATATTCTTTGATATAATAAAATGTGAATTCCCTCTTTAGCTGCCTAAAGGGAAAACCAAGCCCAGGTCTGGGATTAGGTCAGAAAACGGGTCTGCAAAAGGACGTATTTTTGATCTGAAATAGGGTTTTAAAGAACCGTGCGGCACACCCCCAACAAAAAATCGCAGGAGTGCCCTCCCTCCCCCTCCTCCATCCCAGTAGTGAAGCCAGACTGTCAAATGTTTAAGGCATAAAATTAAAAATAATTTGCTGTTCGGAAATGGCAAGGTAGACAGACAGACAGACAGACAGACAGACAGACAGACAATCAGAGGCACACACTCAATGCACTCAATGTGTGTGAGGTAGTAAAAGTATGACTAGAAACACTAATAACTACTCGTTTAAAGACGCACATTCGGTGAGGACAAATTTATGTGTTATGAAAATATAGGGTTTTTCATTGAGCTCCGTCACTCCAACTTGGACGCATATTTATCATAACTATCCCAGTGTTGAATATATCTATTTATGTTGCTTTTTTCCTCATGTTTAGACCGTTGGAATGATAGAGGAATTTCGCGAGGCAAATCCAACAGTGGCGTGTAGTACGCCCCCCGTGACTGCAACGAGACAATAAAGATCTGTACTCAAACAAGAAACAACACTACAGTCGGAAAAACAATACCTACATAGTCTAAATTGAAACATTTTGTCTCATCTGTTTAATCCATTGTAGTTAATCTATTTAAATCTGCATGGTTAGCTCAGTTGGTAGAGCACTATTTTACATCAAAACATTACAAAGTATCAGTGCGTTCTGCGTCAACTACTATTATCGTACGTTTTTCAAAACCCCCTGAAGACATGTCGTGCTGTCGATAATTCCTTTTGGTTGTTTAAAGCAGTTTATACCGATTGGCATCAGTTTTTATTGCAATGTAGTTCAGTGTTTCATAAAATTATAAAGATCTTAGGAGTTATCTTTCAAAATCAATACAACGGAAAATTAATACTGTTGATAAACACTGCATTGAAAATTGTTTTGTGAAACATACTCCTGAATTACTCCGAAGCGTCCTAAATACAGTTACTGTCTTCCGTCGATAAAATCAACGAATTTGGTTCATAATCAGATCCATCGTTTGATAAATCTTGGAAAAACATTCGGTATCAAAACAGTGGTTCGTTCTTGAAGCAGTCTCGATATATTTTACATACAGACGCTGCACTGTGTTGTTTCTTAAAGTTTTTAAAGTCCACACTTAATTCTCAACTAGGGCTTTGGCTCTTTTTCCTCTTGAAGGTACAGCCTCAACAAAAACTTCCTTGATCCGTCGTGATCTCCCTCCCCCGCCCTCCATATCCCGTTAACCGTCGCTTTACTGAGTTGATCGCTCATGACTCTTTGGTCTCGCATCTCATTCTCCAACAAGCATGGCGCAGTGTTTAAACCCTACATTCCCGCAAAACGGACATAGATACACCTTAACAGTGTTTTGAAAAGCGGGTTTCTTGCATAGAAAACACATCTTCGTATTTGGTGGTCCGAGTGGCGGTTTGTGCATATGACAAACCATGGCGGAGTGGCGATCATCTTTCCACGGCGTAAACCGTCCACAAATAAAACAACAATCTTTGTTCATTTGAAACATCTCTCCAAACGCACCACGCCTCATACTGCAGAACTGACACAGGTGAACATCGTGAGCGAAAGGAGTTCCTTCATTAAGTATTTTGTTACAACGCAAGTCCTGAAACAAGGGAGAAAAGGAATGTTAAACGTAACGTTCTCGCGGAAGCGAATGTTAACCAGTCGCTGTGATCGGCACTTGAGCTCAGTGCTCAGGAACACCTGTGCCACGTTTTGAACAGAGTTAGTTGACGAACAAGTGAGGACAAACAAACAAAGTCACGTTGCTACTAACCAGTTTGTGTCAGATTCTTACGCAAAAAAGGCATTGTCCTTTTGCTGGTCGGTTTAGGGCATTCTGCATAATCGTTTCAACCGATCAAAAAGCTTAACCGAAATCAAAAAGAACCGTAGACAAAATTAAACCAAGTTAAAAATTATTTTAAGTATTACATGTAAAAGTAACATTACTTTGTAGTAGTTGTTTTTCCAGAAGCCTGGCCGAGTCTTAGAGCGCGCGTCCTCTCTTAAAAATCCCAGAAGTCTTTTCTTTTCACCAGCTTGCTTAAGTTGCTCTGGTGCCATGAAGATCACTCGGTCGACATCTTTGCAACGATCTACAAAGTACTCTGCCAGCTTCAAATGGAATTTCCTTTTCTCCTCGGAATCTACAAGGATGGTTTCCATGACAACCTGTGAAGATAAAAAAGTATAGCAGTTGAACCTGCGCCAATAGACACCTCCTTCAGGCGGAAACCTCTCCGACCCGTACACTTACAAACGTTGCCCCAAGGTGTCCAGTGACAAGAAGTTCTGTTGTATCAACTGTGGGCTTTTTTTGTTGTTCATCTTATTTTACAAGGTTTTAAAGAGTTTTGATAGCAGTGTCAAATTTTCGCTAATAGGCACCTTTTCCGTAAGCGGGTATCTTTCTAAGTGGAGTCCTTCCCTAAGCGAAAAATGTCCCCAAGAGGTTATTGACTTGTGATTCCCCTTCTCCCCCAGACAATGACTTTGGGACTAGTTCGGATAGGTCAAGTACGTATTACGAGAACGTGACTCGCAGCTCACGCGCGTGAATTTAAGATGTCTGGAGAGGGTTATTCTACGTCTGGTCATGTCGAAAAGGTTGATGCAGGTGCTGCTGCTAGTGATGATGATGACCACGATGACGAGGGTGATGAAGGCGATTACGATGACAATGATAATGATGAAGTTGATGATGATGATGATGAAGAAGACAACGACTTTGATGATGATGATGATGAACATCATAAAGATGACGATGACGACGATAACGATGACGATAACGATGATGATGACGATGATGATGATGATGATGCACTGGAAATAGCGCTCTGTAAATTCATTATTATTATTATTATTATGATGATGACGATGATGATGATGATGATGGAGGGGGAGGAGGAGGACGTGATGGTGGTGGAGGAGGAGTGAGGAAGAGGATGGGGACGAGAAAGAGAAATTCTTGAATTAAAAGAGTAATAGCGGCAAAACATAAAAAACGCTCGACAATTTCCGAATAATTACAAACTGGGTAACATACCTCTTGTATGGATGCGTGAAAGAACTCAAGTCTCTCTTCCTCTCCTCTGCCACCAATGTTCCTAAGAAATGGCTTCAGTGTTCGTCTTACTTCAGCCCACATCACCATTGGTACAGATTCTGTTAAATCGTCGCTCAGGAGATACTGGAGTTCAGTTTCACTTAATCCACCTTTGCTGCAAGCCAACAGACCCAACACCTCGAAATGAAAAACAATTTGATCTCCGTCATCTCAAATCACAAAGTACATTATTAAGACTGTAGTACCCAGAAAACTTTCAATCTCAGCTGATCACGCTGTTAAAATGATAAGGGGCCAGTTAAAGCCAATTAAAGATAGTATCAGAAAGTTACCATTCTTTTGTTCAAAGCTTTTTTCTTCTTTTAACTTTCTTTCTTTCTTTCAACTTTCTTTCTTTCACAAAATACTTAAGATGTAAAACCAAAGTTAAAAAAGATTAATGCCAATCATGAAGCTCTCTCAAAATTAACTTGGCTGCTTTCAAATCAACTTTTTTCAACAAGAGTAGCACTTTAAAGTCTTTTAACTGGGAACCCTTTGGTCTTCGGATCCCGAACGCAACCTAAGAAGAAAACTGGTCGAGAAGCTAGTAAAAGACTCTCAGACGCTTACGGCGCTGAGTCCGTGGGGATTCGAACCCGGGACCCATTTGATGCACTTGGGAGAACCTTACGTACCTTCTGGACGTTGTTATGTTCATCCTCGTTAGTGAGTCTGTTTATGACGAGCTGTAGAAGTTCTTTTATTGTGGATGGCAAGCTCTTGATGTGATGCGTGATTGTTTCAAAGACTCCAAACACACGCAGCTCTTCACACGCCAGAGATAACCATAGGGGATTGGACGCCCCTGATGAACCAATCAACAACGCCATCTGCTCTACATCGAGTTTCTTGAAAAATTACAGATAAACTAGTTATGGTTTTATCTCCATTAAGGGCCTGGTTTGGGGTGATAACAGCTCGTACCATCTTTCCATCCACCGCCGCGATAAGTCGCTGTCAGCGTCATTGTTACTGAATTTCTAATAAGACCCTTTTCTACTAACACCCCCAGCCCCCCTCCCCCCCCCCCCCCCCACACACACACACACCCACCTTACCCCGTCTCAACCGTGAAAACGGAAGAGAAACTGAGAAAGTGAGAGAAAGATAGAATTAAACGCATACCTTATTGTACTTTCCTAACGTGCGTTTTACAATCTCTTGTCGCGCGGACTCGTCGAGTTCTCCTACGTGAAGTGGTACTGGAGGCGGTGTGCGGTGTTCGTCAGATAGCAGGACAGCAGAGCGACTGTCAGTGACAGTACTGACCACACAGCGAACATTGTGCGGAAAAACACTTGGAAATCATTCCATGTGGTCTGTTCCTTCAGCATCCGTAAGCTAAAGTAAACAAACAAACAAGCTATTAAACAAAAGGCTCCTTATGGTTTAAAATGAAAATTTGGATTCTTAATCTGAGTTTATAAGGTAAATTGACCCCCGCAGACGGAGAAATTCAAGAGCTGACGTTTAGAGCGTTGGCCCTTCGCCAGAATAGATCAAGGAATTCTGGGTTGTACGTGATTTATGTATTGCACAGTGGAGATACGCTATTGGTGGAAACATGGCAATGTGCGAAACAAAGATAAATTAGTTGAGCGAAGAGGGTCCATTGCTTCCGTGAGTATAAAGTTTGCCGATTTGTAAGATGAATTTTTGCTCTAAATTTTTTTGGTGTAGGGAGGAGAAAAAATGCGAACACCTCAGTACATAGCTGATACTCGACTGAAACGATACGTTGTATGACCTTAACAGAATAGGAAACTCAAGGGAAACCCCATACCAATTGTACTTGTAAAACATTGAAGGGTCGTAAAGTTTACGGGTTCGTGGACCTCGAGTTAAAAATTTTTAGCCCAATTTTTATTGCAACTGCTGTATCAATTACTTGTCTATTACAGCCTCAATGTTCTATCACCATTCACATTAAATATCTGAAAATTTGGTGTTTAAGGAAAGAAAACACCCTATTACCTGATTGATTGCATCAATCATTATGACGAAAATTTCTTCTTTATTAGCGAGTTCTTCCAAGCTTTTATTGATCTCTTGTTTAAGCATGTTCATGCTCATATCTTCAACAGCCGCAAGATCTTTTGGTTGCACTGTGGGTCAAAGCAAATATTAAATACCACATAAGAAACAGAGAGAGGAGGTTGAGCGAAAAGTCAGAAACGTATTTTATTTCTTAACAGTACTTCGTCAACGGGCCCACCAGCAGTCCTTCTCTTCCTTAGTGGCTCGTGAAGGACGATTAGCAAAACGTCGGCGCATACATGTGAACCCGGCATGTGAAGAACGCGCTAAAGCTAGTCATTAGTATACCCACTCCCACACGCTGTGTCTCAGCTTTTCCCTCTCGGATATCCCCTTATCCGGCGCGCTTAACAAACAACTATAAGCCATAGCGGTGTGTGGTCTAAAACACAGCATAGAGTTTTACCCTTTTGTTCAGCAATAGGGTACCTTTTGCCTTCTAGATTGCTGTTTTGGCTTAACAAAGGAAGAGGTCTTATGGGTTAGATATGGAACACGATATGGAAATAGACACTTTCACAGGGCCTGAAGTGTCGTATGTGGTACGTGCAGCGTACAGGGGCCTCGGTTTCTGCAGGAGCGGTGTTTTGGTACATTGTGAAGCTCCTAGTTCCACACACAATCCCTAAGCTAGAGGACCACCTGGGTGGTATTTTGCCTGATCCCTCTCCTCTGTGGACAAGGTTAGACTTGCCAGGAGCAGATGGATCCTGTCAGCACGGCATTGGGAGGACACACAAGCAAGGTACAGCACCAAAGGACAGCCTCACGATCAATTCGAATAAACATCTTCGTTGCTGCGGAATGGGAATTCGATACTGTAATGAGTTGAGAAAACACAAACCTGCTGCATCAAATCCCTTCATCCACCACACAAGCTTCATCACAAGTTTGTGAGGAACCATTGATCCAGAGCCAGCTCCAACAAAATGATAGAACAGGGGCAGTCCAAGCTGGAAATAAATTGATAATGTCAAATACGTGTGAACCGGTTTGATTTTATCAAGATAATGAAAGGAAAGATAATGAAATGAAAGCAATGAATGGATGGATGAATGAAGGCATCAACAAAAAAATGAATGGTGAAAAGAAAAGTCTAAAGAAAGGACTGGATGAAAGAACAAAAAAAATAAACTATCTTGAAACGAATGGACGAGTGGATAGATGGTTGAATGAATATTGAACGAACAAATGAACAATGAAACAAAAGAAGGATGGACAGAAGGAAAGAAGAAAGGAAGGAAGGAAGGAAGGAAGGAAGGAAGGAAGGAAGGAAGAAAGAAAGGAACGATTGGATGATAGCAAAATAAATGAATGAAGGACTGACAAAACAAGGCTAGAGAAAAACCAAACGTATTTCATGAAAAAAAGAGAATACCCTCAGTGTTATTTCCCACTTCACGACTTTACAAACCTTTTTAATCTCCAGTGTGCAGTGGGCCATCAATGCAGACTTCCCTGAGCCTGAAGAGCCCAGAACTATCAGTGGAGGATGGCCTTCTGTGCTGGACCCATCAGACTGAGTGCCATTTTGGACAAATTCCATTATAGTGGAAATCTCTGCACTTCGCCCCAGCACAAGCTGCCCTCGCAGCTCTATGAAGTGGTTATGCATAGAGAGCTCTGCAAAGATGAAAAAAAAATTAGGGTATACAAAAGGAATACATAAAAAGACCACCATATTGGAAAATGAAGGCATGGATTGAAGGCATTGACTGCAAAATGAAGGCATGGACTCCAAGCATTGACTTGGAGTCTCTAAGCCCTGGGAGGTGGGAGGGGGTCAGTGTAGGGGTGCCAGGGGTAGTTGTAATAACTTCTAAGGGTTGAAACTAATGTTTGTGGCTTGGTATTGTTTAGGGTATTGAAATAAAAACTGACTACCACTAGAATTATCTAAGTACTTTTTAGGTTTAAGAAGCCAGAAAGTCTGACAGGAGAGGTAAATACTTGTAAGAAGAAATGAAATATTGAATTTGAGCCACAACCACAAAATGAGTTTCTGACACCTCTTGGGGGTCCCTTTTAAAATTTACCAAGAGTGAAGAGAGCCCCCATCACTTTGTATGAGAGACCTCCCCCTGGGTATCTAGACTAAAAATTGGGTTCACTATATATATTCAAGTATATGTTAACTCAATGTAAACTCACCCATCTCCTCTGCTGAAAGCTGCTGTTTTACCTCAGGTACTGATCTGCTGATAGCTGATTTGAAAAATTTGACCACAGATTCACTGAACGTTTCCAACCCTTTGACTTTGACCTGAAATCAGTGTACAAAGTAGTGATAGTGTCTCTGAATGGCACTCACGAGCAAAAGCAAAGTGGTGTTTAGCAATTTAAGTATAATACATATTTTCTGGAGGTGAGGAAGGAGACATTGTAAAGATAAATTATGCTATGATGTTTCAAAGGATATTTTGGGGACATGAAAACTGATACTATCAAGATATTTTGGGGTCAATGAATTACTAAAACACCATGTCAAAATAAAAATCAGTCGACTTAACTCCTCACTAGTGTGACCTTGTGACTTTTTTCTTTCAGTACACCAATGTCATAAAGGGGCAGGATATATAAAGGCACACATTTTTGCCTTTGTTGTTAATACTTACTACTTTAACCGTTGTGACTAATGACATGATATAGAGGACAAATAGGTTCTACAGCCAAGTCAGATATATTCTCATTAGAGGGAATCTTACCTTTGGCCTCCCTGTTGACTCATCAATCCCATCATATTGGCAGGAGTAGTCAAATACTTGTCCTGGGAATCTTTCTCTGAGTTTATCCTTCAATGCCTAGTACAAAAAATGGGCAATGACAGGTTTACAAAATGGATGTTGAAATATAAGTGGATGTCAGTAAAACTTAAAAGGTGTCTGACCAATCAAAGAGTACAATTTTGCAATTTTATTTTTAGTACTTAAAAACAATAATAACAATAAATTCATATTATCAAACAATAATGATGATAATATTAATAATATTATATATTTTAGAATAACCTCCAGCATAACACGTCCCTGTCATTAAAAAATATTGGGAAATTTTTGGATCTCATTTTGTGGTTGTGGTCCAATAATTTATCCCAAAAGGATACTATTGATCACTGTGATTACCTATAATTAAAAAAAAAATCCTGTAAAAGAAATGTTTACTGTTTACTCTAAAGGGTGCCACTGCAGAGGCTAAAGTTGTACATGTGGGGATTTTGAAACTGAATTCCAGATAAGAAGCACCAAATCTGCATTTTTGCCCCTATTAGGTACAAGTAAGCCTGCTGAAAAAATTTATTTAACACTCTGCCTTCAGCTCCTGTCTTGGGTATTCTTTGTGGTTTAATAAGTATAAATTACCTTTAACTGTGCTTTGTTTAGTGGATGAACATCTACAAATGCTTTCAGCATCTCTGGAGGCAGGTCTTTTACGAAGTCAGCACTTCTGAAAAGGAATGCAGCATTTTGACTCTGCATTCTGTATGCTGCATGAATTATTTCCATGTGGGTTATTGAGGTAGGAAAGATCCATTTATACTCTTCCTGAATCTCTGGTGATATTTCAGATGAACTCGGAATCCAGCCATACCTACAAGCAAAAGGAAAATCATTTGCTCACTTTGTGGAGCTGAGGGGATTTATTTTTCAGGCTTTTCGAAATACAAACATGACCTTCACAATACAGATACATGTACTCAGCTCTGTCTCTTTCCGTATTACATAAAATGAGGTTTATCTGTACACTTTCAAAAAATATTTTATGAGTTGCACTGAGAACTAGGCAAGAATCTGATGAGATCAATCAAGTACCTTTCTCCTAGCATGTTTAGGAAAAATGGCTCCCCATCTGTTTCCTCTGAACAGTGATCAATTTCACCCAAACAAGTCCTGATGGTTGCTTCTGTTGTGGAATCTTTAGGGACACCCCATCTAAGGTCACATTCAATCAAATGGATTGATTTTCCTTCACACCACTCTCGCAGCTCAGGGACAACCTGTCAAACCCATGCCAGCATAACATTAAGGATAACAACTGACCTTGTACCCATATGGCTCTGGTGGTGGGTCAAAATGAAAATAAAGAGCGACCTGGGGACAAAATTTGGTTGAGACTCTCTGTTACTCATCAAGCTCCAGGGGATGACTAGGGAGAGGTACTTGCATCTAAAAGTCACAGGGAGGTCTGAATGAAGTCATAATTTAATACCAAATACCCATGGGTGAAAACTAAACCTATCCCTCCCCCCCAAAAAAATATTGAAGGGCCAGTACTTAACACCAAAAATACCATGTCTTATTCATATCCAGAAAACTATAGACAAATATTAGTCTTCAACTTAACCCCCAAAATATTTGACAGAATCTTACTACCCAAATATATAATGGGAAGAATTTGATCTCAAAAAATACCAAAGTTGCAAATTTCAAGCCAAAAAATCCTTTGCACCTCCCACCACCAAACTGAGTACCCCCTGGGCTCCAAGCACCCTCCTTAGGGAGACTTTTTTTGCACTCTGGTGTTTAAATGTGATTCCATTTTCCCAAGTGTAGCTGTTGACCAGTCTTGATGACAACTGTGGTTTAATTCACAGCATTTTTTAAGGAGACCTTTCAGGATAAATTTCAACTAGCAACCCAGTTTGGAATAGCAACAAATGGAAAATGAACTGGTGATGAACGACAAGACCATCATCACCAGGAAATTGTGACAGAGACAAAGACAAGCAATTATAACACTGGCCAAAATTCTGACAGGGGTGTGCCAGCTGCCAAAAATGCATACTGGCCCTCTTGTTTATTTCCATGGCAACAATGATACCTACCCAAATGTAGCAAATTAAACTTCTCATACAGATTCACTATAAATTTTACAGTACATAAAAGAGGGAACTTTTAAACTCAGTTGTACCCTTCCCAGAAACGAAGTCTAACTCAGTGGATTTTAGACAATTCTTTTGAAAACTATTGTAATTCTCTAGAAGGATAAACTTTCAAAATGTTCATGCATGACAAGCATATTTTGCATTATTAAACAACATACTTTTTTCACCAAAACTTCTCTCTCGGCATGATAGTCTGTAAAAGTGGATGAAACAAAAAGTCTGACGACTCTCCATCCTTTAGTTGAGTCAATGGATTGCGGAGGTTTCCTGTGGTGCCGACTTATACAAGTGTCTTTGATGTCCTTCCAACACTTGTCAACTACTGCTTGTATTTCTTCGTCGGAAGCTTGACTTAGCACATTCAACTGTTCGTCATTTCTAAGTGTTTTTGCGTGACCTGCAGTTTGTTCCTTCGGTGTATTTTCCTCTCGTGTGACATGACCGGGTTTAAAATCTTCATCAGCAACTAGCCGTTCTCGCTTGACGAGCTCGTTTGTTTGTGATTCCGAGGGACATGCAAGGGTTGAATTTTGGTTTAATTCTTCATCGTTTGCCGTGGTTCGTGATTTTTCCACGTCAAAATCAAGCACATGTGGGCTACCTGTGTTAAAAGTTACGTCGCACTGTGAATGGGAAACAATCTCCTTATTTGTGGAGCCAGGATTTTCACTCCTCTCCGATGTCTGCGTTACAAATGGCTGATCCTGTTTCAATTTCTCCTGTTCCAAAGTTCGAGTCGATACGTCCTCGCGAGCTGGTAGATTCCCGCCATTTGTTTGACTCCTTTGCACTTGCAAGTCATATGAGCTTTTCCCTACCACAGCTCCGCAGAACGAACAACCAGCTCCCATAGTGATTGAAATGTGATCTTGGTTTAGTAGAAGTGTCGTGAAGATTTCATGTCAGTCACGCAAACCTTAGCACAAGTGGCCGCAAGAGACTAAGCCCTAGGTGGTCAGCGGCATGAATGAAAGAAAAAAACGAGAAGGAGAAAAAAACTTTTACGAGAAACTCAACGTTCTTGAAGGAAATTCTCTAGAAAATGCCAGTATTTACAGGTACAGAATGCGTTCAGTGTGTCCTGCTTAATCCTGGTTGGTGATCTGTTTAGTTTAGTTAACTTGCAATTGTTTTTTTGTCGTTTAAACAGTGAATGTGAAGTGGGGAAAGGAAAAATTCGAGAATGTAGAGTTGAACAGCGATGAATCCCCTGAAGTGTTCAAAGCTCAGCTTTTTGCTTTATCGGGGGTTGCTCCTGAGAGACAAAAAGTCATGTTCAAGGGATCTGTCTTGAAGGTACGTGGATCTGTCATTTATTAGAACAGTAGTGCTCCTTGGTTTCAAATTACGTACTTGGGTTTCTACAGAGGGTGGAAGCCGTGACAGCACTTTTGAACTACCACGTGATGTAAATGGCTTTGTATTGCGCTTGATTGCAATCAATAGTCCATGCATCGTATAGACTAAATTCATATGCATTTAACTGTTGCCCAATTTCTACTGTATTACTATTGCTATGGCAAAAGAATTTAAATTAGGCGCACACAGTGATAAAAATTTTTTTACAGCAGATGGTAGGCCCAGAGGTTCTGAGTCAGTGGTGGTGGTGGGGGAGGTGGTGGGGGAGGAGGTGGGGGCGTTGGAGATGGTTAGGGTCATCAGTACTGAAAAAGTCTATGGTCTATCTAAAAATTCACACTAAAATTGTAAAATATCTGGGAAAAACTGCTTTGCATACCATGTCTGTTAGAATGTCATTGAAAGAGGCTACAGGAGTATAGTTAATACAGAAGTCATTAAGTGTTTCTGCTTGCTGCAAATCAGAGGGTAAGCTGTTCCAAAGTACCACACCACCATAGCTAAAACTGTTTTTCAGAAAGTTGGTGCGAAGCAACATAACTGCAAGTTTGTTTGCGGAGTCTTTCAGAATTTTCAGTTATTTCACAATGGTTGATAAAAAGGGCTCTTAGATACTCGGGTGTAAGACCATGTGAAGATTTAAAGACTGTTATAGCTTTTTGTGTCATTGAGTAGTTAGATTTCTCCACTTTCTCCACCCTATGAGAAAGAGCGGACTGAAGTATGAGAACCAAGCCAACTTTGATCTTTTTTTTTTTCAGGATAATGACTGGGGAACATTCAAACTTAAAAATGTGAGTACCATCACATACATATTCTTGTAGTTGCATCACAGCATAACTGAAGAGAAATGGTGTTCTTCAAGCAGTTAACATGCCACAGCTACGTTCTAGAGGCTGGTGGTTAGCCTAGTGTCTGCTCTATGCAGACATAACATAACCTTTGGCATATCATAACCTTAATACAGAAAAAATGCAACACCAAATTTCCATATTCAATTGAAAATAATGTTATTAACAAAAGTTTTAACAAGAATAATAATGATGATGATGATGATGATGATGATGATGATGATGATGATCAGTGATGATGACGATGATTAACTTTTGTTTTGTGCCCATTGCCCCAAAAGGTTCTATTGCTCTTTGCATAAAATTGATAAAACATGTAAAAATATTGAAAGGTTAAATTATTAGTTAAGTTTAAAAATAATTAATTAAAAATACTGGTCAAAACTAAGATAGCTGTTTGAAAGTCTGTTTAAAAGGCCAAGTTTCAAGTCTCATCTTGAAATTATTCATAGCAGTACTGTTCCTTAAGTCAATGGAAGCATACTTTGTGATGTTGGAGCAACAGCAAAGAATTATCACCCACTTCCCACCATGCACCTGTAGATACTAAAATGAAATTCTCTGAAATTCAGCGATGCAAAATTTCACCCCCCGCAAAACTGGGAAATTACAATGTTGTGAAAATTACTTGTCATGTAAGGTGCAGTGGAACCCCAAAGTAACGAATACATTTTGCCAGTCCCTTGGCACTTCATTATAACGGGAATCTTAATATTGGGGTTCTTTTTCATTCATTTTACTATTACTGGGCCGAAGAATATGGTTTGTTGTAAAGGGGTCTTTGCTATATAGGGGTTCGTTGTATCAGGGTTCCATTGTACTTATGTAGGTCAGAAAGAGGAGTACTCACCCTATGAACATCCTGTAAGGGTTTGCTTCTACTGCAGCTCAAGACTAATGTTAGCCAACTAGTCAACTAGGACTAGTAAAAACACAGGTTTTGCTAGTAGATTTTGCATTTCCACCAGCCATTTTGGCCACTGAATGCAATAACAACAGGAAGCTGAATGGTTACTTTTCCTCTTCTACTTTTCATGATGGGTGTACAGATATGCCAACAAACACTGCCAAACAGTCCAATAACATAAATAGCCTTAGGTAAGACAATTTTCAGACTTAACATTTGAAAGGTATTTCACATGCTCTTTTGTGGTTTTTCCAGGGCATAACACTGCTGATGATGGGATCTGTTGGTGAATTGCCACAAGCACCTACTCAAAAGACAATGTTTGTTGAAGACATGACAGAGGCACAGCTGGCATCTGCTGTGAGTGCAAATTTAAATTTGTGTGAAAGTAACTTAAAAATACATAGTTCCAATCATGTGTGATCAGCAATTATTTAACTCCTTTCTAGTATTCAGAATTTTTTCTTGGATTATTGTGTTCGCGACAACAACCTAAACACAGTTTACTTGTCCAATTTCTTCTTACCATGTGTATTGTCAACAGACAGCTAGGTTAGCATAGAAATAAGAATATCATCAACTTCAGCGTCAACAACACGAACTTTACACCAGTTACTGGTTTTGGATTGAAGTTTGACATGACCTAACATCTGATAGAATTTGTGACCACTGGTGACAAATAGATGAATACAGCATTCAACTTGGTAGTGTCAATCAGAAATTACTTGTCACTCGTAGCTCAAGCACCAGTTGTCTGGAGGGTAATCTATTAAAGTTATGTTGGTGGATAACATTGCATGAAAGTTTTACATTTTTGCATTGTTATGTTTCAGTATGATATGCCAACTGGACTCAACAACCTTGGTAACACCTGTTACATGAATGCCACTGTGCAGTGTCTTCGTAATGTACCTGAACTAAAGGATGCTTTGGCAAAGTGAGGAGGGGGTAGAGCTCAATAAAGTTTCATACAGGGAGGCTCTACCTCAAAGCTTTAAACCCTTACTTATTAATATAATAATTTATCAGAATGGTATCTCTTCATATACCTGGCACAAAGAGTGCCTTTTTAATACCTCAAAGACAACCCAAAACACAGTAGATCATCACAGGCGTTTAGTTAATCCAAGGCTCTAAGCATTTGTGTACGTTTGCATTGTGATGTCTCCAAAACTGTTTGCAACCTTTTTTGTGCTGAGACTTCAAGCTGCAATCCGTTTCAGTTAAAGGTGTAATTCAGTGCCCATCTAAGATACTAAAACAACACATCTTCAGGTACCCATTCAAATGCTGCAGCTGAAAAAATTGCACCATTTTTGGCAGATTCTTCCCATGTAGCTCACCCTAGGGATTACCCCCAGGATTACCTATTGGAGTTTAATTGCTTTCCAAATACGCATAATGTATGGCTCAGTAAGAAATTCTCCTGCTTTGTAGCTCAGATTGGCAGGAGGGGGAGTGGCAATAAGGGGAAGTAAGGGAGACACAAACGGTAAGAATATCCCAACTGGTGGGAAACAAGGCAGCATCAGCTAACAAAGGGATGGGAGGGATGAGTGAAGCAGACAGGATGCTGTACGGAGTTGGAGATAAGAATATGAAAAGTGGACACTTCTCGTCCTCCTTTCCCCCCATTCACCCCATTCAGAAGATAAACCTACTTTTTTCTCCTTAGGTTAATACTAGTCCTGACAACAATCATGTTCACGAAGACAGATTGATAATTCTGTTTAACCCTTTAAGCCCCAATAGTGACAAACATCTAATTTCTCCTGACAATATCACTTCTTGCTCAAACAAACAGGTCACGAGAATAAAGGAAATGATCACCAAAGTTGATGTGCCTTGATGTTTAATCAAATTCACACGTGTAGTATCATAAGCAATATACAGAAAAAAATGGGGAGAACATGTATGTTGATACTGGGGCTTAAAGGGTTAAACTGGGTTTGAAAGGTCCTTCTAAGGTTCTTCTTTTTCCTTGCTATGATGCACAGTTGTGATGGAAGTGAAGTGGGGGGGGGGAATTGGAAGGGAAGGGAAGTACAGGTGTGGCTGGAATCTGGAAAGAAAAGGGGATGGAAGTTGGAACAAAGGAAAGGAGATGGAAGTTGGAACATTCAGACCCCTTGCTCCCTCTGTTCTATCCCTGATTAATATTATTAATATTTTCTCAAGTAATGGCATTTTGTGTGTGTTTGTGTTTTTGTCTTTTTTTTTTCAGATACAATGCTGTTGGAAGCCCAGTAGACTCGGCACATTCAATCACAGTGGCACTCAGAGATCTCTACAAAATTATGGATAAGACACCAGAGTCTTTACCTCCCATTATTTTTCTGCAGGTTTGATAAACTGTTAGTTACATCAGTCTGGAATATCATCTTTAAGTGCCTGTGTTAGGCAGAAGGCCTGTTTTGTAATTGGAGAAGTGGATAGCTAGTTTATTGTTCAATAAGATTAGTGTGTCTATGTTGTACATTGTGCAAACAAGGTATAATAATATTCATTGTTGTGCCTCTTTTCTTAGATACTGCATAATGTGTTCCCACAGTTTGCAGAGAAGACAGAACAAGGGGTATTTGCACAACAGGTAATGATTTGTTTATTTTGTTAGATGGAAACAAAGAAGAATGATAGGTAGTGATAAGGGGTGATAAACATCTTCCTTGTGGCACTTTACAGGCAACAATAAGAATGAAATTTAACATCAGCTTGTTAAGGCTGATGTTCTATTCACATACTTCACATGTACTTCTTTATAAAACTAGACCATAAGGGAATTCTCAGCATGTTGCCAGGGTTGTTAGTGTTTATAATTCATTTAATATGAAGAAGCCCCTTGGAGCTATGTACACAACTTACACAGTTGGTAAAAGAAAGCCTGAAAACTGCAGGCCTGAATTTTTTTAGGCTTACTTTTTGCAACTGTTTAATACGTGTACATAACTGCAAAGGTCTTCTTAATTGCTAGAACTTACCTATAGCAGTGACCATTGTCTTGTACTGGCAGTTAAAGAGCTTACTGTGTTAAGTAGCTTAATATTTAATTTACTGAGGATAAGCCTCAAAGGTTTGTCTTTGTCATTCTTATCGTAGGATGCAAATGAATGTTGGACACAAATTGTTCGAATGCTGCAACAGAAGTTACCAGGCATAAAATCCATAGAAAGTGGCGAGCATGCTGAAAGTGCTGCTGCTGCTGCTGCTGCTGCTGCTGCTGCTGCTGCTGCTGCAACCCCTGCTGTTAAAGCATTCATTGATCAGTATTTTGGTGAGTGACAAGTTTGTTGTGTTGGTCAGATGTCATGCAGTATTGAGTCCTTCCCACTTGAAAAAAAAAGCCCATTATATTTCCAATTAATTATTTAGAAAAGTGGTATTGTATGACAGACTGTCAGGGAAGTAGGGATTGTCTACATCTCAACATCTCTTCCTTCAAGTAAGCCCAAATCTTGTGTCCTTCAAACATGACAAACTTATCAGATGTGCAATGTTTTGCCTGGGTCATAATTCTTGGGCTTACTTGAAGTACTTCTCCCCCTTACCTCCATTAGTACTCCATTCTTTCAACTCTGCACTAAAAATGACATGAATCCAAGGAAAAAAAGTTTTAAAGTAAACTGTCACTTGTCACTTGTAGTAGACTTGCATTAATTCCGTCAATCTCACAAAATGAATTTTGCTTTTGTGTGTGTGGCCACCTTGTTTACAAGTAGCTACACATTAAGTGAATTTATGTACCAGTAAAAGTTAACTTGAGTCCTTGTTGTTTGTCTTTCCTCACAGGAATTGAATCTGAGTCAATGTATCCTTTGGATTTTTATTATTATTATTATTATTATTGTTATTATTATCATTATTATTATTATTATTATTGTTATTATTATTATTATTTCCTTATGTTTCCAGTTTGAACACAGGGAGCCTTGAATTGACTGACTTGCACAGTATTTTTGTGTGTTCTCCTTCTTAACCTTGATTCAGTCTTAAGTGTGCAGAAGCTCCAGAGGAGCTAGAAACCAAGTCCAAGGAAACACTCTTTCAACTGAGTTGTTTTATTTCACAAGGTTAGCTGATTTCTCAAATGACTTTTATCATTAAAGTCTCTTATTTTGTTGGTACTATGATATACCCACCACAGGATATTGCAGTTTTCAGCAATCTAATTGGTTCCCTACTCAAGGCATATTTGATAATTATTCCATGGGCGCGCATATTTACACTCAAATTAAGAAAACCGTGAACACTGAAAATATTCCTGGAATGTGTGTTTTGCCCAATCACATGCGAGACCTTGTAACCGCAGAAAACGAATGGGTTCTCAGTCACGGAATCAAGTTGTTTCGAAAGACGACAAGGTTTAATTTTCACCAGTTTATCTTACAGAAATTGGAAGTGCTATTCCTTCAGTTCTATCTGAGAGCCCCACGCACTACGCAAGCGAAAATCGGTTTGAGCGCTTTTGTCTTATAAAATTTTTCGACAAACCGACGCAACGATCAGTGTTTCCGACATTTCAAATAAAACCAACTCAAGCGGCAGTTATTTCACCTTGAAGTAAAAACTGCGATATTCTCTCTCCAAATTCGCCCATTGACAGCACAGCTGACTTGATTTATTTAGGCCGAATCATCAGTGCCTTCGAGCCGGGCTTGCATCATATTTTATAACGTGTAGTTGCACATTTTGAAAATGACATATTTTCTAATTTAGCAACGGTACACCAGGCTGTTGAAGAATAACGAACGCCGCTTTTGACAGTCCGCGGTCGTTGCTACAATGCAGCTGCAACAAGCCAAAGACCATTCACACATTTTTCGCTCCCGTAGCGCATGTGGCTCTCAGATAAAAAGAAATAACGATTTAAATTCTTGTAAGTTAAGATGAAGGTCTTTCGAAACAAATGAAGAACCAACTCGATTCAGTGACTGAGAAACCCACTTGTTTTCTGCGGTTACAAGGTCTGGCATGTGATTGGTCAAAACACAATAAACATTCCAGAAATATTTTCAGTGTTCACGGTTTTCTTCGTTTGAGTGTAACTTAGTATTATGTAATGCATGTTTGAATATTTTCATAGAAAACACACACTAGAAATAGTTTATTATTATTATTATTATTATTATTATTATATTTGGATATGAGGTGATAAGCAAGCAGTGAGGCAAATGGTGCTGAGTTGGTTTTCATCATCTCGTAACCAAGAAAAAATAAATGCTTGTTGGTGTTTAAACTTCAAGTCGAGATAATTACTTATGTTATTCTCATTCTTTTCAGATGTAAAATACCTGCATACTGGCCTTAAAAGTGTAAGTACTTGATCACCTGTTTTTCTTGCAGTACAACATACCCTTTGATTTTGATAACTGATTCTTCTCTAAATTTTCTTGGGCTTTTAAAGAACATTGATATGTTTCTTAATTTGTGTTTTTGTGTCCTTTTATATTTTAGTGCCTTGAAGAAAACATCACAAAACGCTCAGCAACACTTGAAAGAGATGCAGTGTACACTAAGACTGTAAGTTGCTTCTGAAAAATCAGACAGGACAGCCAATAGCTTTTGTTGCAATCTAGAAAACTGTAACTTCTAAGCTTTCTTCAATATGGTTATTATTGACCCTTTTAGATTCCAAGAAAGACAAAAAAATTATCTGTTTCCCAATATTTGTTACTGAACCATAACTTGTGTATTTTTTCAGTCAAAGCTGAGTCGCCTTCCTGCTTACTTGACAGTCCAGTTTGTCAGGTTTTATTTCAAGGAGAAAGATGCCATAAATGCCAAAATTCTTAAGGTAGACTTCTTACCATTTTTTTTCTATTGTAAAATCAAAAGCAAAGTGATCACTTTGGCCATTTACAACAGATGCAAACAACAGTGAATCTATCAGAGCTCAAAACAAATACACAAAACAAGCACCAAATGTAGGAAAATGCACTCCACAAAATCACGGTTTTTATGATTTTATTTCTGATTGGTTAGCTCTGAAAAGCCCCACCAGAGGAGTGTCAATAAAGTATTGTAATGTATAATTTTTGTGTTGTATTGTATTGTATTGTATTGTATTGCATTGTCTTGTCTTGTCTTGTCCTGTCTTTTATTGTATTTTATTATCCAACTGTATTTAATAGTTATTGTACAAAAAGCATGCGAAACGAATACAAATATCCCATGACATTGAACAGTTGTTATTGTACAGTGCTGTGTGCGCATTCATCCTGTTACACTTATAGTTTTCTTTCAAGTTACTCAAAAAGGTTGAAAAAGGATAAGTTGGATAATAAATCTCTTATTAGATGTTTCGGCGTGAAGAATCACCGTATATTTCTACTCATTGTTTGTATAAAATAGACGGCGATACTTCACACCAAAACATCTAATAAGACATATATATTTAAGTTTATGCATTATGGTCTGTCACCCAGTTATGCTGCCGGAGGATTCATACCTTCTTATTCTCAGCTGTTGCTACTAGCCTTGGCTACCACTAGTTTTCCCATTATAGCCTTGAGTATTGTATTGTATTGCATTGCATTGCATTGTATTGAAAAGAGGTGCAGTCATCAATCGAACACCGAGCGTAGATAAACAAAAGCAAGATCGAAATGTGGTTTCAATATGAGACTGATGGTGATACTGTTCAATGTACAGTGATATTTTTATTTTGGGGGGGCTTTTTTCATTCATAGGACGTAAAGTTTCCATTGAGCCTGGATGTATTTGACCTGTGTTCTGAAGAGCTACAGCAAAAGCTAATGCCTGTCAGAGCCAAGTTTAAAGAAATAGAGGACAAGAAAGTTGAAGAGGCAGCGGTAAGACAAACATAGAGCAGGGAGGAACCAGAATTATTTTGAGTCATTCGCTCAGCTGATTGGTCAGTCAGGCCGTCGGTCGGTCGGTCGGCTGACCAACCGGCCGGCCAGCCAGTCAGTGAGTCAGTGAGTCAGTGAGTTAGTCAATCAGTGAGTCAGTCAGTCAGTCAGTCAGTCAGTCAGTCAGTCAGTCAGTTAGTCAGTGAGTCAGTCGGTCAGTCAGTCAATCAGTCAGTCAGTTAATGAGTCAGTCAGTCAGTCAGTCGGTCAGTCAGTCAATGTAACAATCAAGTAATTTAATAGCTAACAATCACTAAATCCTGTCAACCTTCCCACTACGTTATCCTGAGTTTTATTTATTAATGAACTTTATCCAATTCAAATTTTCTTTATTTCTTTGCCTCAGCAACGCAAAAAAGAAGGAGGAAAAGAACCGATGGATGTTGACAAGAAGACAAGACTAGAGCCGTTCTCTTTTCCTGATGGTACAGATTGTATTACTATTCAGTGTTATCTTACAGTGTTTGATCATTTGTCTATGTTAATTTCCACGATATAAGTAATAAATTACTATCAACATCATCATTGTCGCCATCGTCGTTGTCGTCATCATCATCATCATCATCATCATCATCATCATCATCATCATCATCATCATCATCATCATCGTTATCATCGTCATCACTATTATTATTATTAAATTTTAGACGTGTTCCCCTCGTGCTTCGCCAATACCGTGGACTTGTGCCATATTTCTTGTTGCTTGGTCTAAGTTTCTAGATTTAGGTGAGAGGAAATAAAGGTTCAACTTAATCCTCTCTTGTGATACGATAGTCAAACTGCTCTTATCACGTCGTGTGACGTCTTTAAGGGGTCTTGGGAATGGCTGCTGTGTAAACTGGTTTTTAAATACAGCATGTTGTGCATAAACACTGATTGGGTTGTTCTATCAACGTTTCAGCAATACTGCACAATCCAAGTTGTCCCCGAAGAAGGAAGAATAGCGGTAGAATAGTTGGTAGTTCAACCCAAATACCTACTACCACGCCACTCCGTAGAGCTAATAATTGTCAACTTGGTCTTACTGTAAATGGTTTGAACCCAGGAGTCATATCATAAGTCGGTAAATTACGATCGTCCGGGGGAGCCTCAGAAGGACTGTTGGGGATGATATTGACTGACGTTTCGACGACCTGAGCGGAAGTCATCATCAGAGTCAAGTGGAACTTGGTCTTAACTGATTTATCGTGTGTTTTCTTGGCAGACACCGGCTCAAATAACAGTGGATATTATGAACTCTCGGCTGTTCTAACTCATCAAGGAAGATCCTCATCCTCTGGGCATTACCTGGCTTGGATAAGAAGGAAAGGAGGTAAGAGTCTACAGTCGTGTTATCTGTGTCATTTTCACGCGAATAGCTCCTTGAACAATGAGGACAACTCTTTATGTTACCTTTAAGAAATGCTTTATTTGTATCCTGTGGGCAGACGTCTCCTATTTCCTTTGCTTAGGAGACGTCTGCACGCAGGCTACTTTATTTGTCTAGTTTTTGTGCCTGTTTCTCTGTTCAGTGAAACACTTCTTTGGTCCATTCGAGTCATCAGTTTAATGTGATTCTTATTACTGTATTACGTGTAAGCTACCTAGCAGCACTTTTCACGTGTTGCTGTACATTAACCTGTATGAGGTTGTACTAAATGTCGAATCCGTGGAAGAAGTAAATGCAAAGCTCATATAAGTTTAGGTAAATGTCCTAACAGAAGGCTGTATAAAAATAATAAAATAGAAATAAAATAATAAGTTTATTAAGTGTGACAAAATACTTTTGACTTTCCAAAATACTTTTGTTTTCCAACAATGTTTAGGACTCATCTGAACGAAGGAGGGCTTCGTGAATTCTGGTCCTAAATTTTCCTGTGGTACTGTTTGTTTAAGGAAATGTTTTGAAATTGAATTTTCCCCTCCCTGTGTTGAACTTAAGTAGGAACTACTGGTAAGAGAGCAGCAGTCGACTCGACAACACGATTGAAACACGTATGCTTTCCCCTTATGCTCAGGTTTAAGATTCCTATTATTAAAAAAAAAAAAAGGTTTAGAAGATAAGTAAAAAGACTCCACGTTTTCTTTCTTTTTTTGTAGATGATTGGGTAAAGTGCGATGATGACAAGATGTCGAACGTCACATCGGAAGATATTCTTAAGCTCTCTGGCGGGGGTAAGCGTTCTTGTCCGAACAAACGTCGTCTTTCGTACATCTCTATGTTAACGGACAGTTGCCTTGACCCGAAAGAGACAAATACTTGTACTAAACACTACCACTTTGACACCACCATTTCTTTAGAGTAAAACGCTCAACTCCGATCCGTCCTTGTCCATATTTAGAAGATTCTAGACAAGTAAGTGTACTTTTGAAATTTGAACTGTTTGTAAGTAACTCGGACTGTTCTTTGTTTTCTTGTCTAGGTGACTGGCATTGTGCTTACGTTCTGCTTTACGGACCTCGTCCGCTGGAAGTTGAAGATGACGAATGATTATCAATTTGATTAGAAGAACTTTTTTGTTGTACGAAAAGGCGGAGAACGGTAATTGCGAATTGCGTTCATTCAGAAACGTTCATGGACGATCTTGGGGAGAGAAATGTGTGAACGATTCACCACTCAGAAGTATTTCGAATATGCGTTTGAAATAAAGAAACTAGGACAACTATGATTTCGCGTTAATATCCTTGTCATATTCTCTCGCTCTTTTTCTCTCGAGTGAAATTGTTTTATGATTTTCAGTTATGACTCCTTGTTGTTTCAGAGTTGAATTGTTACCTTTGGATTTGTCTACTCGAAACAAAAACGCTTCCGAAAAATAAATTGCTATTTTTAACCCTCTACTTAACTGTACGAACAATATCAAACTTGGTTCTTAGAAAGAGGGTCGGTTATACATACCCTGCCCCCCCCGTTCTATTACCCCTCCCCTCAACTATATGGTATTTCCGGGGGGGAGTTGAGTTTCGCTCGTCTTGGTCTTCATGTGAAGGTTTACAAACAGCAGTCAATTGTATTAAGAGTTTTCTTTAAAAGACTTAAAATATGATGTGCAGTGGAAAGTGGAAAAGTTTAATTCATCTTATTTTGATCTGATTATTGTACGCTCTGTGGGTGCGTGTGTGTGAGTGAAACTTCCACTTCATTTCTATTTGGTTCTCCATTTGTTTTAAACAAAAGATTCGAAAACAAAATAGCCTTATGAGTTTTTATTTATCGTGTAATATATCTGAGTTTTTTAATTCATCGTGTGAGATTTTAAAGGAAGTTTGTTAACAGGATGCTGTGCTAAATTAAAGGTGCAAAAACTTAACAGTGGGACTTCGAAAAGCTGATTGTTTGCATAATAAAAGTTTCCAAAACATTTTGATCGAGCAACTTAAACAACTTGACGTACACTGAAAATATGTACAACTTTTGTATTAAACTACATAAAAGGAAATAAATGAAGATCAAGAACAGTTGCTTATTATCTATTACGAAGATTCCAGAACAGCTTCGGAAAATTGCATTTTCGTGTTTACTTTCACAATGGATTTTCACAACCTTTTTATGTAAGATAACTTTAATTTACTATAACACATCTTTGAGTTTAAAACACCGAGTAAATCACCCGTCAACCAAGCAAGCTCTTTTCGAAAAAAAAATTTTAATAATCCCCCAAGTCTTTCATTTTTCTTCCGCGTTCTCGCTCCCCTTCCCCCTTCCCCTTTACTCCTGCTACACAGGCTGTAATCCCACGAGAATAAACAATATTTCTGCAGCTGTTGTTTTTGTTCGTGTTTTATATGCTTTTCACAATTTAAGAATTCCTGGAGTGGTTTTATTCTATCTTTGTTTAGAAGAATGTTATGATTGCTCTCTCCACAATGAGAGACACTCGCATAAAAGACACTGTTTGTTGCACAGATCGAATCTTGCAACTAGTTAACTGTTTAAGAACAAAAAATCCTTGAGACAGTACAACGATCCTATACTGAAATACAAGAGTTCCTTGGGCAAAGAAACGAAAAAGATAAGGTAAGTCGTGGAACTTTTCGCGTTTTGTGTCAGGCAATCTCTTCGAATTTTCAGAGTTTAAATCGAATAAACCAGATTAGAAAGGTATTTCCCTAGAACGCAAGACCTAAAAGATAAATTTGTGTGTTAACACAAGGACAAGGCAATATTTTCCGGTATTTCAGAAATGGCTAGGCGATTTTTTCTCTAAGAGCATGGCTTAGAAATAGCAGGTTTTTGACAGCAGAGAGACGGGGGAGAATGGCGAGCGAGTAGGACGTGTGCCTTGGTGCTCCGCAGTTTTTTGGCAAATTTAAAGGCTCTAATTCATGTCTGCGAAGCGAAAAGTGAGATCAGAGACATCGTCTGATAGCAGTAATAGTCCCGAAGAAAAGAGATCTCGAGAAGCTCAGAACGAATCGATCTTAAGCGAAACAGACGACGAAGTCCTCGAAGCGCTTGAAATGGCGGAAGACGTAGGGAAGAAGATTGATTTGATCCTTGCGAAGCTGTCAAAGTTAGACAACATTGAGAGCAGGTTGGAGAATGTATTTGAGGTGATTGCTAACATAGAAGAATCCGTAGCAAATCTTGACAGAGAAGTTAAAGAGCTGAAAAGAAAATCTAAGAAAGTGGATAAAACAGTGGAGGAACTCGAAACCAGTGTCACTTTCAATGGTGAAGATATCGCCGATCTGAAAAGGGACGTCAAAGCTGCCCAACTCGAGAATGAAAATCTCAAAAAGCAGATGCTTTACCAGGAGCACTACAGCCGCAGAGAGAATCTGTTGTTCGTTGGCATCGGGGAGGAAAACCCTCAACTGTCTCGGGATGATGATCAAGTTGGGAGTCGACAGGAGGCAGAAAATACAAAAGAGGTGCTATTCAACTTTATGGAGCAGGAGTTACAAATTCCGAACGTACGCGACAAGTTCGAATTTCAGAGAGTACATCGACTTGGTAAGCCAAAAGCCAACGAATCGAGACCCATCATTGCAAGATTTCTCAGATATCAGGATCGCGAAGAAGTTCTAAACCAAGCCAGGAAGTCTTTGAGGAATAAAGATTACGGCGTCTTCGATGATATGCCCAAAGAACTGTACGATTTGAGAAAGCCACAGGTAGATAAACTCAAGGAAGCTAAAAAAAGAGGACTAACAGCCTATTTCAACAAAAGGTACCCTGATAAGCTTTATGTAAACGGCAAATTTATTCATCCAAAAGAGCCTTTACCTTACTGAATGTTTTTTTTTCCCTGAGAGTAATTATGCTAATCTTTCCTTTCCTAACAAAAAAATATAACACTGCCCCTGTTTATTTTATATTGCATAAATTACCCTCTTGCCAATTAACGGTGGAGCACTAATAATGCATGAAGTGTGAAAACGCCCAAACAAGTTCTTGGGGGTTATTTAGTAAGCAAGGCATTACTGGTCTCTGTAGATTTCTTTTTATTCAGTGTCTTTGTTAGTATGTTAATTAATTTCGAGCTATTTTTCTTGTTTTGTTTTCGCGGTGTGAGTACTAAACCTGGTGAGCTTTTGTTTTCCTATTCAACAAGATTGCTTAACACGCCTCCAAGATATGTGTACTTTTTGTTTCGTAGCAATCTGCTTTCAATTCTCTTCTTTTTACGATGCACCATTGTACTAGAATTTAACTTATATCTTTTCAAAAACTATTGCTTGCAACTCAGAACAGAAGTGTTGTTGGGGCGAAGGTGGCCAATTTCACGGGCTTCTACGTGACGCTATGAAAAATGAATCTTAAATTAGGATCTATCAATGTGAGAGGTCTCGGGGACTTTTCTTAGCGGCGGGAAACTTTCAACTGGATGCGATCAAAAAAACTGTCAATATATTTTCTTCAAGAGGCGCATTGTACAGAAAGCAATCAACATGATTGGAAAGCTGAATGGGGCTATCAAGCACTTTTTGGCTGTCATTCAAGCAAAAAAGCAGGTGTAGCTATACTATTTAATAATAACTTTAATTTTCAAATCCAGAAAAGTTACTCCGATCCCGGAGGACGTTTCATAATCTGTGACCTGACAACAAACGGAAAGCACTTTACCTTGGCAAATATATATGCACCTAATGAAGATGATCCAAATTTTTTCGCGGATGTCTCTTATCATTTACTTGACTTCAAATGCGACGAAATCGTAATAGGCGGTGATTTTAATCTTGTGCTCGATGTTGAAAAAGACAAAAAGGGCGGCCTTGCCAGAACCCATAAGAAATCGTTGGAGGTTGTTAAAGACTTGAGGGAAAGTTTGGATTTAATAGATGCCTGGAGAGTCTTACACCCTGACCTCCTCAAATTTACGTGGCGTCAAAGAAGGCCTGAAGTTCACTGTAGACTCGATTTTTTTCTAGTTAGCAAAAGCACTTTTTGCAATACTATTGATGCAAAGATTATACCAGGGTACAAAACAGATCATTCCATGATCACTATAACAGTTTCCTTGCATTCCAATAACAGGGGCCATGGATTTTGGAAACTTAACACGTCCCTCTTGGAAGATACAGAATATGTTGCTCTAATTAAATCGGTTATACAACAAACTAAAGATAAATATACGAAGGATGAGAAAATCGATCCCAATCTTCTGTGGGAGATGGTGAAAATGAAGATTAGAGAGCACTCTATGCGGTTTGGTGCCTTCAAAAAACGTAAAATGGCAGAAGAACAAGATGAAATCGAAAGGTCAATTTCAGCTTTAGAAAAACACATTGATGGTCACGCTGACGATTCTGAGAAGGAAGGGATCTGGACGAAACTTCAAGCCAGGAAACGTGAATTAGAGAAAATTATTGAACACCAAACTAAAGGAGCGATCTTAAGATCTAAAATCCGATGGTATAATGAAGGGGAGAAAAACACCAAATACTTTCTCAATCTGGAAAAACGACACTGTAAACAAAATACGATATCTCAGCTTAAGGTTAACGACAACGATTTCATTTACACAGATAACGAGATTCTAAACGAATGTGAATCTTTTTATAAAAATCTATACAGTTCAAGAATAGAATGCGGAGATTATTTGAGTCATGTTTTTCCATTGCAAGAAAGTCCAAAAGCCTTGAACGACGTGGAACAAGCTACATGTGAAGGCCCGCTAAAGAAAGAGGAGTGCCTTAAGGCGTTACAAGACATGGATTCTGATAAAACCCCTGGAACGGATGGTCTACCCAGTGAATTTTATAAGGTATTTTGGGACGAGTTGGCAGATATTTTGATTGATGCACTAAATTACTCACACGAAAATGGTAAACTTCCGATATCACAAAGGCGGGGAATTATTAAACTTATCCCAAAAAAAGATGCGGAACTTAATCTGGTTAAAAACTGGCGACCTTTAACGTTACTAAATTGTGACTACAAGATTGCAACGAAAGTACTGGCAAATCGTATTAAACCATTTCTCCAGAAACTCATCTCCCACGATCAAACTGGATTTATTAAAAACAGATTCATTGGAGAGAATATTCGGTTAATTGACGGGGTAATTAAATATACTGCAACGAAAAATATTCCTGGGCTCCTGCTTTTTCTCGATTTTGAAAAAGCTTTTGATACTCTAGAATGGCCTTTTATACAGAGAACTCTCCAGCATTTCGGCTTTGGCTTATCTTTTCAAAAATGGATAAAAGTATTCTATCAAGACATTGAAAGTTGTGTTTTAAATAATGGATGGGCAAGCAATTTTTTTGAACTTACGCGAGGAGTCCGGCAAGGTTGCCCTTTGTCGCCTTATCTGTTTGTTCTTTCAGCTGAGATAATGGCGGAAAATGTTCGTAAAACAAAGGAAATTAGAGGTTTAACTGTCTGCGGTGAGGAAATTAAGCTGAGTCAATATGCCGATGATACGACGCTTATTCTAGATGGCTCTGAAGAATCCCTTCGAGAATCATTGAAACTGCTAGATGATTTCGGTAAAATGTCTGGTCTCAAACTCAACTGTGGTAAAACAGAAGCTCTGTGGATTGGCTCCAAAACAAACTGCAATCTAAGGTTGTGCCCAGAAAAAAACTTCAAGTGGCCGTTTAAGAAGGTTAAGGCTCTTGGTGTCTGGCTTTCAACTGATGCCGAGATAACTGTTTCCCAAAATTACAAAGAAAAATTGGAGAAAATGCGAGCGATCTTGGGGTGTTGGAAATTCCGCAGACTTAGTTTGTTGGGGAAAGTCATGGTCTTAAAAAGCCTTGCAGCATCGCAATTAGTGTATATTCTCTCTCCCCTCCCTACATACTATGAAGCAATTCAAGAAATCAACTCACTATTCTACAAATTTTTGTGGAGCGATAAAGTAGATAAAATAAAAAGAAATGTCATGATAAATGACTACCCTGAAGGAGGAATCAAGATGATTGACATAACATCTTTCAATAAATCTCTCAAAGCTGTTTGGGTGAAGAAGTACCTGGATAACGAAAACTGTGGTCATTGGAAGCTTCTCTTTGACGCGGAACTTAAAAAATATCGCGGTAAAGCGATTTTTCGGGGAAATTTAAATAAAACAGATACAAGTAACTTGATAAGGGTATCAGATCCCTTTGTAAAAGAACTTCTGGCAATCTGGTCAGAAGTTGTTTTTGAAGATAAAGTAACAACGAAGGAACAGTTCCTATCATCACCCCTATGGTACAACTCGCTTATAAGGATAGATGGAAAACCTGTTTTTAACAGAGATTGGTTCCTTAAAGGTATAACCGAAATCAGGCATTTAATGGATAACTCCGACAAGTTTCTTTCTTCTTCTTCCTTTGAAAGCAGATATGATGTCCAACTTCGACCCCTTAATTTTTTTGGAATTATTGCAGCAGCTAGATGTCTTCGCAGACAAAACACGGATTCCCCTTCGAGTAACTACTGCTCCTTTTTCTCAAAATTCTTGCGCAGTGCTAAACCCTCTAAATTGATATACAATAAGCTGGTTTTAAGTAAAAGCGAGCAACCCCTTCGGAGCCAAGGAAAATGGTGCAGAGAGATTTGCCCAGAGCCAGAGGAGGATCATGAGATTAACTGGAAATCGGTCTATTTACTGGCTTTCGAGTGTACTAAAAGTTCGAAGCTTAGAGTTTTTAATTTCAAATTTTTGCACCGTCGCCTGTCAACAAACGACTTTCTGTATAAGATAGGTCTTAGTGACAACTAAAAATGTACTTTCTGTAAAAGGGAAACTGAAACTCTCTTTCATCTATTTTGGAACTGCGAAAGTACCCAGTTGCTTTGGAATAATCTTGTTTTATGGCTCCAAACTTGCCAGGTTTTAACTAAGAACACGCCATTACGAGCCGATACTGCGCTGGGTATGAGACCAGATATGTCAAAATTAAGACTTCCAATAAATTTTGCTTTTTTAGTTGCTAAGTATCACATTTGGACCTGTAAAAAAAGGAATGCTCTCCGAATTTTTCTAGCTATTTACGACTTTTGAAAAATATACATGAAATAGAAAAAGGAAATAAAGCTACATCAAAAAAATGGGAATTACTTTTGCCACATATTTAACAGGCAAAACAACCCGGAGCCTCCCACTGCTGTATCGCTACGTAAAGCGTTCACTAGTTTTTTTTTTTTTTTTTTGGCTCAAAACCTTCAGCCCAGACGCACTTCTGAGTACTACATTATCATAATAGTTGTAAAAACCTCTGGAGACAATGGGGTTCTTTTCATATTATATAGCTACACGTATTTTTCTTTTGCTGTGCTTGCAGCTTTTTTTTTTCTGTATTTACTTAGTTGCCCTTGTAAGTTTTTTTTTCTTTCTCTTTTTGTTTCTTTTTGCGTGATTAACCAGTTTTTTTTGTTTTTTGTTTGGAGAGGGGGAAGGGAGTATAGTGAGTAAATTTGTAATCTTTGTTTTTTTTTTGTACTTTGCAATGCCTGAAATAAAGTCTCACTATTAAAAAAAAAGAAAAAAAAAAAAGGTTTTTGACAGCAAATAGTTTATGATTTTCATTAGACGTGTTTTGAAGTGAAGAGGATACGCATGTTTATTTTGGAGCTTAAAGGGTTAAATAGCTTTCAATTTAGAAGGAATAAAATTGAGATATTTATTCCCCTATGTGCAGGAGCCATGAGCTTATACAGCTTGAATGCCCCAGGTGAGTGAATAGAACCCTCAGGACTTAGAAACGGAAAGTTCGGTCATCTGAAATGACCGAACTTTGATCCCAACCCGCTAGAAGACAATAGGAGCCGTTGACAGAGCACACAGTCGGGTGCTCCTCTGGCCTCTAGTAAACGAATGTTAATCGTCAGTCACACGTCAACACTTGACGAGGCACACAGTTGGACTCTCGTGTGTTCTCTGGTAAAACGAATGTTAACCATCAGTCACACGTCAGCTTTTCACGGTGCTTGCGAAATATCGAAACATCCTAGCGCAAGAACCACTTCGCTTCGTTCTTTTTACTTGCGGTTCAGCTTTTCGATAGTTCGCCTCCACTTCTTCAGACACGCCGTACTGAGCCGAATGATTAATAGTCAGGCGAGGCGAGTAAACGTGACAGACAATGCGACACGCAGTCAGTCCACTTTTTTCAGTGCGAGATTCGGAAGGGGGAGGCTAGGTGGGAGGGTGTTATAATTTGAAATTGTTGTACATGCAAGCATTAGTCGACCTGGACTTGACGTTTTCGGTCATTTACTGCAATATTCTAGTAATGAATTGGGGTGAATTGGAAAATATATGTATTCTCATACCTATTATAATTATGCTTCATTCACTTTTGTTTGTCATTAAAATTAGCAAGGGTAGGGTGAGTTGACATTTTTTATTGTCAGGAAGTAAGATATGTTCCTCACTTCCGTTTACAATTCTGCTCAGTGAGTCTATGACTAGTACTGTTTGTGTTACATTGAACTGTATGAGGCGCAACACCCGCCAGTTCAGATGGATAAAAATATTAAGTGCGATCTTAAATTTTGTGATCAGTACTGTTTATGTTACATCGAACTTTATGAGGCGCAACACCCGCCAGTTCAGATGGACAAAAATATTAAGTGCTATCTTAATTCTGTGATCAGTACTGTTTATGTCGCACCAAACTGTATGAGGCGCAACACCCGCCAGTTCAGGTGGATAAAAATATTAAGTTGTGTGATCAGTGCTGTTTATGTTACATCGAACTGTATGAGGCGCAACACCCGCCAGTTCAGATGGACAAAAATATTAAGTGCGATCTTAATTCCGTGATTAGTACTGTTTATGTTACATCGAACCGTATGAGGCGCAACACCCGCCAGTTCAGACGGATAAAAATATTGAGTGCGATCTTAAATTTTGTGATCAGTACTGTTTATGTTACATCGAACTGTATGAGGCGCAACACCCGCCAGTTCAGATGGACAATAATATTAAGTGCTATCTTAATTCTGTGATCAGTACTGTTTATGTCACATCAAACTGTATGAGGCGCAACACCCGCCAGTTCAGATGGATAAAAATATTGAGTGCGATCTTAAATTTTGTGATCAGTACTGTTTATGTTACATCGAACTTTATGAGGCGCAACACCCGCCAGTTCAGATGGACAAAAATATTAAGTGCTATCTTAATTCTGTGATCAGTACTGTTTATGTCACATCAAACTGTATGAGGCGCAACACCCGCCAGTTCAGGTGGATAAAAATATTAAGTTGTGTGATCAGTACTGTTTATGTTACATCGAACTGTATGAGGCGCAACACCCGCCAGTTCAGATGGACAAAAATATTAAGTGCGATCTTAATTCCGTGATTAGTACTGTTTATGTTACATCGAACCGTATGAGGCGCAACACCCGCCAGTTCAGACGGATAAAAATATTGAGTGCGATCTTAAATTTTGTGATCAGTACTGTTTATGTTACATCGAACTGTATGAGGCGCAACACCCGCCAGTTCAGATGGACAATAATATTAAGTGCTATCTTAATTCTGTGATCAGTACTGTTTATGTCACATCAAACTGTATGAGGCGCAACACCCGCCAGTTCAGATGGATAAAAATATTGAGTGCGATCTTAAATTTTGTGATCAGTACTGTTTATGTTACATCGAACTTTATGAGGCGCAACACCCGCCAGTTCAGATGGACAAAAATATTAAGTGCTATCTTAATTCTGTGATCAGTACTGTTTATGTCACATCAAACTGTATGAGGCGCAACACCCGCCAGTTCAGGTGGATAAAAATATTAAGTTGTGTGATCAGTGCTGTTTATGTTACATCGAACTGTATGAGGCGCAACACCCGCCAGTTCAGATGGACAAAAATATTAAGTGCGATCTTAATTCCGTGATTAGTACTGTTTATGTTACATCGAACCGTATGAGGCGCAACACCCGCCAGTTCAGACGGATAAAAATATTGAGTGCGATCTTAAATTTTGTGATCAGTACTGTTTATGTTACATCGAACTGTATGAGGCGCAACACCCGCCAGTTCAGATGGACAATAATATTAAGTGCTATCTTAATTCTGTGATCAGTACTGTTTATGTCACATCAAACTGTATGAGGCGCAACACCCGCCAGTTCAGATGGATAAAAATATTGAGTGCGATCTTAAATTTTGTGATCAGTACTGTTTATGTTACATCGAACTTTATGAGGCGCAACACCCGCCAGTTCAGATGGACAAAAATATTAAGTGCTATCTTAATTCTGTGATCAGTACTGTTTATGTCACATCAAACTGTATGAGGCGCAACACCCGCCAGTTCAGGTGGATAAAAATATTAAGTTGTGTGATCAGTACTGTTTATGTTACATCGAACTGTATGAGGCGCAACACCCGCCAGTTCAGATGGACAAAAATATTAAGTGCGATCTTAATTCCGTGATTAGTACTGTTTATGTTACATCGAACCGTATGAGGCGCAACACCCGCCAGTTCAGATGGATAAAAATATTGAGTGCGATCTTAAATTTTGTGATCAGTACTGTTTATGTTACATCGAACTGTATGAGGCGCAACACCCGCCAGTTCAGATGGACAAAAATATTAAGTGCGATCTTAATTCCGTGATTAGTACTGTTTATGTTACATCGAACCGTATGAGGCGCAACACCCGCCAGTTCAGACGGATAAAAATATTGAGTGCGATCTTAAATTTTGTGATCAGTACTGTTTATGTTACATCGAACTGTATGAGGCGCAACACCCGCCAGTTCAGATGGACAATAATATTAAGTGCTATCTTAATTCTGTGATCAGTACTGTTTATGTCACATCAAACTGTATGAGGCGCAACACCCGCCAGTTCAGATGGATAAAAATATTAAGTTTTGTGATCAGTACTGTTTATGTTACATCGAACTGTATAAGGTGCAACACCCGCCAGTTCAGATGGACAAAAATATTAAGTGCGATCTTAATTCTGTGATCAGTACTGTTTATGACACATCAAACTGTATGAGCCGCAACACCCGCCAGTTCAGATGGATAAAAATATTAAGTTCTGTGATCAGTACTGTTTATGTTACATCGAACTGTATAAGGTACAACATCCGCCAGTTCAGATGGACAAAAATATTAAGCTCTATCTTAATTCTGTGATCAGTACTGTTTATGTTACATCGAACTGTATGAGGCGCAACACCCGCCAGTTCAGATGGACAAAAATATTAAGTGCGATCTTAATTTTGTGATTAGTACTGTTTATGTTACATCGAACTGTATGAGGCGTAACACCCGCCAGTTCGGATAAACAAAAATATCAAGTGCGATCTTAAATACTGTGATTAGCACTGTTTATAAAATTTAAGTCCTACCTTGGTTCTGTGAAGCAAATTTAAAAAAGGGAAAAAGTCCTGGGAACGAGGTTGAAGCGTTCTTCTTTTATTCTGTTCGGCTAGTTCCTTCCATTTGGCAAAGTAAACACGAGCCAGTTATTTAGCACGCGAATACGTGTCTCTTTCTTTCTGTTTTCGAATTTTCTTGGCCTCTCTTTCCATAATCCGAGACAATCGTTTTCTTTTGTTTCTTTCATTTCTTATCCTGCGTTTCTCATCGATTGAATTTCCACGAGAGCGTCGTGACATGATCGTTCTTTCCAAAGCGCGCGCTTTCCCTTCAATTCCCGCTTCCAAGGCTTGTAACGCGATCGGCTTGTGTCTGTGCCCGCTATTCCATAATCCGATATACCTAATTCGAATGGGCAGCGGCTTATCGCAAAACAATAGCGAAAATTGCTTACTACAGGGAAAGTACAACAAAAAGAATTTTGAACAAATTGATCTCTGTGGTGCAAATTACCGAAATACATCACAACGATTACGTTAGGGATGACACCTTGTTTTCGATGATGTGGACCTTATTTTTTTTAATTAAAAAAAGCAGTCGTGATTATTAGATATCATCATCGCGTCTGCAATCGACAAAAATCGCACAGGTACCGCGACCACTGAAAGATCCTACAAAAGTTCGAAAAGCAACTCAAGAAGCTTGAATGTTTCCCCATTTTCAGGTTTCCATTGCGGCGAAATAGCTAGGGTTTCAAATTCGACGGGTGAAACGAGCCGGATGTATGTTTTCGGCCGCAAATCAAACTCCAACTGCGGGCGTTGAAAACGGCAATAAAGATCAAATTCCCTTACACTCTATGATTGGCTTAAACGATGGGTTCACTTAATTAGATTTTCGAGCATTTAATTAGATCAATGTTAGCGTCCATAGCAACTAAGGCTTCCAACAGCGAGCCACAAAATCCTTTATGAGGGTCAGATAATGAAATTCCAGAACAGAATAATTGGCCGTTTTTATGCTAGAGACGTTAATATCGTCTAAGACGTTATTATCGTCTCGAGACGATATTAACGTCTAGTATAAAAACGGAATATAAGTCAGACGACTTTAACGTCTGACGATATTAACGTCTTCTGTTAAGTGCGACTGAACGTCGAACTTAACAGACGACTTTAACGTCTGAGACGTTAAAGTCGTCTAGTATAAAAACGAGACGACCTTATCTGGGACGAATTTAGCCCTAAAGCGCTTTATCGTTCCAATTTAGTTAGCCGTTTCTCCACCACGAAGAATCCCTCCGTTCATCTCCACTTCTTTCCTTCCTTTCTCTCTTGTTGGCCACGACGTACAAGCCAAGTGCTTCTTGCAAAAACCGCTTTCTTGACTGATTTAGCCTTTTTAAAAAACATCTGCGTTTCCATGTCTTTTATTTTTCGACGACGTCGAGAAACAAGCCTTCAGAAGCTGCCAAGCAGTTAAACAAAGTCTCCGCCATGTTTACATGCAGATGGATTTGTTGTTTTGCACACTTTATTTGATTTGCCGCCGAGTTTAGTCACGTCTAGTGTCTTCCAAGAATAGAACCCAGTCCTTTTCTTAGAAAATCTTGGGTTTTTTCTACTTGTTCGTCTACTTTAATACGTCCCGTTTTTATACCAGACGACATTAACGTCTGAGACGTTAAATACGTCTAGACGACTTTAACGTCTCTAGCATAAAAACGGCCATTCTCGGGGTTTTGAGTGGTATCCCTTGGTTCATGCTGGCAAATAAAGTAGACCAAGAGCGATCGCTCTTGAATACATACAGTCAGGAATCCTTGCCCAGGAGAGAATGAAATGCAAACTTGTTGTTGAGTAGAATTGAATAGATATGCATTTGTGGTGTTTTCTGTTTCAGGACGAGAATGGAGCGTGATGTAAATCTCTTTATCGCACTCATCCTCCAGTGTATCATACTGTCTTCAGCCAATCAGAATCTAGTGCCAGTGTTTGTTTCGGAAATGGGTAGGTCATCATTCAAGGGTAACCGGTTGCTAAGAAACATGACGTATGAAGAAATGCTCGTGGGTGTCCGTGTTACCTTAAGATTGGGTAACTCGAAGCGGAAAAGTTTCTCCAAATACTTAGTCATGATAATGTCTACCCGGTTCTTTGTTGAGCTGGCCGGTATCCTTAGACGCGAAGGAACAGGGGTGGGCAAAACTGGGGCGGGGGGGGGGGGTGTAAAAGACGAATTTCGAACCGCGAACATCTAAACATAAAATAAGGTTCACGTTTTCAGTATGCAAACCGTTAGAGGAAAACTGCATATTACTAAAAAAATGATGAGGCATAGCAAAAGTGAATGACATTGAATACAATAAAATTGCACTCCTTCTTTCTTTTAGGTTCATTTCTCGGAACTGAGACTATTGAGATCGTGATGGAAGAATCCGTTTTTGACTGCGTACATCGATGTGTGAACACGCCTAACTGTAAATCGATAAATTACAGAAGAAAGGGCAGTGGGAATAACTGCTACTTAAACAAAAAGAATCGAAGAGAGGAAAGCGAAGAGGCCATGATAACCGACGACAACTTTATACATTACGACGTGGACTATCACACGCAACGAAGCGAGGAACCTGAATTTGGAACCACGAACATACACATGGTGAGGATGTTCGATTCCCGTATATGGTGGACCCCAAAATGAGAGAAAGTGGGGCGGAGTTAAGAGCACGAGCATGTCATTTATATGTATTTGCATCGAGTTTTAATTGGTTCCTTGTAGTTGCTTGCGTTTGTTGTCGTTGGTGAGAGTAATAAATTTAATGTCGTTTTAACTAACATTTTGATGTACTGAATAAAACCATTTATTTTGCTTATTTTACTATTACATAACGTTTCTTCTGTTTTTTTCTATTTTAAGCCGACTGTGCCGCCGATGGTAAAACCAAGACTGTGTGACAGTTATCCCTGTCAGAATGGTGGCACTTGTGTTGAGATCTTCAGTGAAGATCGATTCCAGTGCAACTGTACCAACAAGTTCGTGGGCGATACATGCGAGCAGAGAAAGCGTAAGTACCAGCTCGGTGTCTCATAAGCATCATTCAGCTTCAAAGCATCCTCGTTTGTCGTATACCGTTATATGGTATGCACTACAACCTACCTCTTCTTCCCGTCCCATGAAGCGAGAAGGGAGGGAGGACAGCCTGGGAACGAAGTTGGCTTTCAGGTCTATATTTATTAATACTTTGAAACCAAAAAAATCTTACATGTCTACATCAAACAATTTTTTTTACCTCAAAACCTCAAGAAAATGGCTCACTATATTCAGTAGCGCACTGAATTGGAAATAATAACTGTTGTAAGGATGAAATCGACTGTATTGCACCTTAAAAACGCTATCCTGACCTTTTCAAGTTCTACCATTTTGAGTTGAAAAAAAAAACACTAAAAATTTACTTGACTTGCTCTTTCCTCAAGAATTCGTTTGATTTATTTTCCCTTTTAGTGATCGCCGAGATCATTTTTGCAGAAAGTCATAGGGGAAGGATGAGTAGGTCCCGGCCAGAAAATTAATTATGGTTCTCGTACGACATTTCGCATCCTTTTGACTCAACACCATAACTGCACGAGGTTTTACATTTAACACAACTGCAACTTTCGAATTTACCTAAACAGACATAGCTTCAAGTTCACAACTACAATATGTTCCCCTTTTTAGAGTGAACGTTTGTTGCCCAGGTTGTTTTTGTCTAGGCGAGACGGGAAAGGTTTTAAAAACATAGATATAGACAAAGACTTTATTTTAAGAAGTGGATATACACTAGACAAGATAAGATAACTTTAAGGACACCTCTAATAAAAATCTAGTTTAAAATATTATTGCAATCACAAGTTAAAATTAAAATGCGTTATTATAGGAAATAAGAAGATCACGTAAGCTATAAAAACAATGATACAATATTTTGCCGCAAGGAAACATCACGATTAGCTAATAAATAATTTACATGTTCACTTCAAGTTGAAGATATCCTTAGATAATTGCCAGAATCCATTAGGTGGATCAGGTTTAGATAACTTGAAATGTTCGAGACCAGCCTTAAAGGCATTAACACTTGTTGAATGCCGCTCGTGTAATGGTAGCTGGTTCCAATATTTGATAACTCTATTATCAAAGAAATCATGCGCCAGATCTCAGCTAGAAAGATAGTTTTAAGAGCCAGTCCAAGAGAGGTTCAAAGATTTTTGGAAATGGTCAGAAACAACCCTATCTCAAACTTTGCCTGCTGAAAGCTAGTCATGAGCAAGTAATCAAATCGACATTATTTTGTCTTCTAATACTAATGTGGTCACGTGACAGGCAATTTAAGTTTGACCCCCCTGGGAGCAATTTTGGCTCAAAAATTTTTCCAAAACTTACAAACTTTGCATGTCTCTTGTCAGAACAAACATTAGCCAATCATAAATCAAATGATGTTTCTTCACTAAACTGACCTTCTTCTTCATGAAAATATTGATATTTCTTTCAGACTCTTCTTATCAGCTGAACAATAATTTTCAATAGAGACTGTGGTTTGACAGATTTGAAAAAGCGCTAATTTTACCAAATTTCAAAGGAATTTTTTTCTATGTAGTAGACAAGATCTATGGTTGATCTGCATTTCTCAAAACAGCCAAAGGATTGTACTTAAACATTATCGAAAAATCTTTGCGGGCAATTCATTTTTAATCTTCAATATCCAGGATAGCTTATGCAACTCCATTTCCCTAAAATAGACATCTCTGCTGAGGGACTAAAGGGTCGCGTTGAATCACCTTTTAACACTTAAAATTCAAGAGAACCTGTAAAAATGTAAAACACAGGCTAATAAAGTATACGGTTATTGTTTGAATTACTTCACTGTCGCAGATTTTTCACATAAACGTTTTGCAGCTATTGAAGTCGTTCCTTCCCCACCCCTCCCCCGATAGATTTCAGGTGAATCAGGTGTGTGTTATTTAATTTCCAGCAGAAGCTTATTTCAAGCTATTTGAATAGATTCATTTGGCTTTTCGGTGTCGTTTTCAATCATTCAGAATCTAAAATTGGCCATAAAAACAGCCTGAAATGAGAGAATTGAAGTCGAGAGGTTGCGTTACTGTGCGTGACACACAGAATCGACTTTCGTGTATGGATAACTTCTCGGCGGCAGATTTACTATTTTACAAGGGAAAAATGGCAACCAAATAATTTTACATATTCCACGAGGAACAAGAATTTCCTGTACCAGCCTACACCTTACACATGATGGAGGCTTAACGTTTTACAGTAAAACAACTGTTATACCGACTTTTCGATTCGTCTTTGTGTGTATGAACCGTGTGTCTGATCAGTGTTGCAATTTAATAGTCGGTAACCAAATATAGCTTACATTCTATCAAACCTCAAGAATTGAACCATCGTTTCAGCTGTGTTTTGTCTCCAGAACACTCTGTTTAGGGAGTGAATGGGTTTTGCTAAATGCCCTTCGAGAATACCACTAATCAGACATAATAATAATGATACTAATGTTTAACGTAAACAAGAAATAATGTGCGGGAACAGATTTCGTCAGTTTAATTGATCGCAAATTATTAAGGCCGCAAGTTGAAAACTAGAATAAATTAGAATTCAAAAAGTGCACTAAACAAAGCAAACGAACAACTTTGGGTAATCTAGGTATTAATTGCTCCCGATTCTTCCGCCCGTCAGATACTTCTCCACACATCGCTCATGAAAATATAAAAAATCTGAGTGCATACCTCAGTGTTAGGATAAATACCGCCACATGTAATCTAGGGTCTTGTTTGAAAAAGCCTATTTGTTATCAAATACTGAAGTTTTTCGGCAAGAATCTCAACTGCAGATAAATGTTAAATATCTTTAAATTTAATACATATTTAGCTCTGGTTGAGTTTGATTTCGTTTCACAGAGACCGGCACTACTTCATGTAAATTTCAGTCCAAATGTACCAGGAAAATTTTCAATTCAGGTAAGCATGTTTTTCTCTCAATTGCTGAAACTATTTTGCTGCTTCAAAAAAACCCAAATCCTTTTTCCTTTCCCCACATCAACTCGGTAACTGCCATCAGTTACTGAGACCTTGATTATTCCGGATATCGCAAAAACCGAATCTAATAATTGTTTTATTATACATTGTTTTAAAGGTAAACAAAATAACGGCAAACAATTTCAACATTTGTGTCCTTCTTGTCTTCCAGCTTCTGAACGCTTTTTTCTTTAAGGTAGTCTTGGAGCAGTTCCTTCGCAATTTTTGTCAGCCGTCTTTTGTTTCCGAGCATTTTTGTCTCAGCAATTTTTCAATTTCTTGCTCGGTTAAAGAAGCGAGTTTGGAAATCATGCATGTAGCGCAACCTACAGATTATTCACTAATCTGATAGCAGATTAGTGAATAATCTGTGGTCGCGCTGATTCCCAGAATTAACTGTAGGCTCTTAGCCAATGAAAAGACGGATAGTGACTACAATGTATAATAAAAAGGGATATCTGCGTAAACTGTCAAGGTACTTGATATAACAACTGACGAAAGCAAACTACGGATTCCTTGCAACTGTGATGTTAAATTTAGCGATACTATGTAAAAGTAGCTTGCCCGTGGGAGGAGCTGGCACACGGTTAACAAAGCAAGATGTTTATTTGGGAGTCTGTTTGCTTGGGTTGTACGCGAAAACAGGTGTGTGCCGCCCAAAAGGGTAAGGATTTTTTTCAGCCATTTTTGCCTAAAAATTGTCCAGATTTTGGGTCCTGCCTTTTGGACTAAAAAGTTGGGCATGGTTTGGGTGCAGCTGTAGAGGGCATGTACATATTTATCTGATGTATAGAAAAAAGATAGAGAATTAACCAAAAAGAACCATTTGATATGGCATTGCGTGTTTTGCCTGCCAAGGCCAGCATTAATAATTTCAGTAGGGTCAGGATTTAGAAGACCGGCAGCACGCCCCTACACAAACTTTCCTAAAGGTAACATGCATACAGGTGGTTTTAGAATAGACATACGGTATCTTAACTGTCAGAAGCATAAATCGTGGACTTAAGTTAACTCACAAATGGCCTGCTTCACAGCTCACTTGGTAAAGCGGCATCACACCAGCGACCGGGCAATGTGACGACGTAATTCAATTCCCGTTCACGGGTGCGGGCAAGGGGTGGGCGTTTCTCTTCAGTAGTCAAAACTTAATTTTGGCAGTTTGTCGATCCAGACAACTCCGAAACACATGGGATTTTTCAATTTTAAATCTTAATCTTATTAAAACATAATATCGTTTATTTTGGTTTATTACAATGTAATATTAATTTTTCTTAGGTAGGTAGTTAGTCACACGTACACACGACCCCTCAAGCATGTATTTGCTTTAAAACAGATCGTGGTTAAATAAAGGTTTACTACTTACTACTACATGAGGATTGCTTCAGTTTATGCTGCAGCTGATAAACATTTGCAGTTTGCTTTGTTCAGTAGTTACTTCAAGTATTTTCCCCTATGTAAACGCAAATTGCTCTTATGTGTTTCTACGCCTCCCATATTGTTAACTAGTATTAAGCCCCCGCCTTGACGTTCACCAGCTTTTTAATATCATCTGTTGCAGGGAAATAACTATGTTTTTATGCAATCAGCAAATTGCTTTCGCAATTGAAAAGAAAAAATATCGAAACTGAATTGGTAATTTTCCTAGTACAATTGAAGGGAAGTTTACATGACTTAGTGTCTACGCCGGATGAAATCAAAACTTCGCAAGTGAATATGTAACATGTGCATTCACTTGAGATTCTCGATGAAAAATTGTAGTAACTGGTAGCAAACAGATTTCTCCAAACAAGTACGCAGGTCACAGTTGACGGTGCGTCTCCTACCACTGAGGTATGCGCTAGTTTGCTTGTGTTTTCATGCATAAACAAGTTCTTACGGGAAGAAGAACCGGAGAAAGTGGTACTCGCCTTTGAGCTACACTTAAGATGGTCCAAAGTAGCTTGTTTGCTTTTTAATCCACTTTTGTAGTTCTAATAATTTGATATTATCAACAGACGAAATCAGTTCTCATTAATGGTTTCGTGAAACAAGTATCATTATTATTATTATGTCTAATCACTGGTATCCTCGAAGGGCATTCAGCAAAACCCATTCAATCCCTAAACAAAGTATTCTAGAAATCAAACATTGCTGAAACAATGGTTCAATTCTTAAGGTTTCATAGAATGTAAGCTACATTTGGTTACCGACTAACTGCAACAAATCAGAGACACGGTTCATACACATAAAGACGAATCGCAAAGTCGGTATAACAGTTGTTTAACTGTAAAACGTTAAGCCTCCATCATGTGTAAGGTGTAGGCTGGTATAGGAAATTCTTGGTCCTCTTGGAATATGTGAAATTATTTGGTTGCCATTTTCCCTTGTAAAATAGTGAATCTGCCGTCAAGAAGTTATCCATGCACGAAAGTCGATTCTCTGTGTCACGCACAGTAACGCAACCTCTCGACTTCAATTCTCTCATTTCAGTCTGTTTTTACGGCCAATTTTAGATTCTGAATGATTGAAAACGACACCGAAAAGCCAAATGAATCTATTCAAATAGCTTGAAATAAGCTTCTGCTGGAAATTAAATAACACACACCTGATTCACCTGAAATCTATCGGGGGAGGGGTGGGGAAGGAACGCCTTCAATAGCTGCAAAACGTTTATGTGAAAAATCTGCGACAGTGAAGTAATTCAAACAATAACCGTATACTTTGTTAGCCTGTGTTTTACATTTTTACAGGTTCTCTTGAATTTTAAGTGTTAAAAGGTGATTTAACGCGACCCTTTAGTCCCTCAGCAGAAATGTCTATTTTAGGGAAATGGAGTCAAGTTTGCATAAGCTATCCTGGATATTGAAGATTAAAAATGAATTGCCCGCAAAGATTTTTCGATAATGTTTAAGTACAATCCTTTGGCTGTTTTGAGAAATGCAGATCAACCATAGATCTTGTCTACTACATAGAAAAAAATTCCTTTGAAATTTGGTAAAATTAGCGCTTTTTCAAATCTGTCAAACCACAGTCTCTGTTGAAAATTATTGTTCAGCTGATAAGAAGAGTCTGAAAGAAATATCAATATTTTCATGAAGAAGAAGGTCAGTTTAGTGAAGAAACATCATTTGATTTATGATTGGCTAATGTTTGTTCTGACAAGAGACATGCAAAGTTTGTAAGTTTTGGAAAAATTTTTGAGCCAAAATTGCTCCCAGGGGGGTCAAACTTAAATTGCCTGTCACGTGACCACATTAGTATTAGAAGACAAAATAATGTCGATTTGATTACTTGCTCATGACTAGCTTTCAGCAGGCAAAGTTTGAGATAGGGTTGTTTCTGACCATTTCCAAAAATCTTTGAACCTCTCGTGGGCTGGCTCTTAAGACCATTTGAAAAGCGACCTCTACAACTCAAAATTAAAAAAAAAACCAGCACCACAGGAAAAATTAAACACTACTTACATAATAACTTCCATGATTTTGCCCACAGACTAGAAATGAACCACTTTCTACGGCATGATAAACAGTCCCACAGAAAGTATTGCTCAATAGATTTCATTTCAATGGTCACACATGAGGATTTTATTCAGCACCCTTTCATCTCAGTGGAAAAACTTTAAGATTTCTTCTACAGACCTTAGAATAAGAGTCACATTACATGAATGGAGGGATGGGGAATTACTAACAGAACGATAATTGTATTTTGATTCCTTCAATTTCCTAGCTGGTGGGCCTGTATCTGGTGATGAGTATGACTTTGAGTTGGTGTTCCAGAGCGCAAACACAGCTAACTACGTGGAATATAATATTGACCAATATGCTTCGGAGATGACCGTATGCTCCTGGATTTTCACGAAGCATATTGCTGATGCCCAGAAGATGACTGTTTGGAGCATAAAGACTCCAGGGGCGGCTGAAAAAGTTCTTAACGCGCGTATCGACAGAACGGGTGGATTCTTCTTCTCATGGGGCGGCCAGGAGTAAGGCATGGCTATAAACATGGCTGGTTTTGAATAACTTTCCAAGTAGAGATAATAGTTACAAAATGATTTCCAGTGACATACCGTAAAATGATCCACCATTCCCACGATTTGCAGCCTCTGTAAGCTCGAAAAAATCACGTCCAGTGAGGGAGAAATTTACCCTATACGTTTTATTGTACGACTATTTTATCCCATTCTTCTAAACTGCAAGTTTCATTCAAATTTCTGTGTTGATGATAGATAGAAAGATGGTAAATGTTGAGTTCGGTCACGAGAAATGCATGGCTGTATTCAGCATGTCACGAGCAATAGAAAAAGAAAACAATCTGGGAAGAAAAAGAGAAGAAAATAATCTGAGGAGAAAAGAAAAGAAATTAATCTGAGTCCCCAAAGGGAGATCAGACTCCAATGATAAGGGACTCCGATTTTTTCCTCAAAGTGACTCAGGGTGCGTTTCTTTGGGAGAATCCGAAAACGGATTTGTGATCCCAGATCATATGGATTCTTCGACACCAAAGAAACACAAAATCTGAAAAAGGATTATTTTGTCATGACGAGACAGGCTGAAGGCACGCAATATATATATCAGAACGATATTTCTCTCGTACTGCCCTAGAATTCAACTAGAATGGAATACAAATAATTTATAAACAAGGACAGTATCTACAGTAGCTCAAGTGAACTCGCTATTTCCTTTCACAATTAGCAAAATCTGGTCCCTGAATTACAGAAATGGTACACAAATGAAGTTATCCTGACTTGTCAATGCTTCTGTCTGTACTTTTGGAGAAACCTTTTCAAATATACGGAACGGAATAATCACCTGAATTTTCTTTTTCACGATCGAATGTTTTGTCACGCAAGATCGAGAGAACATATGGCGAGACCAGTAAATTTGCATGGAAGACCGTTTGACAGATGTACTATTTTCGGATCCGTCCCCCAAAGAAACGCACGGATCATGAATCCTAAAAATCCGGAATTAGATTTGATCTGATGTATCCACTCGGAGTGTGGATTCTTCAGATCACTAATCCCTGATTAATCCATTTTCGGATTTAGGTAAAGAAACGCAAAATCCGTTTTTGGATACAAGAATCCGGATTTGGATTTTCCCAAAGAAACGCACCCTCAGACTCCCATAGGGGATTTAGGTTTTCCTGCTAGAGAAATTAAGGCCCGGCTAAAACGTCGAACTTTACATGTGCCGAACCTAATACAAATTAGCAAAAACAATAAATTTTTCTGATTTGCATTAGGTTCGGCACATGTAAAGTTCGACGTTTAAACCGGGCCCCAGTCTTCCATTGGGTATTCAGATCATGATTTTTTTTTGTCCCATGCTCGTGACATGCTGAATAGATTATTTTCTTAATTTCTGTTATGTTGCACCTGCCTCGGAAACACTGAAAGTAGTCCGAAAATTTTGGATATTTCCGCGAAACATTTCAAAGATTGTACCCATAAGGTTATTCAAACGTTTCTCAATGGTCGCCTTTTTTGAAAATTTCTTAAAAATTGTTGAAGACCTCCGAAGAACCCTAGACAGATGGGAAGACTTTGCCCACAGTACAGCTGGTGTTTGACATAGGCGGCAAACATGGTGGCCTCTTTTATAGTAACAAGTTTGTTTGTTTGTTTTCCTCAATCGAAGGAGTAATCACCCAAATCATTTTCCAAAGAATCCGAGGGATGGCTGGATCTATCTCTGCGTTATCATCGTCAACAGTGCGACTACTTTAGAGGCAATCGTAGATGCAGACTATAGTTCTAAGGTGTTAAGCAACGCGATAACAGAGCCGTTCAACGGTGTCAAGCTTACCCGACTGGTCATCGGACAAGAACAGAAAAATGATTTGGCTGATCCAAGCTTTACTCCCGAGTACGCTTTTGAGGGACGAATAGCAGACTTGAATATCTGGCAATGGAGCTTAGATGAATACCACGTTAACAGATGGTTCCAAGGCATAAGTCGAGATGAGCCACCCATTGTTGCATGGAACACGCTTGGTGATCTGAAGAAGAGGTTTGGAGACGTTCACTTTGTCAGCATCACATCTGCCTTTGGAAGAGGTACGTTCACCCCGTGTTCTATTAGGATCAACCACGGTTGGGGTGGATTTTTCCTTTTCTTTTGGTACAAAAGCGTTTTTGGTTTCTTTGGTTGCTCAACGTTTTCAATCACCGGTTGAAACGCTTGGCATACCGTCCTATGAGTATAGAGGTAGGTACATGCAAGTATAAGTATATAGGTACAGGTAATACTATTTCTACCTGAAAAACGGTTCGTTCCACATAATAATAATAATAATAATAATAATAATAATAATAATAATAATAATAATGATGATGATGAAGAAGAAGAAGAAGAAGAAGAAGAAGAAGAAGAAGAAAATGATAATGATGATGGTTATACTGATACAGTCTAGGTGTTCGTTTTCCTAGTTCTTCTCCTATGCTTACGCCTACGTCAAATAACAGCGAGAAAAAAGGGACATATCTTTCTACGCATTTATGCGTATTTGGTACAAAAAGAAAAAAGAAGTAACGTCAGTTTTCTTCGACTGTTTACAGTTTGGCGAGAGGTTGAATATCCTGATTTTGCGATAGACAACACAAGCAATGTTCTGGTGACCCCAGATGGAAACGGCGTGAACATTACATTGAACTCTCCAACGCAGTGCAGTGATGTAGATGTAGCCCCAGTCGATGCCGTAATCATCTCTGTACCTGGGAACTGGAAACGAATCAAATTCAGGCAGACTTTCATGGAAACACAACAATGCTACGCAGTTTTTGGAAGCGTTCCCTCGTGGTGAGGCTTGGCGGCATGTTCCGTGTATAACTTCAATTCGCTCTCCAGGTGGGGGGGGGGGGGGGGGGGTCAGAAACCAAAAATCGAGAGAAAGGCAGAAAACGAGCCTAAAAATATATTCAGCTGACTTGTCTGCAAACTGTTTCCGAGTCAAATACGTGATTAGTAAGGGGTCGATTTAGACGGTATGACTTTTGCTTACGACTCTCGTGTGCAACTTTTCTAACGCGTGCTGCTTTCGATTGTCGTAGTTTCAGTTTCAACACAAAAACTGTTGGTTAAAGAGCTGAAAGAGTTGACGAGAAAACAACTCGTTCTGTTTCTCATCCAACAGTTTGTCAGCTGTTGTTTTGACATTCGCACACAGCAACACGACTTTGCCTAGTTTGATCTGCAATAGAGAAGTACATGTAACGCGTTCACAAGAAAAGGGTGGACAAACAAAATAGGCTACAATTTTTATTGGAAAAAAACTCATGGGGCATGAGTAGCAAAGCTCGAAATTAATTATATGAAAAGGTTGCTAAACTGACCAAAAGCAGCTAAACTAGTTATTTGCAGCAGTTGACAGGACTTGTCATATTGACTGAGTTTTTGTTTATACTTCAGGGCTCCAGCAAACTTTCCTGATCCAGGAATTGAAGAATTCGATGGCAGCCGTGACGAAATTTACGAAACTTATCTTGGAGGTGTTGACGGTTAGTGTTGGCTAGTGAAACAGGCTTAAGCTTCTCAATCTCCCGAAAACATTTCGGACCCAAAAGCTGACCACTATTTACGTGCCCATTTTTCACGTCAGGAGAAATTCAACTTTGACCAACCAATCAGTGTGTAATACACAGGCTATATCTTCCATTCTTCCGGTTCAACGAATTCTAAGCTCAAAATATCTCACTCTAAACTCTTCTCACTAATTTCCATACATTTTTTAATACTGATCCTGAAAAATTAGTATATGATTAAAGTGAAAAACAGCATCGCTTTTTGTGTGGCCCCAGCCCACTTTGATGTGAGGAGTAACTCGGCCCAGCGTGGCCTGGTGGCAAGGACTGTGGTTGTACTCTGGACGTCCTGGGTTCGAAACTAAGACAGAACCTTTGAAATTTTTCTTTCATTTTTTTCTCTTTGAAGGACGTTAATTTGCTTTTTGTTTTCTATCCCATCTTCAGGTTCACACACTTTTTTTTTTCTCATTATTTCATCGATCGCACGGGCTACCGAAGGCGGAGGTTTGATGAGTGCAAATGCATTTAGCGGTTAAAGCGCTATAATGGTGTCACTATCCTTACAGAAATCTGAGAAAAAAAAATTCACTAGAATCAGCGGCGGATCCAGATTATCTTGTGGAGAGAAATGTTATTTTAAAAAAAGAGGGGAGGGTCGAAAACCCGGGCCCACCCTTAGAAAGGCTATTTTCACCTGTCTGCCTGAATAAAGTTACTGCAGTGTAAGACGGAATTAGATGAATAAATGAAAATGTCTAGCAGAGGGAAATCCCGCTCCCCTGCTAGTAGGGGACACCTAACAATAAAAAGGTAACTATGAAATAACTATATAATAACAATGAAAAAAAGTAAAATTAACTGTGACACTTATATACATAAAATAACTATACAAAACTACGTATATAAGAACTAATTTAAAATCTATTTGCAGAGACTAAGAATTGCATAGGTGGCAGCCTATGCATCCATCTTGCAGAAAGCTCAATATATCACGCCTTCTCAGTTTGCGATTTAAAAGGCTTTAGGTTTCTCGCAAGTCTTTCCTTACTGGAGAGGTTACTTCACAGTTTAGGGCCAAGGTATCTTAACGAGTGTTCATCAAGGTTTAATTGGATTTTAATATTCTTTAGTTCATCAATACAGTGGCGTTAACACCTTGTGTGGTGACCAGCATTTCTGGGCAGTGAACAATATGCATCCAAACGACGCACAATCAGAAGCTGGACTCAGCCTCAGACGAAAGATCGGCGCATCAAAAGCTGGGATATCTACCTATGGCAAATGCGGGACGTTTACTTTCCGGATAAGAAAGATCAGTGTCCTAGAAGGTTAAGAAAGCTTTAGTTCCTGAGTACTTGCCGTCCAATTCCCAGAATCCACGATTGTTTTCAGTTAGGTTCAGCACCAGAGCGTCGAGCAAGCATTCTGATGTTTGTCACTACTGACCAAAAACCTTGTAGGTACAACAGAGTAGCAGTTTCGATTAGAGAGGAATAATTCAAGTTCCCAGTCCGACTACACTTGCTAACCAGGCTACAAGTTGCACATGGATGCATACGCACACTCCAAAGAGTAACACTGTGATGCAAACTCTTTCCCACGCGAGCTTCTTCTCGATTCTTGTTTTTTATGGAAGTAAGCGACAGAAAGCTCCCTTTTACAATAATTTGCTGACCAGTAAAGCCGAACGACCCTTGGAAAGCGGTTGACTGAATGATCCTTTTTCAAGCTCACAATCTGATTTATGTAAATGAAAGTTTTTCTTTGATAAGGTAACCCGACAGAGGTAGACGTAGCAAAGACAGGGCGAAGCGAACTGAGCTTTCACGCGTCTCTGTAGCGTGTGAGGCGATGGAAGAGGTGTTCAGATCATTGTAAAACATGCGCTCTGTTTACAGTTTTTACTTTTCTCGGTTCAGTTTTGTCATTGAATCCGAGGCCCTTGCATTTTCATTGCAGAATCAACCCGGTATCTTTTTCTCTTAGTTGAACTCGAATATTGAGGTATTTATTAATGGTACGTTTTGCGCTGTGTTGGAATATGGGCATCAGGAATGCCGTCTTATCTGTGGCTTTATCTGTACGCCCTTTGCACGTTCAGTACCTGAATGGGAGTCTGGCAGAGGCAATTCACTTTTAAAGATAACTGTTTGGCTTTTAGAGTCCTAAATGAAGTAAGCAGTGTTGTGGACATTACAATTTCTTGTTCAATCTCATAATTGCACAAATTTAACAGGTTTTGTACAGTATAGTAGCAAACTGAATACAAGCTTTTCAAAGCTGTTCGATTTCAGCGATATTTGTCACATTATATACATAGAAAATGTTTAGTAAGTCACGAACTCGCGCGCCGAGAACTGTCTAGAGAAGGTCCAGTGTGAATATTACAGACACTAAAAGGTAAACACCTGTTGTAACCAAGATTGGACAAAAGAAGAATTTTCGAATAAACTTGTTATGGCACAATTTAATTTGTTGTAAAAGTCGTAAGTTGTCTGTACATCTGCACAGCGGGCCCATTAGTCCGACCACGGCAATGCGTTTCAGTATTGCAGATCACCTGAATTTAGATACCACATAATGAAGCCTACCTGGCAAACAGTGGCAGACGTAGAAAGGAGAGAAAGAGGGAGAATTCGGGCTACAAGTGCGGAGTGTAAGAAGAGGGGGAGAGGGGTTACTAGATCCGCTTTGAGACAATTTTTGCCATTGCCGCTGTCGCTGCTTTCATTGCGTTTCCGTTAATGAGTGAAGTAAAAGGAAACAAGTGAGCTGGACCATCCTCCTTGGTCTGAAGGTGGAACAGGACTGACTACGTCGTCACATCATCTCCCTTAAAATGAATGCTCTGCGTTGCAAAAAGTTAATTCTTTGAAAATGTTGCGGCAACGTCGTGTTAACAAACTAGATTCTAACACAAAGTTTAACAATGCGAGTAGATTTGCTCCAATGCAAGTAGCTCGTTCTATTTCCGAGAGATTCAGCCGAGAACGATATTCTGCCCAATGATTTGCGGAGGGCGGGTTTTTCGTTTCGCAGCTATTCGTGCGATCCTCGTTTCATAGATCAAAAATTGAGCGATTTGAAGATGTGTACAGTGTCATATATTTATAAGTAGTGAGTTATGAGCCACTGTACCCTGTCTCGACCCCTTATTCGAGCCTCACATTTTGCGCACTGTGTTATGTTGTCCAGGGAGAATGTTGTTCTTTAATGTTTTAAGTCGCTGCTAGCTCGACTTTCCTTATTTGCAAGTCTTCAGAACCGGATTGAACCAGAAAAACGGGGATTGTTGCGATCTTATGCCCAGTTTAGACTCTCGTCGTACGCCGTACCAAGTGATTCGGCAGTGGTACGGCGCCGGTTCGAAACAATTTGGTTCGGCAGATTTGAATTAAGTTGGAAAAACTGAATCCCACTGAGGTACGGGAGAGCTTGCCGCATAAAAAAATATTCGGTCGACTCCGATTTACACGCCTTACTTATTTTTTAATTTTTAATTTTTATTTTATGTTATTGGGTATTAGTAATTACACGAACAAGAAACAGTTACCTATACAATGTACGTATAACAGAGGCGTTTTACAACATATTACAAAGTATACATGTGAATAACAATTGATTTTACGTACAGCAGCCTAAATTTATTACCATACTAAAATTACCAAAAAAAAAATAAAGAACAACAAAATTAGTTGTTAAAGAATATACACACGGCAAATAAAATAAAATAAAATGAGAAAGAAGAAAAATTAATTTGAAAGAAAGAAAAAACAAGAAAATTTACAAAAGATTCCATATATTTCATTAAACGAAGTAAACTTGTTATTTTGAATAGCAATTTCTCTTTGTACATTCACTTTTTCCATTAGGAGTGAGAGAAAACTGTCGAAACAGAGTTTTTCATCGTGTAAGCATTTACTGTATATGGAGTACTTCGCGATAAGAAGCGGGTAGTTTAAAGAGAACATGTTTCCTCTTGTTATCAAAAATTCCATATAGAATCATGCTGTTTAATTTGATAATGTAATGTTTTCTTTAGTTCTACTGACCCACCGGTTTTGAAATAAACTCCAGAAAGATAAAGTTAAAGAGCAATGTAAAAACATGTGATCTAAAGAATGTCTGTCAGTGAGGCATCGAGGGCATATGTCATTATCGGATATTTTGGCTTTAAGGACACTAACTTTTGTTAGAAGAATATTGTGAATAATCTTATATTGAAACAGTGACGTCTTTATGTCATTTTTTATCTGGAAGGGTAATTCATAAACTCTGTTTATGATTTCTCGGGTAAAACCGTGCCTTAAAATTTTGCTTTCCGCGGTGGGGGGTAAAAAGGCGTTTTTTAACATGACAGAGTAGACGTTTTTAGTGGAGATTGTGTTTATGTTACTTTCGTTTTCCGACGTTTGCCGGGGCGTTCTTTTTATTCCTAATTTCCAGTTAGTCGGAATGGCATTGATTATTCCAAAATAAAAAGTGAAAGGCGTTTCAAGATGAAATTTTTCGGAAAATTGATTAAAAGAAAGGAACTTACCGTCGTTGTGAAGGAGACCTTCAATACGCACAATATCTTTTTCAAACCAGTTTTTATAAAAGGGTGCTTTACCATGTTGCGATTGTTCCAAATTATTTCGTTGTGGGGAGATGTATCCCTTTGAAAGGCCTGTTTTGTGCTTTGCCAATGTTTCAAGACTTCACGATAGAAGCACGGGAGGTGGTTAAATTGCAGAGAATTAATATCGTAGTTGCAGTGTGTCAGAAAAGACAGTCCTCCATAATTTTCCAACGCCACCTCAGGGATGATCTTCCAGGATGCGTCAGTCCTGGTTTGCAAACGCGGTATTCAAGCAACCTTTAAAGCTTTATTCATAATGTCAAAGTCGGTCATCTTGAGTTCTCCATGTTTTCTCTCACCAATTATAGTTGATTTTTTTATCTTTGCGGGTTTTCCATCCCAAATAAAGTTGAAAATTAGTTTCTCAATTTTCTTGATATAATTTTCTGGGATAACAAGACATTTTGCGCACTGTGTTATGTTGTCCAGGGAGAATGTTGTTCTTTAATGTTTTAAGTCGCTGCTAGCTCGACTTTCCTTATTTGCAAGTTTTCAGAACCGGATTGAACCAGAAAAACGGGGATTGTTGCGATCTCATGCCCAGTTTAGACTCTCGTCGTACGCCGTACCAAGTGATTCGGCAGTGGTACGGCGCCGGTTCGAAACAATTTGGTTCGGCAGATTCGAATTAAGTTGGAAAAACTGAATCCCACTGAGCTACGGGAGAGCTTGCCGCATAAAAAAATATTGGGTTGACTCCGATTTACACGCCTTACTTATCATGTACTGAACCTAGCTAACGCATAATTATAACTGCCTGCTTTAACGCCGGGCAGCAATTTTAATATCGGTGGAAAATGGGGAGGCAGATGAAAGAGTGGACACAGGCAATGGCCAATGCACAAAAGATTATTTATTAGGTTTGTACAATGATTAAAAACATTTTGCGTTGAATCTCTCTAGTGAATTTTTAGTCCTCACCACAGGTTGAAGTGTGCTTTTTTTTTGTAGAAAGAGAACAATAATTATTTATTTTAATGAGAAGCCCAACTCAGTAAAGATCTCCTATCGAGAGCTCGGAATCGTTTGAATCCGATCTTCTCCTACGAGCTCTTTCCGATGTTGCAGGCTTTGTATCTTTCGAACTGGAGAAAGCAATTTTTCTTTCTCTTGTCCCGCTTGACTTCCCGCGATGGGTCCTGCGACGATGATCGTCATCATCATTGTCCTCATCAGACAGCGATGGCAGACACCTGAAAGCAGCGGTGTACTCTTGAAGCGCTTGCGCATGAAATCGCATTTCTGCAATTAGGAAGTCACTTAAAATGCGATTTAAGTCCTCTAGTTTTTGCTCCTCAAAATGTTTCATTTCCACCTTGATATCCTCCCGGGAGCGTTCCGCAACGCAACGTGCCTGTTCATATCTTATGTTAGCATCATTGATCCTTCGCGGGTCTATCGGGGTCTTGTTTTTAGCTTTTTTTAGTTCAGCAAGCCGGTGATTCTTTTTCCGCAATGCTTCTTCACAATTTTTGACACTTTTCCTTAGTTCTTGGCATTTCCCTTCGTAAGCTAAGATGTCACTTGAAATTTTATCCTCAAGAACATCCTTCAACTCCACCCGCTGCTGTTGAACTGCAGACAAATGCACCATATAGTTTGACAAATGATTTTTCACGTCATTGCTGCTTTGTAGGTGAGAAAAGCAGGCACCGAGCGAGGAGGAAACCTTGTCTCCTTTCTGTACGAGTTTCTCCAAACTCAACGCATATTTTTCAACCCAGCGCCCCATGGCTTTGAAACGATCTTCGGTTTCTTCAATGCGATGCCAGTACTGGAGCGTTTCGGGAACTTTTTCGCATCCTAAGGTCCGTCTTAGCACCTCAGTCACATTTCCCGCCATTGTTTCGGAAATAACTTCAAAAAGGCCTAGCTTACGTTGTTATTCGTCTGTGACATCAAAACAGCGCGCGCTGATTTTGGGTTCGAATGAAGGTTCGAACCCTTGGTTCGAAGCTCTTATTACGCAACTGATGTACGTTATGTATTGAATACCCGGGACAGACGAGAACGAAGTACATCGCTGATACATGTAACGAAAGATTCTAAAGGCATCTAGCTCTTTGATCATGCAGCCAAAAAGGCTGCACTCCTATCACGTTTGAAATTGACAAAGTGCTTTGGTCGCATTGTATGTGTACGGGCTACTATATGACGTCTTTATCTGTTTGTAGGATGCCCGGGGTAGGATGATTAGATATTTTAAAACGGGAGTCTGTGGCACTCAGGTTACAAAGTGACAGGGAGGCATAACTGAATACCCCTGCAGGGACTTTTGTGTAGTCCACCGTAATTTATACCATGTATTCAGTCGAATCTCGGACACCCTCTGCAACTGCAGATGAAACACCAGATGAAAGAGAGAGGGAGAGCAGACGCATTTTAGAGGAAGTGATCTTGGCCGGTGTCCTAGCAGATTTGGACCCCCCCAAATTTGGACCCCCCGGTCCAAATTGGCTAGCGGCCAGCGAATATGGACCCCCGGGGGACCCAATCCGCTAGCGGATTTGGACCCCCTTCGCGGATTTGGACCCCCTATGTAATCGTAAAAGCCGACGCTGTTATTCGCATATAAAGTACCGAAATAATTTCACTTTTCAATCTTGGCGAAGAAACGTTTCGTTTGGCTTTCAGACCGTTCGTTTTAGGCACACAGCCAGACCTCTAAACATTACAGTTCAAGCACGCGCTGCGGTATTTCTTACAGAAGATACGATTTTAAAATCTTTTTTTCTTTCATACGCGTTGTTATTATTTTTCCAGGATACTGAATTTAACATAGTTTAAACGGGCGGTTTAACAAAGGAGGTTTTAAAGTAACACCTCTTGGTTGAAAATCGCATTGTGCCCCCCGCAAAAAAGTTTTGGTTGAGTACACAACCTCACAGGATTTTTTTTCAGAACCTCTCTTTTCCAATCATGTTTTGGATTTGTATAAAACATGAGGACACCAAGAAAAACATCGAGACTTTGCTGCAACAAAATTCAAAATTCAGTTATCGCATGTTAACTATGTCATCGATGTTACAAAAGGCCTCTAAATAAAGAGCTAATTCGAACAGTGCGTCTTTGAAGAAAAAATTAGATCAGTTAACTTGTCAAAAAGGGTGCTTACGTACACGCCCTATGATTTCTCTTGTTCATTTTTATGAAAAAAAGCAGAGTCAGACTTAAGGGTCCTTAAGGTTCAGTAAATGTAGTGCTACCACAAACCCACAAAACTTCTAAAAGTGTCTGAGGCACACGCTGCGGTATTTCTTACAGAAAGTGCGATTTTAAAATCTTATTTTTTTTCTTTTACTCCCGTTGTTAATATTTATTCTAACAAACTTAATTTGAGGTGAGAAAAAGGTGAGAAAAAAGCTAATTTTTAAAGTACGCTTGCTACTCCGCCCCTCCAACATGTCCAATTACCGCGGCAAGCTGATGTCAAATACTATTGTTTTTCTTAGCACGGTTTCAAAACTTTTTTAAAACTTGCTTTAATTCAGTTATAGTAGAAAGTATTGTAAGTCATGTTTTTTAAAATTGAGATTGTAAACTCGCTTTAAGTCAGTTATGGTAGAAAATATTGTAAGTTATCGTCAAGAAAGTTTAGTTCTTAAAATTTATCGATACAAACTAGCGTTGTAGGTTCTCTTTTATTTGAAAAGAAAAAACTGCCTCAATATTTTTATTTTGCCTCTTTAACAGCTCCAAAAACAATTTTGCCAATTTCACTCAATAGAACGCTTGTTTTCAGGGGGGTCCAAATCCGCGAGAGGGGGTCCAAATCCGCAAGCGGATCTGGACCGGGGGGTCCAAATCCGCGGGGGGTCCAAATCCGCTGTGACACCGGCGGTATCTCAAGGCAAGTGGTACAGCCCTGGCGATGACACCTGCACGGGTGCAACTTTTAACTTTTTGAAATACTGGTAATGAAAATTACCGACTTTAAGTGTTATTCTCGGGTCACTACATTGAGCGTAAAAACAGTTCCAAAACATGTTGACATCATCTGTGCGCTATCAGAGTATACAGTGGCACGCACGGTCAAATGGCATCTATTTATTAAATAACAAAAACGACCAAACTTGATTGACACCATGACGTGTTGGGGAGGCTTGTGGATTTCTGTGACCTGGAGAGCTTTATATAGACCCAGGGGGCTACTCTGGAGTTCAAGTGACGGGGAGCTGCGAATGAGGAAATAGATTTTAACCCCCCCCCCCCAAAAAAAAATTCCTTAGGCTTGAAGCAAAACCCACAAAAATCCCCTGGACCAAAATGGAACCCAAAAGAATCCTATACTGAATTTTGGAGCTTTACCAGCTTACAAGTACCCAGAAGGGATTAAATTACAATAACGAAGAACAACAGTTCTTACAGTTAATGGTCGTGTTTGTTTGTTTATTTATCATACTATCGCAATAAATTTTCCCAGTGGCCAGATCTAGCAGACATTCTTACAAACTACACGAAAAAATACTTGCCAAAATTCTCTTACCCAAAAAAATCCCGAAATCGTGAATTTCAAACCCAAAAAATCCTTCGTATCTCCCCATCACTTGAAATCCAGAGTACCCCTCCCCCCCCCCCTTGGTATCTATGTAAGGGTCGCCAATGCAGGAAAGGTCAGTAGGTAACAACCTAGCCTGTTCCAGGCATTCAGATAGTGGCACACGAAAGAAAAATATTGAGAGGAACACGTTAGTAAAAACCAGACTAAATACAGTGAACGATTTCACATCAATCACTCCATGCACAGTTTTGTTTACACAGCGATAGAGCCACTCATGTCACTCATTTGTTTTAGCTGACACCGCCTTCTCTAAGCTAATACCCAGTCCTCAATGAGTTTCCTTCCTTGCAGTTCCCTTTTCTCTATTGTAATAAAGATGGGAGGATTGCTTCCATCTATTAACAGTAACAATGAAAACCAAGAGAGGATATCTCTTGTGAAAATCCAAAGCCACATTTAAATCAATTCAAGCCTGAAAACAATGGTTTTGTTTTGTTAATAATGGCCATTGCTGGTGCACAAACTAGCTGTGAATAAGTGTGTTTGCATATGGATGGAAATGGATTCTAACTTGAAAAATTCGGGCCGACTTAGTTCTTCCATTGTGTCTTAGATCAAATCGGTGAAAAAATGAATCGTTGGCTCGTCCTTCCTCCGTAAATTCACTCCCGTTGGTGGTAAGATCTAAATTTAGCAATCATTTGACCAAAAAATGGAAAGTCGCCATGACATCGCCTCTATAAGCCAGTTACAAGTTAGACCTACTCCATGTCGCGCGTTTTGTTGGTCATTGGCGGACGCGCGCGATTCGCGCGCGCCAAAAAGAGGAGCAACACACGCACATATTCCGCGCGCATTTACAATGACCTGCACATCTGGTCCCAGCACAGGCAGCCCAAATTGGCAGTATGTGTACTAGAAGATTTCATTGACGGTCTAAATATAATAAACGAACAAGTTGAAATGAAAACACAAATAAAGAAACTTGTAAATAAAACATTGCTTACGTTTTATTTGTTGTTGCTTGATGTGTCTTGACTGTCCTGGGAGCTATTTACACAAGTTTTAAATTTCGCTGATTAGTACCGTATGTTCTGTCCTTTATATAGCGAAGCAAGGCTGGCGGGTGAGAAACGAAGAGACTTTTCAACGGAGCTCGACAAAAGCACTCAAAATACTCCCACCTCCACAAAATCCGAACCAGTACAGTCCCGCTTGCAATATGTTCCTAAAGTTTTCTCTTCGGAGTCAAAAGTTCACAATAAGAGGGAAAAAATCTCGCTGTTTTCGCCACAAAAGCGGCCTTTTGTCTTTCGTCTTATCCGCTCGCCGATCGCTGCCGCCACGGGTACGCGCCATCGTAACAAAATTGCTCCCGACCCCGGGTAGGCTTCGTTAATTTGACCCAGCTAAAACTGCTCCCGTGTCGGGGCCTAGAGAGTTTAGAATTTAACCCCGCGCACGGACGAAGCACGTGAAACAGGTCAAGGTTACAGAGTTGGCGCGAACTGGGCGCGAAAACAATTTTTGCCGGCTTGAAGGAAAAAATTTTTGCTTGGTGCGGTGCTCTTTTATCGCGGATGGTAGACTAGTGTTCATTTTTCTTCTCTTGTGCTGCCCTGAAAACTGTTGCTACATAACAGTTGTACTAGGAGCTAACTCGGGCTGCTGTTTCCTCATTGCGTGGATTAACTTCTTAAGTTAATTTCAATTAGCGTAAGCTATCGCTTGCTACTTCGCCGAAACAAACAGGCTGCAAAGCAACAGTTTGTAAACAACAGTTCCTTAAGGAGCTATAAATTGTTCAGTATTGCCTTGTTTCTTGCTACTCTGTTGAAACAAACTCTCTAGGCCCCGACACGGGAGCAGTTTAAGCTGGGTCAAATTAACGAAGCCTACCCGGGGTCGGGAGCAATTTTATCACGATGGCGCGTACCCGTGGCGGCAGCGATCGGCGAGCGGATAAGACGAAAGACAAAAGGCCGCTTTTGTGGCGAAAACAGCGAGATTTTTTCCCTCTTATTGTGAACTTTTGACTCCGAAGAGAAAACTTTAGGAACATATTGCAAGCGGGACTGTACTGGTTCGGATTTTGTGGAGGTGGGAGTATTTTGAGTGCTTTTGTCGAGCTCCGTTGAAAAGTCTCTTCGTTTCTCACCCGCCAGCCTTGCTTCGCTATATAAAGGACAGAACATACGGTACTAATCAGCGAAATTTAAAACTTGTGTAAATAGCTCCCAGGACAGTCAAGACACATCAAGCAACAACAAATAAAACGTAAGCAATGTTTTATTTACAAGTTTCTTTATTTGTGTTTTCATTTCAACTTGTTCGTTTATTATATTTAGACTGTCAATGAAATCTTCTAGTACACATACTGCCAATTTGGGCTGCCTGTGGTCCCAGTTGTTCAAAGGACGGACGACTGTATCCACTGTTTCGCATCGTGCGCTCCTTTGTCCCCAAGAAAATGCTGGGAAAAACCGGGGAAAAGACTCAGCAAGTCAAGGTACAAAGGAACACAAAGGAAATTATACACCACTCTGCAAGTAGGGAACTAATAGTAAAAATAAAATGTCAGACTCAACACTTTCAGGGATTTGATTTTATTATGAAGTGTAAGGTACCTGTTGACATTCTCAGATTAATGGCCTTTCAAACATTTTCAAAAAAGTTCAGTATTAAACTTTTTGTACCAATAAATATCTCGATGAATGAGAATTACTGGCATATGAATAAAGGTTCCTTTGAGTGCAAGAAATTTCAAGAAAGTGGCATAACACTACTTTGCAAAAATTAGCTTTGCCTCTTACGGTTCTGTGCAGTGACTGCCAAAAATAGTACAAACATCTATTTTGGCAGTCTTGTAATAACTATAATATAGTTTATGCAATAATCTCACTATTGCAACAAACATAAAATGTTAATCATATTAAATTTGTTACAACTTCAAACTGTTGTCTGTTATAAATACACTTGACAACTGAAAGATTAGTGGATCAACCATGAACTAAGGTTGTTCAAAGAGTAGATAACTTTATTGAAATATGGAAAAACCTGTATCCAGTGTAAAGACTATTTTACCACCAGATTAAGTCATCTGGGAGGAGGAGGGGAACCCAAAAAAAGGGTTACAGGGGTGCTGGTAGTACCTTTTTAGGGGTTAACATTTTGTGATATTGTTACCATGTGAGGTGTTAAAATCTAAAATGATCATCACTAGAATTATCTTCTTGGTACCTTTTAGGGTCCACTGTAAACAAGAAAACCATAAGTGGAAATGTCACTCGTCAGAATTGATACCCATTAGGGGGTGGAAAACATGAATTCAAGCAAAGCCCACAAAATGAGATTCTGGTATCTTTTAGGGTTTCTGGCCAACACCCCTGTTAATGTTACAGGGGAATCCCCCTCCTTACCACCCAGAAGTGTAAAACTAAAATATGAAAGAAATCCTTGGTCAAGATAAATCTGAAGTTGTAAAAATTATGCCATATTTATGTACAGATCTACTGTGCACAATATAGTTTTTGTGATACACTCGTCTAGGTTTATAAGCTAAAGCTACCAAATACATTACTACATCTTTTTGACAAACTGCAATGAACAACTACATGTAGTGAGGGGAAAAGTAATTTCCTTTAAAAGGCTTTATCTTTAAATAACTTATAACCCACCAAACAGTCAAGGTCACCCTTTGGAAAGCTGTAAGAACTATCAGTGGTAGCAAAGAATATTTATTGTGAAATTCAGCTTTTTATGTTTTTGATACAACAGTCCTAATTGACATTTTTGTAAAAAAAAATTGACATTGCCAGAGTTTCACGTTACTTAATCGTGCCTTTCAATAACTCTGAAGTTCAAGACAACCATTGGTTGCAAATTGCACTACTGTCAGTCATTATAGTCTAAACAGAGAGGAAGTCTGCCTGAAAGGAAGCCTGGTAGTGTAACAATAAAAGCACAAAGAAAAATGTGATTAGAAAAAATCATAATCAGCAAATCAAAGATGCCTTGGAAAGCCGTTTCAGTTTGGCAGAACACGTAAGTCTCCATGATAAATTTCGTTTTGAGAAAAAAATCTAATCCAAGGAAATGACAAAAAAACTCACATGCAAAATCCAGAACAATCCCAGGAGGTGAATGGCAGATACTATCCTGAGTTTGAGTAGCCAATCAGAGTGCGCGAAAAACATTATCCACTGGTTTGATATATACTAATTAAACAATAGAGTTCTTCTGTTGAAGGTACTATCGTGTGATAGGTTGCCTGAGGAAATTTGATGTTCACAACAAATATGAAGTTTGAACATCACATTTACGCGGGAACCTATCACAAACAGGGCCTGAGACAGAAGGACTCTATTGTTTTTATTGTACAACGCCAAATTTAAAGCGAGAATTGCCACAAATGGGCACCATGGGCTGATAGGCCCCCTGCTGAGGAGAGACACTATTGCATCACGTGGTTGATTTCGACCAATAGGAGCACGCCAAAATTTAGCATTGTTCTATAATTGGAGTTCTCAAGATTCTACTGTGCCTCTTTTCCTTGTTACCTGGGTAGCTTATGAATAATTAGTCCTGAGAACAAACTCCATGTTACCTCCATCTAAGTGCACACCTCTGGAAACAATCAGGTCTGTCAGTGATATAATTATATTGAAGGCCAGTTAACAATGCTAAGTCATTGTCACCATCATTTTGTTGTTTGAGGTTGAACAGGCATGGACAGGCAAGACATACCTCATACATCACATGGTTGGAAGAAGCTATATCCTCATTTGTTGTTTCCAAAATCATACTTTAACTAAACAAGCAAACCACGAGGTTTTACGCATTTTACGCAGTTGGTGTTGGAATTTTAAATGTTGGAGCTGGTCTTAGTTGCGCATTTCCCTCGTGTAAATCCATGTCTTCAAAAAGCGATTCTGCTTTGTTGTACTCGTATAACTTTTCTAGTCCAAGGTTCGATCCTTCCAAAATAGACTTCACAACGTGATCGGGGACAATTCTATTTTTTCTGAGTTTCGCTCTCTCAAGAACTGTGTCAAGTGGAACTCGAGGTAAGCGTTTAACGCGCACATGATAACCAACAGATTTTAAGCGGTGCATATAGTCTATAAGCTCCAGATATTTCACACAAGTTCCCTCTGCCACAAAGCTTATCTTCTGCTCCAAAATCCAGTCAGTAAGATTAATAGCGATGTTACGCGCCATAGGATAAAACTCTTCTACTTTGTTTGATTCAAAACCCTTCAACATTCCCATGATTTCGTCGGTGTCCACGTACGCATAATTCCTAAACACTGGATGCGTTTTAAATTCGTTGTTAATTGCAGTAGTTTTGCCTGCTCCCATAGGACCCAGAACAAAAATCGCATCACAACGATATTGCGTATCCAGAAACTTGCGTTTCCATTTGCTCTCCAGTTGTTTCGTCTCTTGAGCACTGAGAAAACAGTTCGTTCCTTCCTTCAAGTCTACTCCGTTTACAGCCTTTGTGCCTTTAGACATGAGCCTTGAAGTCTGGATTGTAGTGCACATTCGAGAAAATACCTTACTATTGCAAGAATATGTAGAATGAAAGAGAAAGAGGTTTGAATGCAAAGGCAACCCAGTAATAGTTCGACAAAACCGTGACGCCATGTTTTTATACACCTTCAGTTTTGCTATGACGTCACGGCCTCTTCAGCCTTGGAGGCGAGGAGGGGGCGGGAACAATAAAAAATCACCCCCTGGACAAGTGATGTGCACGTGAAATAATGGGAGAAATTGACCAATATCATCTAAAATCCTTAGTCAGTGTCCTAATTTCTTTTTTTTTTGTTGACATAATGAAGTTGCGGTGTGCAAAATGACCAATATCATCTAAAATCCTTAGTCAGTGTCCTAAAAAATTCTTTGGACATAATGACTTCTTCCTCAATCCTAAAGCAAATAATGCCATAAAATTCGATTTGTGAAGTATGACTATAGGTTTGCCCATTGTTCGCTGAGCTGTTGTCAAACAACAGGGTATCTCAGAAGTTGTTTGTCAATGTTTGTGACAACATGAAAATCAAACCCACCAGCCCCATAACAAGTCAGTTGTCAACTCGGTTGACAAAGGAATTTTTCTTCTTCAATACTTTCTTTAACATTTATAGAAAGAAAATTAATAATTTCTCTTTTCAATTCACTTTCAAGAGAAGCAAAGACGGGTTTTTGGGTTTACAGCAAATGAACAGTAATCCAAACAAAGTCCATTTTGCTGTCTCGATTCCGTACCCTTCCGGCCACCATCCATATATGGATCATCCGGGGACTTGTATTCAGTTATCGCCGCCATGATGAACAGGAGCGGCATAATGCGCTTGGAAACTCGAAGCCGAGCTAAAGATGATGTCAAACGGGTTATGCTTTCAGTGGAGCGCGTAAGAAAATGGTAATTGTCAAATCCACGCACACGTGCATGCAGATCTTTAAGATCGGTCGCAGTTTTTGAATTTTTTTCATTTCCAGTCTTCATTCATTCGTTGAACAAAAGATCCGTGTTTCACGGGATAAAGATCAGAAATTGGCCTGAGGTCTGTCGCTGTTTTTGTTTTTCCCAGGTTTAATGGAATGTTTTGTTGCCATTTTTCAGGGAAAAGAAATGGGTGAATGTAGGTCCAAGTAATTGCACCTTGAAAGTTTTCAAGTGGGTCCCAGGTAAAGTAGAATTTTTTTATCCCTTTCTAACTGACACATTGTTTTTTCGCGCACGTGCAGGCTTCGTGATTCCAGATTTTTTGAAAAGTTCCAGCTGAACAATTTGATACCGTCTAGTCTGACAGTTCTTCATGGTCTGTGTATTACGTAACTTGCCGGTAGTATGCCTGCCCATATGTAGCAATATTTAATCCTTACTGAATTCTACTTGATTTAATCTTTGCTACCTTTAAATTTAAACTTTGCATTCAAAATTCATTTAAACTTTGTTCTTTAAATTTAAACTTTGCATTCAAAATCCATTTAATCTTTGTCCTTTAAATTTGAACTTTGCAATCAAACAACTTGAAATTTCATTTAAACTTCTGCGAAATTTTCATTTGAACTCTGCTGAAATATTCATTTAAACTTTGAAAAATTTCATTTAATCTTCCTGGGGCGAGCTCGGCCAGAATAACCTCGTTTTCGAGATCAGACGGCGGCCATGTTGTTTTGGCGGGTTGGCCGTTGACAAACCATGATTGGACTGGACTGGACTGGACCGGACCGGACTCACAAAACCTGGATCGCGTCGAATTCTATTAAAGAGACCCATATCTACTTATTGAAAGTAGGGACATTTCAAACTCCCATTAAAAATGGTCAAGTGGTATCAAGAGAGATCAAGAAAGTGATTGTCATTGTATTGTTTTTGCTTTTTCTTCTGCATTCTGCCGTGAAGACTTTTTGTTTATTGTTATGGTTTTACATTCTGTGAACTACTTCATTACTTCAACTACTGCATTATGAAGAGGAAACTTCAATAACGTGTGCCAGAGTATGTACAATTAATTAAGTCAGTACCGAATTGAGCATAAAGTAACAATGATATCAAGATAACTCGCGTCTTTCTCATTCTTTACGTGGAACTTGAACCATGTACATATGATTACAAGGTTTTTAGAATGCAACCATAGCTACCTCACAGAGGGTAATAAAACGGAACTTAAAGCTCCTAGAATAGCGGTATGACAAGGATACCTGCTTTCGTTTTTTGTCCAGTTTCTAGAATGGTGGAATATGAAATATGTGCCGACAATTACAATAGCCTGATTCACACAATGGTTTAGTGTTCGCGGTAAGCCCGCATGACGAAAATTGTGTCAAGTTTGAGTAAAAGGTTTGATTTCACCTTATCATAACTGAAAAAAAAAATGTGTTCTACTAAGGTAATAAGTATAGAATAGAAATTACCGGTACTTTAGACCTATTTAACAATGCAAGCTATCACTGTACAAGAAAATAATCTGTTTGCATTGCTTTCTAACATTAATGTAGGTTTAATTATTGATTTTGTTCCAGGTTTTCTGGAAAATCCCTTTCAAGTAATGACAGTATACTCGAAGTTTCTTTTCAAGTGACAGCCGTGTTCATTCAGAAGCATTATGGTTTCATTTCCATATTCACAATCAAAGTGTCTAATCAAATTATATTAGCTTTGCAAGCTTTTGCACGCAAAATGTTTCAAAGACGTTACAGTAAACACAACTATTCATCCACATTGTACAAAAGAACAAGTTAGCCTTTTTCTGTTTCATTTCAACAATGTGATTTATCGTAAACCAAAGACATAGATCATATGCAAAATTTCATAAGTTGTTACATGACAAAACAGGGTCTCAAACTGAAATTTTTCTCTGCCAAATTATTTGCACTGCACATTAAATACCTAATTTTTCTAGATTTTCCATCGCAACAACCGCGAATCACAAACTTCCATCTTATAAGCGAGTGGTGCCCATCTATATGCCAAAGAGAATTTGGCCAGGGTACAAAGTATCTCCTCCTTGATACTAGTGCACCCCATCTCAGGGCAGTATTACAAGGGTCCACCCTATTTATAGCAGCCCTTATTCTACTTCTCTGTATATGCAGAGCTAGTGAATGAAAATAGCCTGAAATGAGTGGCTCGCCAGTTGTGGAACCGTGTCGTGACATGTAGTCTCCAATTATAGCGTCAATTCTGTCATCTGAAATGTCAGAGAATTGCTGCAACTCAGAAAGGCTGTACTCCTGGACACGGCGCATAGCAGTCCACATTGACACATTTTTGAGATCTTGCTCCAGGAGAAATTAAGCCCACAAAGTACTAACAAGACATCTCTTGGAATATAGAAACAAGGCCTTCCTGGACGTTTTGTGATAAAGGTAGCTCACAAGGCGATGCAGAATCATAATTACAGTGATTGTACAGGTTAATAAACTCTTTTTCAACTTCAGAATAAACTTTCTCCAACTCTTTCCATTTCTTCGCATCCTGATGGTCAAGAGACGATATATTCGAAATTTCATGCAAAAATTGCATTGTCTTTCCCAGTAAATCGACATGCACCACCAGTTCACTAAGAAAGGTTTCGGAGTCACCTCGATTTTCTTGATGAATACCTATTTCTTCTGATCTCTCCAGAACGTATTTCAAAAATGTCTCCACATCGTTAGCCATTTTAGTGTAGCTATCTAACTTCTAAGAACTTTTCTTGAAGGAAAAGCCGAATCAATCGCGAACAAGCTGAACACACTGAATTCAAGAAGCCTGCCAAAACAAAATGGCCGCCCCCTGATCTCGAAAACGAGGTTATTCTGGCCGAGCTCGCCCCAGGAAGATTAAATGACATTTTTCAAAGTTTAAATGAATATTTCAGCAGAGTTCAAATGAAAATTTCACAGAAGTTTAAATGAAAGTTTAAATTGTTTGACTGCAAAGTTTAAATTTAAAGGACAAAGATTAAATGGATTTTGAATGCAAAGTTTAAATTTAAAGAACAAAGTTTAAATGAATTTTGAATGCAAAGTTTAAATTTAAAGGTAGCAAAGATTAAATCAAATAGAATTCAGTGAGGATTAAATATTGCTACATATGGGCAGGCACGGTAAGCGGTGTCGTCTGAAGATTACAGACTCAAAACACTGGGCATTTTATATGCTAGCATACTGTCAGTTACAAAAATATTTTCATTATGTCAGGTATATTGAGAAAGCTGATTGGCTAGAAAAAGCGGAAAATTAATGCTATTTTCGATTTCAGCGTCAGCATTCCTATATAAAGTCTTCAAATAATTGTTCTTTTCTATTGTTAGGAAGTCGAAAATTGAATATTTACTTTGTAGTATCATTATTTGATTTTTGCTCATCTCGGTTCGTGACGCTTAGTTTATAATCGTGCTATGACCTAATTGGTAAGTTTAAAAGGTCATCTCACACGAAGGATTTTTGTTGCTGTCTAGTGTTATTTCCTACTTGTCTGTAAGTCTTAGAGTTGGCGATAATTTTAGCTGTGTTCACGTTTGGGAAATTTCCCTGACCTTGGTCAAAGACCACCATGAATGGTTAACGCTGGGTCGAATTCTGAGTCTAGCTGATTTATTTCCCACTTCTAGGTTATGGCTAGTACTTTATCCTAAAATTATCCAGTGTTTCCAATTATGTCTAGATGTTGTTAGTTTCCGTTTGTCCGTTGGTATATTTTGGTGTTCTTATCAAGTGCTCATTGAGATGGCCAAGTTCTTGAGGTGACAAACCTAAACATGTCTACAGTGAGAGTATATAATTGGTTGCATTATCTGTTAAAGTTGAGAAGAACCAGTTGAGTTGAATCTAAATAAGTAGAAGTAGAAGATGTAGCTGTCACTAGTAGCTGTCAGTTGAAGTTGTCACTGGTCAGTTGACAACAGGAGCAAAGAAGCTGAGAGACTTGTAGACTAAAGATGTGGACAACAATGGAATCAAGTGGAAAGAGCTATATCCCAGAGTCTTGATACCTCTCTGCATAGCGAGCGAGTGTAGTTCAACACTATGCACATCCTAAAATTAAATGGAAAGTAATTATTCATATTTTATTGACTAAGCTTGCTTGGTCCAGATGTAAAAATAAAGTCCTTACTCTGTTGTTTTGTTCAAATGTGGACCTTAAGAAATTGGCCTAATGTTTGTATATTTGGATATTACCCTTGGTCAATAAAGCCCAAGCTAAAGGAGAATGAGGGTTGATGAGAGTTCAAACTCTTTGAGAGTGTGCAAGAGTCAGTGAGAGCTTACAAGGGTTAGAGGCCAGATGAGAGCTACAGTTTTGATTTTCGATCTTTCCCAGAGAAAATTTGAGCAGATTCAATCTCTTTGACGGTCACCGAGAATGCACAACAGTTTCAGGCTAAACAATAGCGAGAGTTTAAACTCTCATCAACTTTTGTTCTCTGGCCAAACAATCTTCCCTGATCAATAATACATGTAGAGTTGAAATGTAACTCATAGGAAAAAAATATTGTTGGAAGTTGTGAACTTGTAGTCTCTTGTCTCTTCTTCTTGTGCTCTCCCAATTCCTGAACTTGAGAAGAAAAAAAAACACTTGTTGTTGCCATACGTGTTCTGTAAAAAAGGTGTTAAAAAAGAGGCTGGCATCTTAAAGGCATGTCTGTCATGTCATATCTCCTGAAAATTTAGAAATGAAAAAAGATTCCTGATTCATCACTTACTCCCTTTTTTGCGGTATTTGTAAGTTTTGACATGCTTTGTGTGCATCTTAAATTACCCACATATCGACATCTTCAAAGACCTCTTGAAGTAGTAGCGCCTTGTCTGAGAGTTTCAGTTGTGGTGAGGATATAATCAAGATGCAAACACTTGGTATCATTTATGTTTTATATTGATATTTCCTTTTTTCCTGACTGGTCAATGGACAATGTAGAGTTAAGCTGGGAAAATTGAACCCGATGCTTTTGATTGTATGCAATCAGTTCAAATTTATAAGAAACCAAGGAGAAGCTTTATCTTGATCCATGCATATACATGTTTTGAGATGTAGCCATGTATTTACCTCAGTTTCTAGGTTTTGGTCACATCAAACTGTTTAAACAACTGTAATTAAGTCTAGTGATTTACAATATTATTTTTTACAGTGAGCCAAGATCAGATCAAGAAGGAGGTAAAAAGCACTCCAGTTTAATTTTTTGAATGCTTTTCTTTCGGTGTGTGAGCTGTTTGTTATATTTACCACCATCCTTCCCTTACAGTGTAATACCGGTGATCAGTGTTTAAATTTCACACAATTTACATGTAGGTTTGCATCTACAAGTAACTCTTTTCCAGCATTGTCCTTGCTTTATTTGAAACCATTTATTTTGAATTCATGAGTCTCAGTAATCTGTCTGGTTTGATCCTCCAAGTAGTCCTGACTGTACCTTGTACAATTTAAGGCAAGGTCACCATGACTCTAGATATGACATTCTGCTACAGTTGTTGAATTGTCAGTCAGAAATACTACAGTCTTTTGCGGGACGATTCTTACACAGGTGATTATACTAGACAGAATATTGTTTATTATTTATCTTGGCTCAGTGATAAAGATTGAGTTTCCTTCTTGTTATACAGGAGAAGACCAAAGGAAAGAAACATGAAACCACAAATAATGGCACTGGTAAGCTGATGGTGTTTGTATGCATATGGTGCTAACTGCAATTTCTTCAGTGATAGTGCATCTACATGTATATTTGTAGATTTACCTGTACTAAAAGATTCTAATGGATCTTGTTTTTATAATTTTCTTTCAGTAAAATAACTTAACTTAATAATTTAGTGTTGTGCCTAAGTTGGACAGTTACTGTCCAACTTAGGCTCAACACTAAAGTTTTTTTTTGCATTGATGTATATTTCTATTAATTTTGATGTGGGTAAAAGTAACAAATCAAAAAATGTTAAGGCAGAGGAGACGAATTTAGTTACCAATATGTTGTTTGTGTTGGCTGTTCTTGTCTTCGAACACATGTATGTTTCACTTTCTGTAACTTATTTCTGATGTCTCTTTTAGGACAGGTGCAATTAAAGGTCAAATAAACCCAAATTTTGATAATTCCGCTTTAGCCGTTTAAACGCGTCTTGACACAAAAAGAAATCATTATAAAGCCAAACTGGACCGAAATTTTCCTTCCTGAGACCTTAAAAGGAGTAATAAAGCCAGAAGTACGAAGATATCCGAAGGTTTCACGAAATCGTTTCTGAAATGACCGCGCGCTTAAATGGAAGGAATGGAAACAACCGCTGATTCTGTGACGTCACTGTTGATGAGCAAAGAAAGCTCAAGATCGAAAGGCGAGTATTGAAGAGTATTGTTGTAATTTTTTCGAAAATTCTCTGTTTTCACCCGTTTTCTTTGCGTTGAAAATGGCCGAGGAGCTCAAACCTGTGGCATTTAACGTAGAGCCATACCAGTTTGAGCTAATTGCCACAGAATCGGACTGCAAAATCTCAGATGATATTCGACCGACAGCAATGGCTTCCAAAGTAAACGACGGAATTGGTAAAGTTTAATGGTGAGCGTTTAAGCTTATTTATTCATTACACTGTAAAAGTTCGCCGTATAATTGTTAATAAATGCGTTACCACTTTATCTGAGGCATTTTTGTTGTTCTTTGCAGCCCTTTTGTACACTTATCATGATCGATGTTTGTTGTTATGCCTTACTGACTAGACTGACTAGAGTAAAGCAAAGCTTCTTATACATGTATCCATTATGGTTGCTGTGTGAGTACGGTTTTCATCCTCGCGGCAACAGCGGCAGGAAATCCAGCTCAAATTTTTAACATAGCCGAAAACAGGTTACAGTTCTTGTTGAATGTATCTGTCTACATCGCAAAGTGTTACTAGTGACTGTGTTTGTTGTTTTGCATGTATACAATCTTAGGCTCAAAATTTAGGTGCATTTAAATTTTGGCAACTGTGTACTAATGCCAGCTGGGCGAGAAAGTGTGTCGTGCAATTCCCAAATCCCGTGATAAGATACCACCTGCTATGTCCTAGAGACAGATGAAGAGAATTTTTTAAATCCAGCTGTCATTGAGACAGATTATAATCAGTATTTTGAAAATGAAGGCCGGAGTACGTACATATTTAAACGTATTTTTGCTTTGGGCTCTTTTTTTGCGGGGGGGGGGGGGTGGGGGGGTAGGGAACAAACTCCATGTATAGATTGGTGCAACCCAAATGAGTATGGTTTTAAAGCCTTTTTGGTCTGAAAATGGTTGTTGACTTAATAGTCAGATCTGAAAATGGTAATTGATTTGGGGGTGACAGTTATGTTTTGTCAGTTCTGAAAATGGGTGGGAAAAATTACACATCTGGTTCTCAAGATAGGTGAGGAAAATGACATGTTTGGTCTGACAGTGGGCACACTGAGAGCTGCTTTGTGGTTGAATTTTGTTCAGGAAAAGAGAAAGAAAAACCTCTGGGAGCAGGGGAGGAACCAGGGGACCAGTGGGGAGGGAAAATTACATATTTTGGTCCGAAAATGAATCACCTATAAATTGTGTTCATGAGAAAACATCCTTCATTAATACATGATGAGATGTTGCAATACTCATGAGGTTGTGTGCTAAATACTAAGATATTTGACAAAAGGTGACGTAAAAGTAGTAAAAGATCAAGGAACGATAATTAAATGACAATTACAAAAACCCTTATTACATGAATGAACATGATTGCATAAACAGTATACCTTGTTATGTTCTTAGCAACCTTGTGCACTTTATGACCCCTTTGATGTATATGGTTTAACAAGTATTGGGTTTACAATCAGTTGTACTACCAGTACAACATATAAGTAATAAAATTGTTAGTTGAAAGCAAAAACAAATGTGATTTCATTATTTCTAAGACTGTGAAATCGAGTTAATGTTGTTTTTCTACTGTTGTTACTGGTTAGCTAACCTGTTTATTTATTTAATATAGATTTATTTTTGTAGTTGACATATTTATTTAATCCCTTTACTGCTGAGTTACCTTTTACTCATCTGTGTATCTTTCTTATGAGTCTGTTGTTTCCTCTTTCATTCTGAGAACATGTATAGAGTAATGTTGCTTATAGGCAATACACTGAATGGATACGTATGAAGATGGGACGACAAATCCCAATAGCCATTTCATCTTGTCTGGTTTTAAAAATTAGAGAGAGCTTCCCAAGTAAAGTGGAAACTGAAAGGGCTTCGAATATGTCCATTAACAGCTTGGCAGTCTTGCTAGATAATATTAACATCATATTTGGTTGACACTTGTACTACACTTTGAAATGTATCTCAACTTTGTATTTTCTTCAATTACTACAGAGTGGTACTTAACCTAGGAGGTGAGAGGGGAGGGGCTCCCATAGTGTAGTGAAGGGGTCACCGTAATTACAATTCATGCTTTGGTGCCACTTAGGGTGTTTGAATTAAAAATGACCATTGTCAGTGTGTTTTGATACTTTCTAGGGTTTTAAGGTACAATAATGTCAGATATTCATGCTGGCAGGAACAACTTTTCAAGAGGTATTAGTATACTTCTTGGAGTGACAAGGAACATATGCGACACCCACAAAAGAAGTTTTTTTTTGTTTCAAACAACAATCAATTCCTTCAGTTTTTATGGGTCAACCATTTCCCCCTCCTGAAAGTACTTAGATAGCAGCTGTACGAAGGGTGGACCCCATAATTATATTAAGTGATACACCTGTCATAAACTTGAGAGGGGCATGTTTGTCTTGATATGATGTCATTTCTGCCTCCCCTAAAAATCATGAACATGGAACAGCCTGGAACACCTGCTTCCCAGGGGGGTACTCCGGATTTCAAGTGACGGGGATGATCGAATGGGGGCAAAAATCAAAACCCCAAAAAACCTCTAGGGCCTCCAAAGAAACCAAAAAATCCCTGGACCAAAAATCCCAAAATCCCATGCCGAATTTTCGAGCCTCAAAAATTTCCAGCAAGGATTAACCCACAAGTCACAAGCAAAAGATATCAAGAATTCACTACAGCAAAAGGGAATTCCAGTGAGGATAAAGCCGGGTGATAAACACGATGGATGAGAAATCAGTTGAATGAATTGAAGCCTTGTGAAATACACCCGGGACACTTTGCGGACTATTGTATAACCGGTTTTATGAAACGGATGCAATGTAATGTGACACCATCGTTAAATATAATTAAAACAACCCCAAGACAAGTTTGGTTGTCAGTACTTAATATTCGCAGAACTACGCGGCCAGGATACACAGGCACTACCACAATTCTTCAGATTGTTTTGAATACCCAAAAAATCTCTACTTAAATCAAGCCACCCAAAAAAATACTTGCCAAATTTTCCTACCCAAATCCCAGAATGGAAAATTTCAATCCCCCCCCCCAAAAAATTCTTCGATTATCACCGTCACTTGAAATCCAGAGTACCCCCCCTGGGACCTGCTTGCCAGTAACAAGCCACAACACTCAGAAACTAGGCCAGTTTATTAAATCTGGGTTTATGTTGTTGGTTATCTTGAGTGTTGGCTTCTGAGAGGCTTAAGAAGGGCCTGTAGCCGCTGTATGAAAGCGATAAAACTGAAATATTTTAGTGCGTGAAAAATATTACATTCAGAGCTCGAAATTTACGTTTGTTTATAATTATTGAAGCCTAATTTATGCGCCAAAAACCCGAGGTTATTGTTAATGCTTAGTAACTGCTATGACTTATAATTCTCAAGTAAACTAACTGAAAGAGTTAACAACCATCAGAAGATACAAGTTAGTCATAGATATATTGAACAAAATGCAAAATTCTCACCTCTAAATTTCTACGTTGTGCAAATGCTGAACACGCAATTAGAATTCCCGTGTGAAGTTGCTCCGTTCTTGGGCGGACATGGATGGTTTATACCGCTGTAACTTACCGCTCAAAACAACCTCCACAAGCTCGGAAAACCGGCAAAAACACAGCAAACACATAACAGGTAAGGTTCTTAAAACTTTATTTGGATTTTTAGGTATTGTCCTTGGAAAACCGCCGATTATTTTCGATCGAATCGCTTTGGTTACCTGTGGTGCAAACTGGTCTGCACAGACACGTGAATCAGTGTTTTGTGGGTTGAAACGATCCTCCTTTCATTCTTTGAGCCATTCTTGAGGCAGTTCTGGATCTTCTGGAAACTTAAAATTACTTACTTTACTCTCATAGCAGCACAAAACACCATGATTTTCCGCTCAAGTCCTCACACTTCGAATCCCCGCAATTTCCAGCTCGCCAACAGTGACGTCACTAGTGTTATTTCCGACAATTTACCGACAACTTTCCCGACCACTCTACGATTATGAAGGCCAAAAAGTAGCACTTTTCACGTGCCATTATCTCTGCGATCCTAAGTCCAATTGACTTGAAACTTCAGAATATGTTTATTTGATACCAAATCAACTCATAACAAGTAAATTGGATCGAAAGAAAAAATGTCGAAATTTTGGTTTATTTGACCTTTAAAACCTGAATGTTTTAAAATTATATTCGCTACATTTTTGAAAATAAAATTCTTGCACTTTTATGTTGGTGATGTTATATTATTCTATAATGCGCAGAACTTTTTTTGTGCTTTCATTATTGTATTTACTATGGTACTACTGTGGATAACATTTTGTAGTCGATGATGGTGACAGGGACAACCAGTCAGTCAGCTCAAGTGTCGGTGAAACTAATGACAGTGCTGCATCATCTCCAACCTCATCTCAGCAGCAGTCCAATGAGCTGTCCACAACATGTGCTGATACATCTGCAAAGTTTCACCCTGTACATCCCCTTCAACTAAATAAAACTGGAGCACCATCTGGGGATATTAGTGGCCATCCTAGCAACACAAGTCCGATCAAACGGCGAGCAAGCCAGGCTGAAGAGCTCTTGAAAGCTGAAGATGCTGGAGGTTTGTAATGAACAAGGTGTTTTAAATGTAATGGGAGATTGGTGTTGGTTATCACAGGGTTGGAGAATAAATTTTGATAGCACTCACTTTATGGGCAAGTGACTTTAAGAACGTCACCAAAAAAATTCACAATTTGTACTCACCCAGAAGGATTTGACACTCACCTAGGTGAGTGGATGAGTGCTAATTCCATCTCTGCTATCAACCCATCATTTTCTGTGAGGGACAGCATCCAAATTTGACAAATTCTCTGTACCATCACAAGTAATAATAATAATAATAATAATAATAATAATAATAATAATTTTTTTTTTTTTTAAATAATTTCAATACCTTTATTGATAGTCATAGTGAAAATACAATGGACAAATAAGAATAAGATGTTAAGAAATTACAATCAAATTATTAGTTTAAAAAATTTTTAAGAAGTAAAATTCTTTTCTTAATTCTTAATTCTTCTTCTTATTGTTGATAGTAATGATAATCTGCATTACAATCAATCAATAGGTTAATATAATACTAATGATTTATGAAAATACTGAATGATTTACTAATGAAATAAAATAATGAAATACTAATGATTTATGAAAAGGTAATAAAATATTCTAATAGTTAAAAGTATATATATCCTAGTGGCGCTCATTCGTGAAACTCGGAATAAATAATAAAATCAATCAAAAGTCCCTATCTAATGGCTCCCTCGGTTGCTTCAATTTCAATGTCAGAGTTCTTTAAGTCCCATGAGACCCTCTTAACTGTTCGTGATCCACGAAGGCAGATTAGCGCTGATCTCAAAAGAGCAAAGGAAGTTCTTGCACGAATCCAGGAGATTGTCTTGGCGTAATCTTCTCCTTTCTTGATAGCGATTAGCTCGGCTAGGTGGCTATGAAACATCCGGCAGTCTTTCCCCATTCCACCCGTGGTTGTAAATACCAGCGGTGTGAAAGTTCCTTGCTCAATATCAACAACTCTGCTTGCGTACTGCCGCTTCTTCTCGTTCTCATGTATCCGATAAATTTGTTGCGGTTCCAGGTCCCTATAGCTTTCAGCATTTGGGTGACAGACCCTGACGTCGAAAAAGGCTGATTGCTGAGGCTCCCAAAATCCGCGTGCATGTATATCCAGTCTGGCATCTCTCGCTGTGTTCGACCCTCTTGTCAACTGCTCACCTGATACATCTTGCAGCACTGGTTCAGTAACGACATCGCTACAAACCAAATTTATCAACTCCGCTTCCAGATCCCTCAGTTCATTATGCCTCTGAATGACAAACCCCCCTCTCTTACATATCATGGCGTGGTCAACATCAAACAGTTCCCCGCACACACAGCTGGATGGAATATCGTCGATTGGCCAGTCATAACGTAGTTTGACTCCGTCCTTAAATTGCCTTTTGTTAAGATTAAATCCTAACTCTTTAAGAGGCAGTACTGTTAGCCACGTGGACGATCCTTTTTCGGCAGCCAATTCTAGTGTGCGTTGAGTCTTCTGAGATGCGACCTCCTTTATTCCATTGACCTTGTTTTCATTATCCTTTGCTCTCTTTTCTCTTACCTCTTGCTGTGCTGATGTTATCAGGGAGGGATCTGGCAACTGATGTGCCTGGGACACAATCTGTGCAACGAGAGGCGTGGTTACTTTGACTGATGACACGTACTCACGCTGTGCATCGTCACACGGGTTCCCCAGACCCAGTCCTCCCAAGCGTACTGGTAACGATAGTATTTCCCTGTCCAACTGGCTACACTGCCGATCTGTAAGAGCAGGGATAAGTATACGTGATATAGCGTTCTCTAACGGCTCAAGCAGATCTTGAATATCTGGAATGGTTCTGATGAAATACGTCCATCGATGTTTTAGGCCAAACGTGTATGCTGCATAGCACGCTTGGGGCTGAACCGCAGCAAACTTGGCTAATCTCGTTACTTCACTGATCCAGTTGGACACCTTATCGCTCACATAGTCCTCCACATATTCTCGTGAGCCTATCGCAGCTCCAAGATGTTTCTGCCCTTGTGTTGTTACATTCACAGCTGTTTCCTTGAACGCCTCCTTCACGAGATCCTCCTTGTCTGGAGGATAATAATAATAATAATAATAATAATAATAATAACAACTTAACATATTGACCACTCCCCATGAGGGGCTCCATAGCTGTTATTTGAACATACACGTATAATTTAGGCTTGTATCTGTTGTGGTTTAAATTTTATTTTGGTGTTTTTTATCTGTGGTGTGAAACCTTTTCTTGAAACCAGTTTGATTTTTATTTGCCTGGTTTGTCTCAGATTCTTTACCATAATCTGGAGCAAAAGAAAATAAAATGAAACGGGTCTTGAAACCAAAAACAATTTTTATTCACAACATAACCACTTACTTGCAAGTAATAAGTTTTACTGTAGGCATGAGGCAATACATTGGTTATGGTTGGTAATTATTGCTGAATTTTCTTGTCACGTTTTGGACAAAAATTCTGCCTCGTGGCAAACACTTTTGAATGCTGTATTACTTGGTGTGGCATCAAATTTCCTTATGAGGCAAAAGCAGAGTTACACAAAAATTTGGATTTATCAACTAAGTTGATAAGGTAATTGGCCACCGTGGGGAAATGGAAAGCTGGTGTTTCAAGCGTTACTCCTTTGTTAGACTTAGGCGCCGTTTGCATGAGTTATTTCATCCCAGGATGACTTGCATCCCATCCCGGGATGACTTTCAGCTCGGTGTCTGGTCATTTACCTTTGAGTGTTCACATGATTTGGAGCAAAAATGTGTTCGTCCCGGGATGATTTCATCCCGATCTTCAGCACTGGGATGAAATCATCCCGGGGCAAACACATTTTTGCTCCAAATCATGTAAACACTCAAAGGTAAATGACCAGACACCGAGGTGAAAGTCATCCTGGGATGAGAAGCAAGTCATCCCGGGATGAAATAACTCATGTAAACGGTGCCTTACTCCTTGTTAACCTACCATATTTACCTGCGTATAGGCCGCACTTTTTTCAAGGAAAAAAAGTTCGAAATTTGGGGTGCGGCTTATACGCAGGTACAAGGGTTTTGAGCTCATTAATGTGCAAAATTTCCCGACACACACAGCATCAACAAAGTTACTGAAAGCTTGACAGTTTGATTGAATGTATCGTATGAGGTCAAGTTAATCCATGTCTTTGAAGAATTTTGCTTCTCTCCGCTGTGCGTGAGTGTATCTAGATTCCGAATATGTTTGTTATTGGATGAAGTCCAAAGAAGTTTGCTTGTCAAGCCACGAAGCCCTTTCGATGCATGCCGTTCACGTGAAACCGCGTTTGTTTATTTGCCGAACTACACGAAAAATACACTGAACCCGTCACAAAAAGAAAAAGTCATAAATGAAACTGATATAAAATGTGACATTTTCGAAGTTTAATACACATTGTCATGTCTTCAGCGATAAATAAGAGGTGCGGATTTATTTTTACCCTAAGCATGTTAATTTGCATACGTCAAAAGCGAAATTTGAAACCTTTACATACACAATGCGTAGCGCAATGCTTTTGATACAACTCCCACTCTCGACAGACGTTTTGCCTTCCTGTTTCACCTGTAAATGTGTAAATTCTTAAGCAATCGGAAATTTAGCATTGCTTATACAAAGCTTGTCACTATGCTGAGCCCGTGAAAAGCCTGTTTTACGGAACAACGGGGAAAAGCTTGAGTTTTTTCGAGCGACTTTACATTAGAGTGTTTTGTCAAATAGCCGTTTTGAGAATTATCGCAACAATTTCCGTAACATTAAAACCTCAAAGTGGATAATTTACCCTATGAGGAAAGGAGCAGCGAATTCTAAACGCATGTGTATCATTTGTCATTATTTGATCGCACAAAACGGCGACGCTTGCACCTCATTTTTCGACACACTTGTTGGATCTGTAAACAATAACGCTCGCGATCAAGTTCGGTCCGTTTGTCCGATTCATTTCTCGCTAGATCACTCAAGCGACAAGCTCATAAGTTGCTGGACTCGAAACTCGATTCTTCTTCTTGTATACTTAAGAAATTTTTTTTCCCCCAAGATTAGGTCACAAGTTTGGGGTGCGGCCTATACGCGGGTGCGGCCTATACGCGGGTGCGGCCTATACGCGGGTGCGGCCTATACGCGGGTAAATACGGTATTTGCCGGTAAACTAAAGAGAAAGATAGAAATAAGAGTGAGAATTTAATAAATTTGGTTGTAATGCCAGTATAACATTATTTACTTATTACAGTTACAAAAAAAGGTGAAATATAACAGATATAATGAACATATTTTTTGCAGTGCACTTTGATGAAAGTGACAAAGGAAGTATTGGGAATGATGACAATTCTGTCAATGCATTTGACATGAATGAAGATAGTAACTTAACAAGTATAAATGATGGAAATAATGATGAAAATGAAGTTGACAATAGTTATGTGAGCAATGAAGATGATGACAATGATGACAATGAAATGGATGATGATGAAAATGATGAAGAAAATAATGAGGATGATGGTGGTGATGAAGATGCACCAAATGGATTTGACGGAGATGAAAGCAATCCTGCTGCATCACTTGGAAGGTAACAATGATCAAAAAATTCCAAAATTAACATGGAGGACAGCCCAGGTATTATGCCAGCTAAATAAAACTACAATAGTTTCTTTTCTTGCAAAATTAAATTAAATTTCTTGTCAACATAATGCTGAGCAGTGTCACTGTATGCAGCAGAAACCTAAAACTTGTATCATTCGTGATTCAAGAGCCATTTTCTAGTTTGCATCCTCGTCAAAGCCACGGTGTTGCATATTTAGCCAAGATACTTTCTGTATGTCTTGTCTCCAGGTCCACCCAAGTATCTAAATGGCTACCAGTAAACCATTGTAAGGAAACCCCTAGTATTATGAGATAGAAAACCTAACAAAATGAAGGGGAGTGGGGGTGGTGAAGGACTAGGGTTCTGTTGGGCAGTGAACCTCTTGTGAAGATTGAAGCAGAATTAACCTCTGTTTTTGTTTAATAAGAATTCATGATATCATGTTAGTTAACTTGACTTTTGTGATGTATTTAGTGAGGAGAGTGCCACAATCTCATACAGACTCGGGATTGGAATGGTCCCAGATGATGAGGACTCCAGAGATTTTGACGATGCAACTGATAGTTCATTGCAACCGGTGACTGATCTGGCAGGTGTAGGAGATGAACCTTCCAATGATGTTGAGGGGCTGTTTTCTCAAACCACCACTGACATCTCCAGTGTACTGGAGCAGGATAGTTCTGGTGGTCAGGTAAACAGGTTATTCCAATATTACAATAACAATGCCTATATTCTACCCGGTCAGTCTAATAATTTTTCAGAGAGCTGTCAACAGTTTCTCTAGATAGTCGTAAAGTGTTAGTGAGGGAAACTAAAACAAAACAAAAATATAGATCTCATTAAAAAATTTTTAAGGGTTAAAATGCATTGGAAAGTTAGAGCATTGTTGAAACTGGTTGGGTTTAGAATACAGGCATGTTTGGCTGTAACCCTCAAAGAGCTGTGAGATAGCAGAAGTCTACTGTTCTTTATAGTTGAAATGTGTTGAGAAAATATCCATACTCCCGCTCCACAGAGCGTTTTTGGGGTTTGAATGCCCCACCCATCTAGAAATTCCAGTTTAGGCTGATACTTTCCTTTAAAACTTTTGGCCTTTGAGACCCCCCTCCCCCTCAGAATTTCCAATGACCCTGTGTGGTGGGGGTATAGACATTTTCTGGAACCACAAAATGAGAGCTGAGATTTAACATAAGCATGTAAAGGTCCAAATGGCATACTGCAATATCAGTGTATTCAACCCATGGTTTGGGTGAATATACGTTGTATGCCAAACTTCATCTCTCAGTCTGACTATGGGAGAAAGACAAACCAGGAGACAAGGCAAGTGGCATACATGTACCATCACTGCCTAATGATGTGTACTTCTTAACCAACAGCACAGTCAGTAGTATGTATGATTAAAAAGACCCTGGATTGTGGTCCAGATGGGATTTGAACCCATACTGTCCCTTTCTGCTGTCTGGCACCTGACCAACAGAGTTAACCTGGTGTTGGTTGACTGTATCTTGAGTAAACAAAAAACTGTGACCTATTACTTGAATAAAAGATATCCCTTGTTGCGTGTTTGGTTGCAAGTGACATAATATCCCTCTTCCTCTGCAGGGTAACGAGTCTCCACCTGTAAAAAAATTTCGGACTGATTCTCCCTCTGAGGAACAAGAACAAAAGAACTGCGATGTAATTTAGTTAAACATATTTTCTACATTAGAAATTTATTGAATTGATATTTATGAGTTGATAAAAATAAAAACAACATGCAACATATAGATTTTTATTTATGGTATAACTAAAGTAAAGATGAAGATCTTAAGAATAATGTTTTTTCCCTTGACTATTCCTTAATTTGCTATGAAGTAACTTACATAGAGCCTTAATTTTCACCTTTCACTCTGTAGTAGGTAGAAACGTTGACAAACAACATGGCTAAAAATCAAGGAGACTAAATAAAGAAAACCAGATAAACATCATTTTGTCCTATATTTGTGTATACTGTATAGAAGTACCCAGAATTCTTTTGAAGCCAAAATGTGAAAAAAGGTGTATACCTTGAAGAGCAAATGTTTTCTGTGTTCAAGGAATAATTTATCTAATGACTTATCATTTGTTAGCAAACGGTATTATAGCCCTTGACTTTTTGTGTGCTGAAATGGATAATTGTTTTGAGACATATGAATTGTTCTGTGAGACAATGTTTGTAAAACCTGGCTTTAAATAGGATTGATAATTCTTGCAACATCTTTCCACCACTTATTTTAAACTGTGCCATTGTTAGATGTTTGTTGGAATTTAATACACATTTTGCTGTGAGAGGATTTTTGTGATTATTGGCATTAAATACTGTAATAATAATGATAATAGTTCATTTGACAGAAACTGTCTAGTGTTCATGTTTTATTAGAATATTGAATTATTCATATACTGATTGCTGAGTGTTAGCATTTGTAAGTCCTGGCATGAAATTGCTGTTAAAATTCTAGCAATATCTTGCCATTGTACAGATATTGTGCGATAGTAAGATGTTGCTTTAATTTACAGTGTATAAAGCTGTTGCTTGTTATTTCTTTATTTTACTGATCATGTTTTGTTTTGTGTGCCCTGACTAAAACATGCTCACTGAAATAAAATACTCTAATTGTTGGCTCTGTATACTTGCAGTTGTTATCAAAAGAAAAGCCTGTAAATAAAAGTGAACTTTTACTCTGATGTTTGTTTGTTAGCCTTAATGAGCATTAACATTAACACTCCATTGCTAATATTCTCAAAAAAATTGATTGATAGCACATTTTTGAATTTAGGCTTAATTTACATCTTAATTAACAGTGCATTACCCTGATGTCCTTGAATAATAGGCAAAGATGAGCATCACTTTCATTTGCTCCAAAGCATTGCAATTTTTGTATTTTAGGTCTGCCCATTTGAGATGCAATTACATGTATTTTAAAAAGGTTCCTCAGTAGAAAGGGGGTGGTATTTAGGTTGGCTGTTGATCAAGGAAATGAGGTATTCAAACTCTTTCAAAACCATGAGTACTTTTATTTTATTTTGTTTGCATTCTCCACGGTTTCGTAAGTATCCATTGTCTTATTACAGTGTATACTCTATAATAATTGTGGCAAAGTCTAGAACATCGTCCACTGGAATCTGAGTGATCCGTCCAAGTTGCTCTACAACCTATTGACAAATCAAAATATCATTATTATTACATGAATATTTTATAGAAAGTGGTCATTTGGTTCCATGGTAACTGTGCTAGTTGCAAAAACGAGTTGTGTACCTTTCAAGCACCAAAATCTTGCACATGAATAGATGTGCCCGTGATATGCTCTTGAAAAACTGTTATTGACAAAAAAAAACGGAAATTCCAGTTGGAAAATCAAATGGTTTGCATCATTCCGTTTGGAAAGGTTCAGAAATTATGGGCTGCAGGTTGGGATGATGCATACTTTCTGTTCTTTTTAGTCTCTTCAGCTGATTTGGCTACACTTTGAAACTTCTCCTTCTTCTGTGAGGTCAAGTTAAATCAAACCGGATGGTTTGTGTAAATGGTAAGCACCCCAAATCTTGATTTCTCCCAACCTGACGATTTGTTTTCTTTATTCTACACCTACAAATTTAAACAACTAACCATGTCACTTGTTGCTTGATTTATGATATAGGATGCTGCTCCAATGACTGACACTGCAAGCAACATGAGGTCATTGGCTAAAACAGACAGCTTTTGTCTGTCATCCTTAATACAATTCTCTCCTGTGGCAGCCATGCACAGCTTGCCATAAATTTCCTCATACTTGAGGTAGACTATGCCAAGGAGCTTGACACTTGCATCATGTAATAGTTTCACCTGAGATCGGGAGTCATTATGTCCTATTAAAATGAGGAATAAAACATGTATCAGCCCTCTGTCTCTTGTAGGCCAACTGTGAAGACCTGGGAAAATGGTGTGTTGCTGTACTTCAATTAGTGATGTCTTGATATTCACAAAGCAAGTGTGGGAGGGAACTTTTGGGTACAATACTTGTGTATGAGCATCGCCTACTATTACATATGAATTAATACTGCAAAGTATGTAATCCACTAATGCATCACAATGCCCTTCTAGTAGTCAGTTGAATCATTCACAGAAGAATGGTGTGGCTGTCCTGTTAGGATGGGAGATGTCTTACGTTGGCAGAACCCAGGAGCGAAGAGGGCATTTGGGAAGCAGGATACAAAGGAATTTGTGACGTGGCAGAAAACTGGAGAAATCGAAAAAGGTTTTGCAATATTGCATAATATATAGTTTTTGCAGTAGCAAAAGCACAGATACACAGGCATGAGCCACCAAGAAAGGGATGGGAATTTAAAGGGTATGAGAAGCAAGAAGTTCAATTGCCACCCCCCCCCCACCCCAACATCTCAACAGAGGCCAAGTGAAAGTTTTTCTATGTACAAATATCACTGTTCTCCTTCACTTACCCAGTATCTCTAGGATTGTTTCTAGAAATGTTAGAGGTGTTGTGATTAAGATATGATAGTCTAAGGTCTTAAGGATGCGTAGCTCCGACTTGACTATGCTCCCAAGTGTGTAACAATGGCCAATGGAATTAAGGAACCTCTGACCTTTTCTTGGGGTTATTGCCTGTGATAGAATTAAAATAAACGAGCCTGAGCCATAACTTGTAAACTGAGGGGGGCGTAAGGGTTTGCGGTGATGCGGTATTGCGGTAATTTTAATTTTAAAATACGGTATTGCGGTTTTACAAGACTAAGCGGTTTGCGGTTTCTATAAATTTTAGGCCGCGGTAATCGGTGAAAAAAAGAAACTCCGGTTATACGGACGATACAGTTTCACGCGGATCCTCTAGTTTCCGGTGTTTTGTTTTAAATTTTTACAAGGTCTTTCGAGCTACACAGCAGTCGGTGACCACTAATGTACAAAGACCCGCAAATAAGCATTGTGGTTTGTAATTTCAGCCTTTTCCAGTTAATGCTTGATATTATTAACCGTTTTATGCAATGATATGTCGACAATGTTGTACAACTTTCCAGAATTTGTTGAGCTGTATGACACTAGATATGGAAAATTTTCATTCTACCGTACATGTAAAGCAGGCAAACATGATAAAGGCAGAGTACTGTAGGTCATTCGGCTTAGCAATGAAGGAGGCGGTGAAGCGTGTTACCACTTGGGCAGCTTATTATCACACAAGCAGGCGATCTTGGTATCCCAAACCAGAGGGAGGTTTGTTGCTATCGCAGGTTCCTGTCATGAAATCTCTACCAATTGTCAATATGTCTCCAGCCAACTGCAATGCTCTTAGAAACTGGGCGTCTTCTTATGGGGCTGCCGTAAGACAACGAACGGAACGCCAAGAGACCACCATGGCACGTCATGGCACACTCCCAGAATTTATGTACCAAAGGCAATGCGAGATCTCAGATAAGCCAGTCTCCATTCAGGGTCTCAAATGGGGAGGTCCTTGGAGCCCTGGAGCCGGGAGCCCAAAGCCTTTTTCTACTTGGAGCCCAGACAAAAATGCTGATTCTGGCCAAATGGAGCCCTAGAGTACAGCCTTGGAGCCCTAGAGCCCCAGCTTTTCTGTCTTAGAGCTCTGGAGCCCTTTATCTTTTACCCAGGAGTCTGGAGCCCTAAACCCCTTTGGGACCCTGTCCATTGCCTTTGACGAGCAGGTCAATACAGCAGACGCTGCCGCTGCCGCACCCACTGCCGAATTGGACGACGACGAAGCTAACGAATATGATGAAAGCAGCGATGAAGAAGTTGAAGATCGTCCGGACGATTCCACTTTACTCCAAGGAGAGATTGGAAGTTCTGCAACGTTTCTCTTGGGAGCAAGAACTCGCTTCGGAAGAGTTGTCCGTTTCAATAATCGTCTGCTCTACTAATCACTCCATCATACTGTTTAAGGGGACTGGTTACGTTGACTTGACTTCCAGTTGTTAAGAATTCAGTCTTGGAAAGATATTGAACGAAATTTAATGCTGATTGGAAATGCAAACAAGAACAACTGGGTGTGCCTAGCTCGTTTCCGGGATATTTGAGGTTAATTGAAAACTAACTCTAAAATTGACAAATTTTAACAGAAAAATTACGAAAAGCATGCTTGGTACAAAATTTGATCGGTTTGCCATGTGGAAGTTATAAATGTTGAGGTCTCTTCGATACCGAAAATTTTACGTTACGTTATACGGTCAGCAGTATTCAAGCGTGTGCGTGCACACAGAGTTCCACAGATTAAGCCCACTTCGAGACCTTCGCCGACGCAGAACTTAGTTTTAATTATTAGCGTTACACAAAGTCATGGAATTTATCGATACTCTTCAGAGTACATGATCCAGATACCAGCATTAAGGTCAGCTCTAAGTAAACTAATACTACAATGCTTCTATTATGTAACGAGCTCAATGATCGCACGTTCGATTAACATCAACATATTTATTTCTTATGGAATGGCCGATGTAAAGACTCGATAACGAGAACTTAGCCTACACATTTGCAACTGCGGTTTCGGTATTTTAGTCAATTTCAAAGCGGTATTGCGGTATTTATACGTTTTTTCGTGCGGTTTTGCGGTTTTCGGACCCCCCTTACGCCCCCCTCTAAACTGCTTTTCAGAATGAAGCCATTCTTTACTTGTGAGTTAATGCTCTTAAGTCCCTTGAAGAAGGGAAGGGGAGAAGGCGAGGGTGGGTGGCATTCAATATTTGCACACGCGAAAAAGAATTCCTCTCTAAAACAATGGTGAACTCAAGTCAAGTTTTTACGATCCTTGGCAATTTTTTCCTACATTTCCATAGAATGACCTCTTTTTTGCTTAGTTTGCCTGAAAAATTCTTCATCTTAACATCATGTCACCCTAACAGTTCTTTGAAAAACCTACCGTTACCCCGGCAAATTCCATGCTGGACATGCAAGTACATTTTGTTTGTGTAGTAGCCCAATCTATGCCTTGTTTTAGGCCTACTATAGCCCAAAAATCTGTTCAAGTCAACTTTTAAATAGGCTTTCTTCTATAATGCAGTAACAACATATCCATAAACAAACAAAACCAAATATAAATTACTGCTCACGCTTTCCTTTTCATCCACAGACTCAAAAGTTGGAGCTATACTTCATGAGCAGAGTTTTGTCTCTCGGATTGAATACTTACAAAAGGGTTAATAATAAATGGCCACTTTCTGCCTTTTGTAGTGTTGGTAAATCTCTACCTTATAATGAGAAGTCAGCTTGCTTGCAAGCTGTACACAAGACATAACTCTGAGAGGCAGCTGTGTCTTGACTCTGTTTTCCACCTCTTTCCAGTTTCTTTGTTGGTTTGTGTCTGAATTTGAACGTATAAGTTCATAGAGACCGCACACATGCTTTGCCATAAACCTACCGGACATTATTTTGTTAGTAACCGTTTACTTGTGAAATGTTTCAAAAAACACATTGATGAAAAAAAACTGACTTTAAAGACAACTTTATGTTAGCACGTACGTATTTTGAACGAGCGCTAGCTCACTAGACGTTACGTGGGTGAAAAAACGATTGATTGAAAAAAAAATAAACGATTGATTGAAACTTAAGCTTAAGCTTAAGCTTATATCAGGCATTGTAGGCTAAAATATTTCTCTACCTGTCGAAAATTTCAATCGCTAAAAAGCGAGTTTGTGGTGGTAGACCCATTTCCTCACATAAAAGAAAAACATATTCTGAAAAACGAAAGGAAGACGGAATGTGAAGTCAGTAACTTTAGTTAAGCTTCAGCTGTTAAAAAAAAGTTTTTTAAGCTTTCGACGAAAATAAACGCAGTTTTCAATGTTAATTCCCACTAATACAATGTTGCTCGAACATCTTACCTGCAGTTTTTCCTCCTTTAAAAAATCCTTGTATTCCACTAGCATTATCCATACTTTTCTCATTTTCATCAGCCAAAACATACAGGGCCTCTTCTAACAACTCTGGTTGCAAACATGCCGACTTCAGGTTGAAAACAGGGTCGGGTGGAGTACCGAAAATTCTGCTTTTGTACATTTCAAACAAATTTTCACGACCAAACGCTTACCCTTGGTAAAAGACTGTTCAGCGGCCACTGTGTGGCCGTGTCAACAAGATTGTGAGAAGAAATTTGTTTTGCGAAGGCTTCTTGCTCATATTTCAGTTGCTCGGGATCGCTCGGTTGCTCGCGCTGTACGCGCACTTTTTTGGCGGGAAATTCTGGGTCAATCTCGTCCCCAGAGCCCGCGCGCATTTACGGTGCTGACCAAAAGGAATGCAGCCTCTGGGAACGAGATTGAATCTGGACGTATGACACGTGCGCAGTTCCCGCCATAATTAGCTAAGGAAAATACAGACAAAAGCCGCAAGGTTCACTTTAACCGCAAACCTTACCGCCATTTCTGAAAATTCAAGCTTTTTACGTTGAGTACACTGTTTTTTTATAAGAACCATTTTTGTAAGAACGTTGAGGCTGAGATTTGCCCCAAAATTTAAGAAAATGTATGGGCTAAAATAAGAACATCCTTAGGCTCAGCCAAATTTTAGACGTTCTTATAAAAAAAAGAGTGTATGTGTTCAAAATAAAGTAACTGTCATGCGCTAGTTTTGCCGGCGTGAAATTCGGTTTGATTCCCCATGAGAAAATGAGAGGAGCGTTTCGGCACCCTGTCTGGCTTAGCGCTCGCACACGAACTGCAGTCGTAATATTTGGGCCTCGCAGCTAGTACGCCATCATCAGAGGAAAGAAGACGGCGTCTAAATCGTATTCACAGCCCATAGTGACAAGGGCACCCAATCGTTTCGACGGAATATCTTTTCGGCAGGCCTAAATCTCCTGGGCCCGGTTGTTTGAAAGCCGGTTAACGCTAACCTGGGATTAAAAATAAACCAAGGTTCCTGTTTCACTTGCAACCACAGTCAGACGTAAGGCAAAAACGATTCACAGGAACCCTCATCGCTTGGCTGACATAACCCTGCATGGGTTAGCTTCATCCTATTTTGAACAACTGGGCCCTGAGGTATCATCACACAAAGCGGCTGCTCTTGCAACTTGCAGGGCGCCCTTTTCAGTTTAATTTATTTCTTTAAGTCAATCTGCATAATTATGCCATTGCGCAAGTCATGCCACATGCCATTCAGCAAACTCGTTCCTCCTTTTACGATCTACATGTATTAAAGTCAATGATGCACGCAATTCGTCACTGTTGGCGATCGCTCCATGGCCGAAAAAAGCGCTCATCGATCGTAAAATTCGAAGAAGCTGACAGTTCACCAATGGTAGCAATTGCATCAACATATTTTTGGAGTTCTGACAATCGCTGTGATGACTGTGATCGCTTGATTTTCCGGATCGCTGAAAATTATCTTATGCAAACCAGTTCCAGTTCCGCATAAATGCGTGCATAATTATGTCACTTTTTTCTCACGACATTTTTAGATTAGCCGTTGAAATTGAGGAAGATACCAATCCCGGGATTAGAAAGAATCGATTTTATTTTAAACTTCCCTTCATTAAGTTTCAACTATTATTTCAACAGTTTCTAACACTTACTCTAATTTTGAAGCGAAAACTCGCCGCAGACATCTGAAGCAAGAAATCCTTCCTAAGCGTACTATTGAGATAATTTGTGTCATCAGGAAAAAAGAAGCCTGTCTCCCCATTTGTTACATGTTGAGACCTCTCTACTCATTAACCGTGACAGTGGACAAACGCAAGTATATTTTCTGCCGTATATGGTAAAAACTAGCCAATATAGAACCCTTTGAGGCCAGCCACTCAACCATAGCTCATTGGGGCATAAAAGTGCATAACGTCGGGCACCTTAGCAGACGTTCCAACATAAGCCACAGAGCCTTTGTTTCCCTCTTTTAAGTTTGAGGGATTTTCAAACTATCTCCTATGTTAACTTTGATACGAACAGTACTCTTTCATGTTCGGTAAATTGCGTGCACTTATCTCCTTTTTTCTTAGAAACTTACAAAAGACTTGCCGCGGATACGGTTCATAACGTTAATTCAAAAAGCATCTCTCCCTTGGTTCAATTCTTCTTTGTTCCATGAGAAAAGCTCTTGTTTCGGAGAATCGAAGCTTGTGTTAAAAGATGCAAATCCTGCTTGATTGCATCACTAATGATTCATTTGAGCCTTGTGTGTTGAACTCACATTGTGAACATCTCTAAAACTCTTAAGGTATGTAGGTCAGTTGAAGTTAATCTGCTCGCTAGCTACATTTAAGACGAGCCCTATACTAACCGCCGACATTTCTCGGCACCATGAGTTTGACCGTTTGACTGAACATACCTGTTGCCACTGATTTCTGGATTCTTTTTAAAACCTGCTAGCACTAACTTGTAATTGCATCTCGGTGTTCTGGTTTTCAGTCACTTTGCACTAAATTCTATAAAATGTTAAAGAAGGTGTATCATATTTTAACTTTTAGAAAATACTAAAGACATAAACATGTCTCGCTCTAATGGCCAACTAAAATGTGCGCACTATTGCAAGAGATTGTTGCTACTGAATTGTTAATTTCAATTTTTTTGATATATTTTAATCTGTACTCGTTGAATGAGCCTTTGAACAGTGACCCTCAAATATTATTCGACTTTCGTTAGAGGAGAAAAGACAGTGTCCAATTCATAATTACAGCCCAAAGAATCCGGGGCACCCAACGTTTCATTTTGGGCGGAACTGATCTGTTTGCGTGGCCTAAATCGCCTTAGATATTCAGAAGTAATGGCGACGAGTTTTGGCGAAATGTCACTCGGACTTCCATAACATTGATAGAGTTCCTTTATTTTGCTTTCGGAGGGACAAATATATCGTTTGAAATAACTGGCGAGATTTGAGTTAGCTTTTTCAAAAGCTAAGCGCAGCTGGAAAATTCGGGGGATAAAACTCCTTTCCCTATAGTAACATTTTCTGCAGTTTAAATTTCAGCCAAAAACCCGGACATATCAACCTATGTAGGACCTGAAACCAACTAAGGTCCGGGTCAAACGTCGGACTTGTCTTCGAACGAGTTTGCAATGATAGGCTCGACGCGGAGTTCTCGGTCGACGTTTGACTCAATTGAGTTCAGTCGTCCGAGAGTATTTGGATCGTCGAGCTTACCATGAATTATTTTGCTTAAATTTTCTCGTTGGGTGCCCCTGAAGTAACAGCTCACATCATGTAAAGCCAATTCACAAAAAACAACTTTAAACAACTGACTGGCAGCCGATTACCTATTCTAAACCATTTCTGTGCACGAAGTAGAAATCGCTTCTTGACGTTGTGTAACCGTTGGACCGAGTTTTAATGTTACATGTCACATGACAAGACCTAAACACCTAAGTTAATTATGCGCACAGTTCTCGCAGCTTTTTATAAACACACAACCAACTACTTAATCTACAGTAGCAAGTACAGACTTCACAATTCGTCGTTATTCACTCCAAAAAGAATTCTTTTAAAAAACTGCAACAGAAGACGGTTCTTAAAGTTTAAGGCCGCGGGTGACAAGCTGCTCATGAATAAATTTATAAGGCAAAATTTTGGTGGAAGGTCTTACGTTAAAAAACTTTAGATCTTGATCGTTTGGGAGCCGATTTCGTTGAAACTTAATAGAGGGCTTGAGGAATGTTGGCAGTGCAACAAGGTTGTTTTTCCTTTGATAAATTGCGTTTCTTTGCGATGCTTTGGGCTTCCAAAGTTAAGATTTGGTAAAACGCGACTCCGTGTCCAAGTTTTCTCCTCGTGGAGAAGACAACGCTTCTTGATTTTGCCACTAATTGATCAGTTAAAACCTCTATTGTGTCACAACAGAAGCCGATTTTGTGATTTCAAGTTCCACTGAAAGTTATAAGCCTTTAAATTAGTAAAATCGTTCTTGTTTAAATTTGAAGACTTGAAACTTCTGTTAAAAAGCCTGTTTTAAAAAAGTGCTTCTGTTGTGACAACCTACAACACACCTATTTTACCTGTTTGCTGTGTCAGTTGAGGAAATTTTATATCTGCGCTGTATTCTTGGAGACAAAATTGGTGGTATTGTTGCACATTGCAGTAATCATATTCATTCGCACCTTATCATGTAATAATTACACGCACTTATATCTTAATTGCATTGCCACGCACATATGCAGATAACATGTATTTAAACTTGTAGCTACTTAATAGTAGTACATTCGGCTCGTTTGGCAGATTTCCTGGCTCCTGATTGGTCGAGAGCAAAATGGATGACGTCATATCATTTCCGGTGTGGGAAACCGCGGACCAGGTGGAAAAAGGGATCGCGGGCTCATACAACCGGAAGTCACATGGTTTGAGATGGGAAACCGCTGACCAGGTGGAAAAAGGGATCGCGGGCTCATACAACCGGAAGTCACGTGGTTTGAGATGGGAAACCGCTGACCAGTGGAAAAAATGGATCGTGGGCTCAAGGTGGGTGAAAACCGCTGACCAGTGGGAAAAAAGAATCGTGGGCTCAAGGTGGGTGAAAACCGCGGAGAAAACGCGGGCTCAAAGTCCAAAGTCCAAGTTGGTGAAGAGGGGGTGGTCCTTTTGAAAAACAACACGAATAAAAAAAAATAAATTTTTATTAATTTGTTTTTTTTTACAAATAACGTTTTCCTGAGTGTTCCTTAATGTTCATCCCCCAGTGACCAGAGAAACTTCCTGCAAGTGACGAGAGCTATGGCAAAGGAACTGTAGAATGGGGGTATCTCTCACTGGTAGCCATATGGGTATGTCTTGAAGGTGCGGGGGTCGATGACTCGTTTGTCATATACCAACTTGTACGATTTGTACTGGGGGAAAGTGAAGAGTTCATAGGTGTTAGGATTCCGGACGATTTGATTCGTGTTAATAATTTGGACTTGTCGTGGCTTCAGGAGGGGTCTTTCTATTTCGTCGAGGACATTCTGTCGCATGACGTCATAGTTGAGTTGGGTCTTGCCCTCGCTGTTGAGTCGGAACCCTCTCACCTTGCATTCCACCTTTCCTTTATTCGTGGCGTACCCATAATTCTTGGGTCCTCCGCTGACGAATTCTTGGATGTAGTCCTGATCCTTTAATTCGGAGGTGAAGTCCCCTAGATAGGAACCCAAGGTAGGTTGGAATTGAGTGGGTGTTTCCTCCAGGTAGATAATGGAATCCGTGTCGAAGTAGAGAACGGTTTCCCCTAAGGCTTCCAGGGTGGCATAGAGTTTGAGCCGGGCATGGCAGGTGGTGAAGCAGGCCACAAAAATGTTGAGGTTGGGTGAAACGCGGATGTCCTCTTTTTGATTTTGGTAGTGCACCTCCACCATGTCGTCATTGATGACCGAGACGTGACGGATGTCCAAGACATCGGTATCCAGGAAACGATGAAAGGCCTGTGGATCATCAAAGGCTCGAATTTGGGTCTTGTTGAGACGTTGACCAAACTTGCCCCACATGGAGTTGAGCATGAGTTTTGCTAGGGTACGCAGCCCCGGGTTGTACTTAATGTTGTTGTACTCTAACTGGATGCCTTCATGCTCCAAGTAGTTGTGGATGTAACGTTGCTTTTCTTCTTCTGTCATGTCATCCTTAGGCCACCCACTGGCTTCTTGTTTGATTTTGAGCCAGGTGTTGACATATTCAGCGAATAGGCCCTCACAGGTTTCTTCAAAATGCCAAGCTTCATAGATGTATTGAACTTGGTACCCCAATTCCACGGCTTTCACTAATTCGGGGCTGCACCAGGTACTGGTGAGGGCGCGTTGTTCGTCGGGGTGAGGGCAATGATAGGATCTGTCCAAAAGAGGTTTGGCCATTTCTTCTTTCACACAACGGGCACAGAGGGGAAAGAGTAGTTTGTCACCATGACGGTAAGGTAGCACGGGATGGTACAATTCACGGGGAGGCAGGATTTTGCATTGGATGAGGCCAAAGTACTGGTGGATGTCCGTGTGACCCGGTTGAGAATAGATGGTGGGATGTCCTTTGGGGTACACAGAGTTCTTGTTGACCCACGGGTACAAGGAGGTGACATCGATGTAGTGAATTTTTTGGCCGGGGGTGATATGATGGTAGAGTTTGATGGCATTGGTACGACCTCCACAGAAAGCCTCTCGCGGTTCAAGTGGTTGGATAAAGTTGAGTTCCCGGACAAAGGCGTGGATCTCTGGCTGGGTTTTTAGGAGGTGCTCCCATTCACATCCCCACATTTGAATGACATTGTACCCTCGTTCGGTAAGCTTTTGGACTTTGTCTTGGGTGGCGTCATAGAGGTCGTGCATCGTCAGATCATAGTTGCGGGGATGTTTTTCGTGGCGATGGGGATAACAGGTCGGGCATCCATGGGTGAAACAGCCTTGAAATTCGTAGACGGTGTGGGTGTGGGGGCAATAACCATCGACAAGGATGTGGGTCCCGGGGATCTTATACTCGCCTTGATTTCGGGCATGCTGAATGTACTGTGGGTCTGGATGGGCCAGTAGATCAGCGGGGGTAAGATCTTGGAGGGCGCGTTGACGTAGTTGGTGATCGCACCAGGTTAACCATTGAAGGGCTGGGAGGGAGTGGTTGATGTAGTTGTCTCTCCACCCCTTAGGACCGGCGGGTTCACTGGCAATACTGTTGGGGATCATCCGGTTCATACGTAAATCTCGATTACAAGCGGAGGCAATGGTGACGTGATCGAAGGGATTGAAGCCGGTCAAGTCTTCAAACAGGCGTTTGAAAGTCAGACATCCTTGTTTGAGGAGTCGTACATCGGAACTGCAATAGGCCAACAACTCTTGTTGAAAATGAAACACCACACCCTGGTCGCGTTGTTGTTGATGCCAGGTTTCAAAGGCTTGTCTTCCTTCGAGGGTCATGGTCTCAGGCATGTAGTGATCGCGTGAGGGGAGGATGCCCACGTACTGTTGATGGTCAGGTATGTTGAACTTGTGGGGGAAATACCCTTTGCAGAGTTCGGTCAAGCCAAAGGTTTTGGGAAACGCGGAGAGGGGCATCTGGAAGAAACTCATGGAATCGATGAACCGGATGCGGTCATGTTGGATCTCTAAGAGTTTACACCCGTTGCGGAGTTGTTGGACGATGCGGTTGTCCCCATAGTATTCTTGGATGATGAAGTACCCGTCGTACCCCTGGAAGTTATGAGCGATGACATTGACTTGTCTTGTGTCATAGTTGGTCAAGGTATCCAACCATTCCAGAAAGTCCCGGATACAAGTGGGACCTGGGAAAGGCTTGGGTTCCTCGTTGTCTTCGGTTTCGGCCACGACGAGATTGGCAAGGTGTTTTTCCTTGGGTTGCATGGCTTCGATATCAAAGAAGACGTGTAAGGGTGGCAGGTCGTCTTCCTCGTCCTCGGAGGAGGCAGGGGGTTCCGCGGCGGCGGCGGCGGCGGCACCTCGTTTGGTGCGAGGACCTTTTTGACGGGTTCTCTTTCTCTTCTTTTGGTCTTGAGGTTTAGGGGCTCTTTGTATAAAACAACGGTGGTGGTCGGCGTGAACGTACTGATGACAAGACGGGCAGTCTATGTGGAAACAACGGTGACGTTGAATGCGGGACAAGCCCACATTTTGTTGATAACAGTCCTTGCATCGGTGTCGTTGACAGCACACGGAGGTTTGGAGGCCCGTGGCGGGTTTGCCCGCATGGGTCTTGCTGGCATGGGCTTCCTTACACGCGGGTCCGAAAAAGTCCCGATGACACGACCCGCAACGTTGAGTGGCTTTCAGGTGTCGGGGGTACGCATATTGAAAGTCGGGACAATCTTTCTGTCGACAGGCTCCACACACCTTGGTCTTGGTGCATCGATGCAGTCCCTCATCGTTATAGGGTTTCCAACAATCCGCACACACATAACTGGACCCGAAAAATCCTGGCAATTTGGTGATGACATCATAATGGTCTTGGTTGTGCAACAGGATCAGTTGTTTGTCTTGAAGGGGTCCAAACGTCGTGATGTGGAACGATCGCTGTGCATCCACCAGGATGATCTGGTAACCTCTGAGGGAGGGAGCTTGACTGAATTGGGTCAAGGCGTCGTAGCCACAGGGACCGAAGGGCACCTGGGCTTCATTCTGAAGGTCCAGAGCGAAACGTCTCTGCAGCGGGCCGTACCCCTGGCGAATGGATGCCAATTTCGGGTGCTGGTCCACGCGAGCTTTGGCGACCACGAGGGCTCTGGCACAACAGAGTTCGTCATCATTTTGGATGCGGATGACCGATTTTTTCTTGGCCGTTAACATAGCCATGGTGGGATGGCCGGGTTTGCCACGACGGGGTCTGCCGGTACCTTGAGGCGCATGATGAACTTGCGTGATGGAGACTTGAAAGGAATCGTCCATTTCAAATTGTTCGTTGCTGTTGAGGGCTTGGGCTAAACGTTGGAACAGAGCTTCCACCCGTTCTGTGTCTCGACGCCATTCCCCTGCCCGTAATCCCCACCCCTGAAAATTATTGTGGAGGCGATCGGAGGCGATGGTAAAGTAGAGACGATCTTGATCGTGGAGGTCAGGCGTGGTGGTTAACACTTGATCGACGGCTCGACGTAATCCGTCTTGGAGAGCTTGGGTGATATTTTGGCCTGGCAGCAAGGTCCCCCTTTGACGTAACTGGGTCTTGAAATGACGTTCTTGTACCCCCATGCGATCACTCTTCCGATTCACAAAAGGTTCTAAGTCAAATTGAAAGGTAACGTGTTCAGCGGGATCCAATCCGCCCCCGCTTTGTTCGAAGTGGTCCAAGGCCTCTTGACAAATGTCGTCGTCACTGTCCGGCATCTCTTGGGTACAAATGAAACGTCCCACACAGGAAGGGGTGTCGTCGTCTTCACTTAAGTCCAATCCGAGCAAGGACAGGATCTCGCCTCTGGCGAGGCCACTTGGCCCCGCCACCTCGTCATCTTGAGAGGACATGATCAGATAAACTGACTGGCAATCGGGGTTTGTTTTTTATAGAGAACCAAAATGTCACGTGGGAGGGGAAGGAGCCAATCACTAAACAGGGTGCCCCCTAGAGAGGGGGTGCCCTAGGGAGGGGTGGGACGAGGAGGGGGGACCCCCCTCCCCCCTCTCTAATTAGGGTCCATGGGGCATCACGGGAACGAATAAGTCCCTATAAAAGAAATCGAATCGCCGGCGGAGTCATCTCAAAATGGAGTCTAGTCTAGAGAAGCTGTTGAACAAGTTTGAAACGTTTGAAGTGGATTTGAAAGTGAACGAGATTTTGAAGCAAGTCAAGGCGGACTTGGCGGTGTTCGGCAACGACGAAGACATCCGGGAGTTTGGGGAAGCGCTGCTTGAGGAAAGGAGGCAGAGGAGGCAGCTCGCCCAAGCAGCCCAAGCAGCACGCCACACGTACGTGCAACAGCACTGGAACCCGGGCTGCTACCCACAACTCAACACCGAGTGGTACATCCGGGGCCTCGACTTCTGTTGCGACTACTGGCGGTATGAGTTTAAGCGGCCAGCCACCCCTCCGCCAGCACCGCCCCCCTCGCCCGAGGTCACCCGTAAGCGAGGGCCTCCGCCGCAGCAACCGACAACGCACAACGTACCGACCAAACAACGACGACGATGACTCTGACCCAGACGACGTTGACGACAAGAAGGACGAGGACTATGACCCTGACGACGACGACGTTGACGACAAGAAGGACGAGGACTATGTCCCTGACGACAACGACCTTAACGACTCTGAACCAGACGAGGACTTGAACGACTATGTTCCCGACCCTGACGACGACGACGAAACGACAGAGTTACTGACAAAAGACGAACAACGACGGAGACGGAACGCCATCAAAAAAGCTAGGTACAATGCCCGCTACCCAGAGAAAGCCCGAGCGAGGAATATTCGCAAAAAAGCCAACTACCGACGCAAGTACCCTGAGAAAGTGTGTGCTTACAGAAAACGATACGTAGAACGATATCCGGATCGAGTGCAGGAGTCCAGAAGGCGTTATGAGGAGACGCATAAGGAGGAACGGCGTGCCGCCAAAAGACAATGGGCCCGAATCAACCGAGCACGTTGCACCGAAAGCGATCGACGGTATAAAGAGAAAAACAAGGAACGTATCAGACTCCGAGATCGAGCGTATCGTCAAAAGAATCGTGCACGAATATTGGCGTACAGTAGGATGTACAACAACAAAAGGAAGAAGGAGGTGCCTCGTCCCAAACCACTGCGGGTGGTATTGACTGATTGTAGGACGCAACCTTCTCTGGAAAGGTATTTGAATGACTTTTGTGCCTCCTTACCTTCTGTAGAAAGACAGAAAACGGAAGAGAAAATCAAAGCATTGGGGCCCTTGAAATTGACCATTCCCTTGAAGGACTTTATAAAATCCATACCAAAATCGTTTGAGAACTGGTCTTTTTGTGAATCATTTCTTGAGGATTATACTCTCACGGATATGGATTCGGGGGATGCGCAAGTCATGGACCCCTCTGACTTGGAGGACCTTTCGTTTTTGGAGGATTTATTGTCACCCTCGGAGACCATACAAGGCAGCGAACCCTCTGACTTGGAGGACGTTTCGTCTTTGTTGCAGGACCTATCGCCTGACGAGTGGACCGAGTTACTGAAGGATGTGGAGGACTCTTGTTCCTTTGATCTGGAGGCATTGGTGCCCCCCGAAGACCTCGTTCATGACATGTCACCCGACGAGGGGGTGGATTTAATGTATGATTTAGTCACATAAAACATGTTCGTTTCCGTATTTGGCAGAACATTCGTTTCCTTATTTTGACAGAACATGCCATTGTGACATTTGTGGTAGAACGATCAAAGAGACAGTGACATTTTTTTTTTACGTGGATCATATTTGTCTACATCACAAGGAGTTCTCCAGAATCCTGTTTGAGAATCCTGTTTTGAGACAGTACAATGAACTTGGTCACAAGGAGTTCCCCAGAATCCTATTTGAGACACGAACTATAGAGGACTACCGAACTGCAGAATAACAATATCAATCAGACATTGTCATTTATTTATTTGTCAACAAGGTATATAGGAGGTTCTACCTCAATGGGTTCTCCAGAATCCTGTTTGAGAATCCTGTTTTGGACACTACATCTTTGTTTTGGACACTACATCTTTGTTTTGAGACAGTACTAAGGAACCAATCAGACATTTTCATTTTTTTATTGACACAACATGTAACTGGGGGGGGGGGGTGTCATTATTAAAGTGTTTTTTTTTACAATTTTAAACGTTTCTTGGCTTGCATGATTTTTTTGACCACCCGTTCCGTCTTGGTTTTCTTGCCGGGTAATTTATCAATGGCTTGGATCATCTTGGTATCGGCTTTCCATTTGTCTTGCAAATTCTTGGCACGGCTGTAATCAATGTCGTGTTGTTTGGCAATCCGGTCCAAGCGATTTTTGCCGGGATCCCCACGTTTTAGACGTTTGGTTAAATGCGTCCCAGGGCCCATGTATTGATAGCCAGGCCAATGAAATTCTTTGCCGGTTTTAGCAATCCATTTTTGGACATCCAAGGCCCCTCCGCGTTGGGTGCGTTTCATACCCCTTCTCCTCCTCCTCCTCCTGTGGGTGGGCATCGTTTACTCACTGTCGTACTGCAAACGTCGTCGTCGGGGTGGTTTGCCTTTGGCCCAATCTTCCCAACCGGGTAAGGGTTTTAATGCTTGCACTTCACGGGAGATGCCTTTGCCTTTGCCTTTGCCTTTGCCTTTACCTTTACCACTCTCGGCTAACTTTTTTTCCAAGGCCTTGCGCTGTTCTCGAATGGCTTGTAAACGCGTCCGGGTATCCCCTCGACTGGTAGAAGGTCTCGGTTCTCTCGCGCCTTCCCTGGTAGCAGGGGTAATGGTGGGTTTGGGAGCCGACGGTCCTCCTTTTATCATGCGCTTCAACCATTGTTCCACGGGTCCGGTCACCAAATCCCCGGCCTCTTCTTCTTCGTCTTCGCCAGGAGGTGCACCCGGAGCCCCCACTCCTACACCTCCGGGAAATTGACGAATGCGTTTGGTTAACTTGATTAATTCTTGACTCAACGGTTTGGTTTGAGCATTGACCACGGCCGGGGGTAATTGGGGATTGGCCAACAAGACATGTTTTTGAGCGGCGAGCTTGGCGGCTTTGTTCAACAAGGCATTTTCGGTGAGTTCTCCTTTGTAATATTGAACGAGTTGTTCCAAATCCTTGTGGGGAATCATGTAGACTGCATCCATGGGGGTTGACTACACTCGGAGCAAAGTTCCCCGTCTTCTATTTGACGACAGCTCTCACAAAGACGGGTCTTTAAGATGTGCCTGTACTCTCGATACAACAGGTGATATTTATGCTTCCAATAATGACACTCGTCTTTCCACCGGTCGGTAGCCCGATTGGCCTCTTGTAACAGGGTGATCCATGTGGCCAGGGTTAACGGGTCGGTCGAGCACATTGACATAACACCTCGTGAAGTCCTTGAAACAAGCCGCGTCCTTTTTGTTGAACCAACCACGCACGCCGTTTTTTGACGGAATGTCGACGACGTCCCAAATTGCGTAGCACCCTTTTATAGGGTTGAAGTTTAGACAGCATGGGGGGTGTGACGGGAATCTTGTTTTTTAAAAAGTTCAAGACCAGTTCACTCACGGCATTGATTTGATCGGCATTGGCATGTTGTAACAACTCTTGACGTTTGGAACCATTGGCTTCTTGTAACATGGACCGTAAAAACGGTAATTGACGTCGAAGACGTTGCATCGTTTATCGGTGACGGCGACGATAGCGTTGATTGGCTTTTTGGATCGTGCGTTTTATACGTTTATCCGTTTCCAAGGCCACGGCTTTCCCTAATCCCGTCAGGGCAGGGACCAATAGATTTACAAAACCACCGCGTTGACGTCGTCGTCGTCGGCGTCTTCTCTTCAAGGATACCATGAGTGCGACAAGACACGTTGAAGGGCTTTGTTTTGTTTGATGAGGTCTTGCGTCTCTTTATAGCCTTGACGGGTATTGCGTTTCAAATCGGACCACCAACCCCCACCTCGTTGTCGTCGTCGTCGGTAATGTCGTACATTATCGGTAATGCCTTTTAAGGCTTGCCCGCCTAATTTGCCTAAAGCCAGTCCAAATCCAGGCGCGGGGCCTGAGAGAAACATACTCATGCCATGGGCAATTTTATCCACCAAACGGGGTTTGCGACGCATTAAAGCTCCTCCTCGTTGTTTCCTTTTTCTGCGTTGACGTCGAAGACGTTTCATTGGATACAGCACTTGTTAGGTTTTTTGGCATAGCCTTTGTCGATCAACCAACTGTTGTACCCTTTGGTACCCCCTCGTCTTTTATACGCTTGATATTGTTGTTTGTACCCCGATACCATCTTTCTCCCTTGGGTAGCACTCATTTGCGGTTTTTTCAAGGCTTTGACCAAATCACTTGTGATGTCATACCCCTTTTTCACGTCGACGAGCCAAGGTATGCCTTCTCCTTGCTGGGTTCTTCTTTTTGTTCGTCTTCTTCGGGGGGCCATGGTTCTAAGAGTGTCGGGCTGGGAGGGAGCGGCTTTTTATGGACCCAGTAGTCTTTGGGTTTCAAGGGACGAGGACATCCGTCTACATAGCATAGGGCTTCCAAAGGTTGGTACACAAAATGACGATGGTAATCTTGGACACATCGTTTGGGTAACGGAGGGGTGAAATCTACAATGGTGTCATCCAACGTTTGCATCTTGATTAAAAATCCTTCCAGGTCCTCCAAGGGGACACCCCTCACATAGGTTTTCAATTCGGTCAAGGCTTTGGCATAGGTGGTAAACGCAAATCGACTCATGGTCACTTTAAATCGGTATTGTTTAAAATCATTCCATCCTTTGACCACGGTGCCCACCGCCGCCAAACACGCTACCAACGTACTGTTGTCCAACAGGGGGCCGGCAATCATGCCCGCGGCCATCAGGAGTAACGCCATGCCATTGAACAAGGCATTGATACACTTGTAATGATTCAACATTTTGCGATAACACCACCATTGTTGATGGTAAAAGGCATACAAGGAATCCATCCGTTGTAACAATTCCGGTGGGAAGGGGATGCCAGGACGTCGAGATCCATTCAATAACGACACGGGGGTTTTCATCCTCACGGCGAGACCCGGGACGACGAGGTTTGTACGCTCGGGGCTCCTCCTTGTTTATAACTGGTCACAATGCTATTGGTCATGGTCACATTAGCAATTTCCCGTCCTTGGGCCAATTGTTCTTGATCTTGTAATAGCATCCGCAAACGTCGTTGTAAATCGGCTTGACGCAAGGTACGAGGTTGTCTACCAGACCCCCCAGACGATCCAGGAGTACTGGAGGCAGGGGAAGTGGGGAAAAGGCGTCGGCGTCGTCGTCCCCGTCGTCCACCACCACCACCACCTCCTCCACCACCACCTCCTCCACCACCACCTCCACCTCCTCCACCACCACCGCCAGCACCACCAGCACCACCAGCACCTCCGCCACCAGCACCACCAGCACCACCACCACCACCACCACCACGTCCACCGCCACGTCCACCGCCACGTCCCCCTCTAGTCCTGGGTCCACGGCGTCCCCTACCATTGCCACCACCACCACCACCACGGCCACCCCCATTACCCCCAGCCCCCGCGGCTGTTCGAGCACCCGCCGCCCGGGGTACGCTAGGAGGCGTCGCAGGCGTTCGAGCCCCAGAAGACTCCAGGGTGGTCTGGGGGCTTTGGAATGAGGGTGAATGGGATGCTTGACTTCCTACCCCCGCGGGGGAAGAGGCCTGTGCAGGGGGTACATCAGTCACATCGGGCCAACTCGCGATGACGTCGGCAGGGGGGATGGATTGCATAAACTCATAGAGGGGATCAGGGGGCATTTCCTCCATGGCCACGTCGATAAGGCCTTGGTCTCCCGAGAAATACAAATCTTGCCAAGCCCTTGGGGACATGACATTGCTGCTGGACGCCCCGACCCCGGCCGGGGCCACGGTATCGTACGATTGCGGAGGTTGACGGTCTTCATCGGCCATGGTTGCTCTTTTTCCGGTTCCAAAGGGGGTGTCGTGCCTTTATACTCGCTTTTGATAGGTGCGCGTCCATCCTTCGTCTTTTAACAGGTGACTCAACACACGTTGTTGATCGGAGGAGGCCGGGTGTAAATCTAACATCAAATAGCCATACGGACGTGTGGTGGCTTGATGAAACGTCTCCAAGGTGTCTTTCCAAGTGGTGGGAAACGATTGCAGCATGACATTGCGTACCCCTAATTGATCCCGGGGATTCTTGAACGCCACAATGTAATGCGCATTGCGGGATATACTTTTGGCATAGCGCCCCACGGGAAACATGTCTTGGCACAAGTAGAGCACCGTCACTCCTTGATGATGGGAATGTTTGGTGAATAAATCCAACACGCGTTTATCGTGACTCCCTTCATCCATTAAATCATCCAAGACCAGCACCCCCTGTCCTTGAGGAAACCATTGCACCAAGGCGTCATGATCGGGAATCCCTTCGTGAAACACTACCCCATGATCTTGCATGCCTTGAAATCGATCTTGCCACGCCCCATAACAATAATGCACTTCGGTCGGCGGGGTGTCAAACAACTCGGGGTTGTCTACCAAGAGTTTTTCCGTAAACACCGTTTTGCCACATCCCGAGGGTCCTACCACCAAGATAGAGGAGGGAGTATGAAAACGAAACGGTTTCCCCGTTTGCATGATGATGATACTACCCATTGAGAAAAAAAAAGGCACCTTTTTATTGGAATCGGTGGGACTCGAACCCACGCACGACCCTCCTCATGTATTCGAGGGGATCCAAAGGCTCTACCGACTGAGCTACGACTCCGACACTGTGTTCCAACAAACTTTTTTATTTAATCATTCCGTTGATGATACGGATGACAACAGAGTTGATACCATCGGGCTTCTTGGCCTACAATCAATTGTTGAACGCGTTGACCGGCTTGATGGTCATTGCTTACATAATCATGATCGGAAAACTCATTTAAAAAGTCTTGCAAGGTCCGTCCACGGGCTTTGGCTTTCAAGTACAACAAGGCGTAATCCCCACAACTCTTGCTTGAAATGGCTTGGAGGGACTTGCCATTGGTTACCACATACTTCCAATGTTTCCCCATCCAAGCTTGGAACGGGGCGGCTTGCACGTACGTGTCCATGGGCAAAGCATAACTGTCGAGGATTTCACACACGTTTCCCTCGGTCCACACCCCTAACCAATGTTGGCCGGGTTGATCGTGTGGGTCGGTGTTCACAATGTACCCTTGGGGTGGGGTCTTGACAGGTTTCTTGGGTAAACGATCACAGGCCACCGTTCCGTAAAACACAGGTTTCAAGTGGGGGTCGTCTCGGGCTAAATAATCCAATTGCACATTATTCAAGGCCACGTGTTCCATTTCTTCAGTGCTGGTAAATGTTGTACAACACGGCTCCGTTGCGGTCAATCTCCAGCAAGTTCTCAAATTCTCCATAGACGAGCACGGTTATATTGACCCCGGGGGCGGCTCCAAATTCCAAGACCAATTGTAAATCACCCGTTTGCTTGGGGTTGAGGTTTTGACTGTCAGCACAGCCATTGGCCACATTGTCAAACATGTACAAGGTACAATTTTTCGCTTGGCCCCAATCTCCTAGTTCTACCATATTGCCTTTCTTTTTACACCAAGCGCCACTGGCTTGCAGAAAACGGAAGTAGCCCAAGTTATCTCGGCTGCCATTGTTGTGCACTAACTGCAGGGTTTCATAAGGGTATTCTTCGCCTTTGACAATCTGTTTAATGGACGTCAGTCCAAATTTCTGGAAACAGAATGGATCTCGGGTCACATCTCCATTGAAGGCGCGGCTGTCCAGTAACCCCACAATCAATCGGTCCGGTATTCTGTTTTGAAACAGGTTGGGGATATCAAAGCGGACCAGGTTGTCTTGCATGGTGAAGGTCCGGATTTCACTGCGGACGGTCGGGTAAGATGCCACTTGGCCTTCATTGTGTCTTTTTTCAGATAAACTCTGGTAGATGGCGTCATTCAAACGCAGTTGGCAGAGATGAAACCGCAGTTTCACATCGCCTTCCATCAATCGACCTGCCAGAGCCACTCCATTGAAAAACAGGCTGGGGCCGTTGAAATGAAATTTCATCTTGATTTCGATGCCTGGCACTAACAATTTGCCGGTATGAAACACTTCCAAGTGGGGGGTAAACACCAGACTGTGGGTGACACCTCCTGCATACTTGGCGGTTTCGGCTACCATGGCGGTCAAGGCTCCTTTGTGATTGGCACTGAGATTGGTCCAGGCTGCATTAGGGGTACCAAAGTCTACGTTGGCAGCAGTCCATTGGGGTGGGAAATCCACTTGATTGAACCAGCCTTGGGGTCCTAACACGGTCTTGCCATCTTCTCGGTCAAAATTCAGCAAGCTTTCCAAGTACGCTTTGTAATGATAGGTGTCGGATTGAGGGCTGATCAACGTGCCATTCAACTGCAAGTCAATTTGTTTGATGATGGAATGGGCCAAATTGTTGACGGGCCACAAGTTTTCATCGGCCACCAAGTTGCCATTGGTACTTTTCTTCAATCTCAATTCCATGGTAAAGTAACTGCGTCCCAAATCCACAAAATCGTCTAATCCAGGAATGATGAATTCCATGGGATTGATGCCCGTGGTGGTGGGTTGAACGGTAACCATGCGATAGGCATTGATGCTAATGTCGGTCGGGGGCACCTTGAAAATCCGTAACGCCGGGTTGACGGTCCCTTCGGAACGCTCGTGAGCCGGGGCGGTTTGTGTACTCACGTCAGGCATGTTTAACGTCGTCGAGTGGTGGTACGTCGTCGCCGTGAGGGGTTTTTATACCGTCGTCGTCGTGCTAAATGTTGTCTCAAATCAAACCCGGGCAGTCTCATCACCTCGGGACTCAACCAACCGCCACGTTGTCGTCGCATCAGTTTCCAAAACGGATACAGTCCTCCCCATTGAGTCAACCCTCGATTACTGCGAATCCGTCGAGGTCGTGAATGCACGGGATCCATGTTCACACGCCCAAAATATCCCGCGCCCGTTTGGTTTGTTTGGGAAATAAGGCACTGGCAACCCGTACGGCGTCTTTCACGCTCTTATGACTCAACGCTTTCTTGGCTTGTTTGGTAATTTCCTTTTTAAGGGCGTCTTCGGCTTTGCGTTTGATCCCGCGTGTCAAACCCGTTGTCAAGCCTCTCTTGATATTACTAGGCAGTTTTAAAGGATTTCGCGTCCTTATAAGACCTTGGAACCCCCCACGCAACAGGTCCGTCGCCAACCCTTTGCCTTGTTGATCATACCACTCGTCGGTTCGAAATCGTGTCAAACTTCCCCCTCGCATGGTGTCTTCTTCTTCTTCACCAGGGATGCCTTTGGTTGTTTTTCACAGGGGGTTCGTCTCTTTTTATACTCACATGAGGCTGCACGTAAACGATTCCCCCGCATAGCGTTTTCGTTTTCCTTGTCGGATTTCCTCCATGCGTTTCAAATGCGATTTTCTGGCATTCTTTTTCGCCAACTTTTCTAGCCCTTTGGTGATGGACCAGGCCGTTTTAGGAATTCCCGCAATCACGGCATTGATCCCTTCCCCCGCTTGGGGAGGTTGTTTTCGGCGTCGTTGTCGTCGTCGTCGTCGTTTCGGAGGCATGATGATTGACTGGGGGTTCCTTCTCGACTCTCTTTTTTATGTCTTTTTGAAGTGCAAGGTGACAATGGTATGACCGTCACCAAACTTGACCAAGTCTCCTCCTCTACCAATCGTTTCGGCCACTTGAACGTGAATCATTTCCACCACCTCGTTACGAAGAGACATGTATTGAATGTGCAACGGTTCAAAGTACAGGGTGCCACGTGCTTGTCGCTTGTACTGGATTTCACGCAATAAATCGGTCACGCGATTGCCCACCATCGTGCTGCCGGCCACGTCCGAGTACACGTGCAAGGATCGTGTGGGTTCCCCCACCACCGTTCGAAACGCCACATTCAAGTTGGTGAAACGCCAATGACAACTCATACTCAATTGTAAATAATCCGGTAAAAACGAACGCACCGTCCAAAAGACCGCCTTGCTCTGATCGTCGTTGACATCGTTCCAATCGTTGTCAACGGCTGGTTTTGTCATGTTGGGGATTTGATCCCCGATGAATTCTTGTTGTAAGTTTGGTCCCAACGTCAATACAGTGTCAATTTGACGTAACCATCCCATCTTGAGTGCTAATTTGGTATAGATAGTCAGGGCTGGTGTTTTGTTGCCGCAATGACAGATATTGGTGTTGTCGATGAGCAGATCCTCGCCTTCCCAACGAAACTTGATGTAGGTGTGTTTGCCTTGATCGTTGACAAACCGACCCCCTTGAACGGCCAATTCCATACGTTGTTGTTCCAAGTGAGCAATGATGGCTTTCATGAAACTCACCCCATCCACCACCCAATCCAAATCTTTCACGTCATCGATGATGGTTCGCGCGGTGTCTACTCGCGAGGCCATTTCCCCGTCTTTTCCATCCGGTTTGGGATAGGTTTGATCCCAAGACGTCCCCATGACGTACCCATTTTTCTTCACCAACTCGTACAAATTGACGCGCGCATCCGGTAAGGAAATGGCACTCAACCCCACTTGCCATCCACCCCCTGTGAGTTGTAACGGTTTCGGTAAACGAATCTTGAAGTTATTGGCTTGGTTGTTGGGAAATTCCCGTCGATTGGAATGACTGGGTAACGTCACGTAGAACGACATCTTTGTCTGCTTCACACCACCACCTCCCTTTTAAAGTGGAGGGTCAGGAGGGTATGCCCTTCGCCAAATTGGGCGAGATCCCCATTGATTTCGGCCATTTGCGTTTCCACGATTTCCACCACTTCGTTGCGTACCGGGACATATTGAATATGACGCGGTTCAAAGTGCGTGGTTTCTTTGGGTTGGTACTTGATTTCTCGTAAGAGATCCGTGATGCGACCCCCTACCATACTACTGGTCCCTACATCACAATACACGTGCAAAGGACGCACCGAGGGAAATTCCAACGAGGGCCGAAAGGTCGCGTTCACATTCACAAACCGCCAATTACAGGTCATACTCAAGTTCATATAATCCCCATCCACTTTCCAAAAGGCGGGTTTATTGCTGCCATCCACGACATCCGACGGGGTAGGAATCGTGTCCGAATGAAATTCTTGTAGGATATTGGGTCCCAATCGATAGACTCCCGGCGACACTTGTTCAATCCATCCCATTCTCAAGGCCAAGGTTCTACCCCATTCCACGCGGGCCACTTGTCGTGTGTAATCCACATTGACGGTATTCAACACCAAATCCCCGTCGGAGGTCCATTCAAAGGTCGGGTACAATTTGACGCCATTGTTCTCTGCCCATTTGTTGAGGGGTTGGGTTTGTTTGGCACGGCTTTGCTCGTAACGGTACACCAGTTGATGAAACAAGTGCGATCCCGTCGACGAAGCCAATTCCTCTTTCATATCCCGACCGTAGGTAAAGAGTTCGCGACGTTGATGCCACCAGACATCGTTGCCTTGATCGTCTTTGTCATGCACCCGTTCGTGCCATCGTACATACAACAAAGGATGGGATTCGCCCACGCCTCCTTCTTCCGCCACCACCGGAATGGTGGGTAAGGATAAACTCGCCATGCCCACCATCCATCCGCGTCCCATAAATCGAATGGGTTTCGGCAACCGGTTTCGGAACAGATGGGCTTTGTTGCCCGGAAACTCCTTGGTACTCGCATGACTCATCAACGTCACGTAAAACGACGAATTGGGGACGAACGTCATTGTTTTTAGCGGCGTCGGCGTCGTTTGCGCGGTCGAAGGGATGTCACGTCACCACGAGCAATCCAACTATTGTACTTGTCGGGCCACCCTTTCCACTTGACCAACCAACGATCTTTTTGACGCTTAAGTACCTTTTCGATGCGAAATACGTCGGACACCTGGACTTTTTGTAAATCCTCTTCATAAAACGTGCCTTGGATGGGGGTGTCATCCCATTCGTGAATCTTATAGGTGGGCACGGGGCCCGGGATCACACGATGCACCACAAACACTTCTTCGGTCCAACCGGGGAGATAGCCTTTTTCAAAGGTACGATGAATCGTGTTGAGACGGACCCGATCCCCCACTTTGAATTGGGGTTTTTTCCGACCTTTCAATCGTTTGCTGTACAATCGTTTCCACACGGCTTCTTCGTTGTCCCACGTCACGTCTTCGGGGGGCATACCAATACTTCGATGACGGGTGGCATTGTACCCTTGCACCAACTGGGGTAAGACATTGTCAAAGCGTAAGGTGTTGGCCGTGGTCAAATAACGGTACAACCGTTCTTTCAAGGTGCGATTAAATCGTTCCACCACACTGGCTTTGGCATCCCCTTCGGTGGAAAAATGGTGGATGTCTTGCTCCTCCACCCATCGTTGAAAGGTCCGATTGTAAAATTCTTTCCCTCGATCCGTTTGCAATCGGTTGGGGTGTCGTCCTCCTTGTCTCACAATCTTCTCAAAGGCTTTCACGAGGGCCACCCCGGTTTTAGTTTTCAACGGCTGGACCCACGCGTACTTGGACAACACATCCACGACGGTCAATAAGTAGCGTATACCCCGATTATGTTTAGCCAACCGTTGCACTTCCACTAAATCCGCCGCCCATTGATCGTCCAACCCTCCCACGATCACGGGTAAGGTAGCAAAACGACGACGTCGTGGTTTATGCAAGGTGTAGCCCACATCCTGTTCCAAGACCTGTTGGGCTTTTTTCAACGGGAGGCCCTGGGCTTTGGCAAACCGTTGCACCCCACCTAAACTCCCCGGGGCGCTAGGATCGTGGTAACGGCTTAACCATTGTTGTGAGACCTTGCTTTTCTTCTTCGTGGACGAGACAGGGCGTTTGGTTCTCTTCAACTTTGTTGTTGTTGTTGACCAGCGTTGAGTTTTCTTTCGAGGGGCCATACGTTCTGGCATTCATCCCATAACGTCGATATGGTGGGGATGGTGTGGGGATGCGCCTTTTGAATGATTCGATACCATCGCCACGCCTCTGGGTGGGCTTTTAACCATAAAACAAACACCACCCATCGATACAGGTTGCGGTCGACGTGGGTTTCTTCAAAGATGTGGAGAGGGTGCGTGTCCTCGGGACAGGGAGGAATCGGGATCTTGGCCCCGGGTTGGTGATCATATAACACTTGGCACAGGGTTTGATGGCATTGCCAATCCACCAGGGACAACAGACCCTCCCACGCATAAGACATCCACACAGCAGACTCCATGGACTAAAATAAAAAATTTTATTCCTACTCCTTTTTTTAAACCATTAAAAGAGACCTAGACGATGACGACCACAGGCAACGGTCTCGAGATCTTTCTGCCAGTTCTCGACACTGTCACTGTACTTGGGGGGTGGTGGCGCGGGGGCCACCATCATTTCTTGACGGTTCTTGAGCTCTTGAATTTCTCGCAGCAATTGTTTCTCATAATCTGTCAGGGGGCGATCCTCTTTCCTGGGGGCTCGAGGAGGCGGGCCAGGGATGTCCACGCCACGCTTGGGATACCCTTGCGCATCCCGGGTAGACAAAGGAGATTCCGCTTGTTGGTCGGCTTTCTTGGGTGGGTTGTCATGAAACCAACTCCAGTACTTGGGACCCAAGGGTTGATCGGCCCATCGGAAGAAGCCACACGTTTTCTTGGAACAATTCAGAAACAAACGATCGGGGTTCTGGGTCGAATGGCTCTGTTGCAGCGTGGCGGGTTCACGGCAAAAGCACTGCAAACAAGTCCACATGTCCAACACTTCTGTATGAGGTTGACTATACACGGCTTTCATATACTCCAGGGCTTGATCTTGGCCACAAAACAGCAAACAGGGTTGCATGGGACATTTCACATACTTCCACCCCTTTTGAGATTCTCGGGCCTCCAAACGCACGTCATGGCAAGGGCATACCATATAGTCCACCTTTTCCTTGTTGTCTTTGATTTCATGATGGCCCACCTCATTGTCATACACGGTCATCAGAGTGAATTGGGGGGTAGATTGCTCCGCCATGTCATTCAATTCTTTCATCATCTCTTCCACCTCCGCTCGGGTATCTTCCACCACCTCCCCTACCACCGGATCACAGTCCACGGGCGTCATCGTTTGAATCGTCTTCTTCTTCTTCTTCCCCTCTGGGGGATGGGTTGTCTTTCTCTTCCGATCGTCTGACATCGTGCTCAGGATTTTTTTTCACCTGCCCCTGCCTTTTTATACCCATACCCCTACGCTGTCATTGGTCAGCTTGTTATAACCTTATAAGGACGTCTCCTCGTCCCATTGGTCAGCTTGTTATGACCTTATAAGGACCTCTTGTCTTCCCATTGGTCAGGTGTTCCTATTTAAGAGGGTCCCTTGCTCCCTACATCGTCATTCTCCCAAGCCATGCCCCCAGACATCATGATCGGAGAACAAGATCTCGGTGCCTTGGAACTGCAAGTGGGTCATGGCCATGTGGTCTACACAGGGGGAGCCAAAGGTACGGATGCCCTCGTGGAACAACATGCCAAACACTTTGGGATGCAACTCGAAGTCCTGGTCCCCCCGAACCATCCTCGAGCCACGTTCATCACCCCTTCTACGGTGGAAGTGCTGATGTTGGCCAACCCTCATCTTCACCAGGCAGCGGAGAAACTAGGCAAAAAAATGCCCAGTCACTTTTACACCCTGCAATTGCTGCAACGCAATTATTTATTGGCCAAGAAAGCTCATACCATCTATGCCTTTGGCATCTTGGAACCGGATAAGAAACGCGTGAAAGGGGGTACCGGTTGGACTGTGCAATTGGCCATGGATTTAGGCAAACCCGTCTACCTGTTTGACATTCCCAGTCAAACGTGGTACCGTTCGGACCATTACTACCAAGTCAACGAGAATGCCGCCACCCTGGTCACTGGCAGTCAATTTGTTCCTTGGGGCCCCAAAAAACCCACCCTTCATCAAAGCAGTGCCGTGGTAGGATCCCGGGACGTGGACGACAAAACCCGAGCCGAAATTCAAGCCTTGTTCAACCGCACCTTCTGTCTCCCCGAGAACATTGATCAATTACGTATGGAACTGGAAGACTTTCATTTGTAATGGTTTTAGTTTTTACTTTTGGAATTTGTACATAGGCCCTTTTTTTTTTTAGTTTTTATTTTTCCAATTGTAGTTTTTTTCCAATTGTACATAGGAACGCCTGCGTGGCAACAAGACAAACCACCCTTTGTAAAAAAAACATCCTTTTTAATTAAAATTTTAAAAAACTGACAACACTGGTTTTGCACTTGGTCATAAATAAATGTCTCTTGACTCACAGTTGTCTTGACTCACAATAAACTCAACAGGAATAAAAAAATGTTCAACTGTTCAAACAACGCCTTACGGCCTTCATGGCCTCCCTTTCCATCTCCTCCAGTCGTTTCAGTTCGTCCCTTTGGCGGACCACCTCCTCATAAAAATACCGAATGGCATCCCATTGGTCCTCTTTCTGGATCCGCGGCAGGTGGTCCGCCAAGTAGCCATTCACTTCTCTAAACTGGGCCAGAGTGATCGGCCACCACCTCTCCTCCATGGTGTACACGAGCCGAAAATGGATCCATGGGATGATGTCCTTCACGAGAGCTTTCTTTAACATCTTGTAGGTGATAGGGTGGAGTGGGAGACCATTCTCCGTCTCCACGAAACACATCAAAAACATACGCAGAAAGGCGGCCACGCGCTCCCGGGTCAGTCCCCGCCAAACTTGCTGCTGTTGTTCATGCATGCGTCTCGCATGACGGTCCAATGGGGTCTCCTCTGGTCGCACTCTCCTCCTCAGCGTCTCCTCACCTCCCACATTCATCTCGCTACCCAGGCACCCCAATACTCTTCTCGTTTCCGACATTTTTGGCTCACACAACAAACATAAGTCAACAAGGACCGGCTCAAAGCTAGGAATGGCGTCCTGTGGCCTCCCTTGGCTTATATACCCCCATTCGCGCAATGCCTCATGGTCTATCTAAGGAGGGGGGGGGAGGGGGGTCCCCCCTCCTCGTCCCCGTCCCCCTCCCAAAGTATCATGGGACCTCCTTCTCATTGGTTCCTTACCCTCTCACGGGACCCTTTGTTTCTCTATAAAAACCACCGTCCTATTTCATGTTTTCACACCCATCGATGATCCAGTCCACAATCCAGAAGCCCAACAAGTGGTTGATCCTTTCACCTCATGGCTCAATACAACCCAAACCTGGTGGCTCAAAACAGCGCATGTCTGTTCTGTTTGCGACCTGTCACCACTAATACCGTGATCAAATGCTGTGCTCAAAACAACGCATGTCTGCTCTGTTTGCAACCTGTCACCACTGATACCATATTGAGATGCTGTGGGCGATCTTGTCATATCAACTGTGCTCACAACTGTCACAAGCCATCCACAAAGCGACTTCCCATCTTCAATTGTCCAAGCTGCCTATCCACCTTTCCTCTTGCCGTCCTTAAAATCACCCCTTTTCAACCATGGAAAGAAGACGTGCAGTTTGCTGAGGAAGTCAGGGCCTTTTGGAAAGACAATCCTTTATGGTTTGCCCCTTGTTATGAAATCGAAAACCTTATCACGGAAGGATACTGGGGACAACTCCGACATGAGATTTATTATGACCGCTACAAAATCTACTTTCTGGGTCATACCAAAAGCGAAGTCATTCCAAACATGAGAAACTGTTTGGCACAACGAGGACCCCCAGTGATTCCATGCATAGGAATAAAACATCCAATGAAGCATCAGTGAGCGTCTCAACAGCGAAGGACACGCGCAACTCAACTATGATTTCATGCGGTGGGGACTCTCAACAGCGAAGGACACGCGCAACTCAACTATGATTTCATGCGGTGGGGACTCTCTATTGAACATTAAGGAACACTCAGGAAAACGTTCTTGTAAAAAAAAAACAAATTAATAAAAATTGTTTTTTATTCGTGTTGTTTTCAAAGGACTACCCCCTCTTCACCAAATTGGACTTTGGACTTTTGAGCCCGCGTTTTCTCCGCGGTTTTCACCCACCTTGAGCCCACGATTCTTTTTTCCCACTGGTCAGCGGTTTCCCATCTCAAACCACGTGACTTCCGGTTGTATGAGCCCGCGATCCCTTTTTCCACCTGGTCAGCGGTTTCCCATCTCAAACCATGTGACTTCCGGTTGTATGAGCCCGCGATCCCTTTTTCCACCTGGTCCGCGGTTTCCCACACCGGAAATGATATGACGTCATCCATTTTGCTCTCGACCAATCAGGAGCCAGGAAATCTGCCAAACGAGCCGAATGTACTACTCTTAATAAATTCAGTTCTTGACCGGTTACCGAATGGTCAACATGGTGGCAGCGAGTTAGTTGTTTAGCCCTCTTACGGCTTAGCGATTTAGTGTTTCAACAACCCGGTAGCGCACCTGCGAGTATGGCCACGAACACCCCGTTTCCGGAGTTCAAAACGACAGGAGATGACAAGCATGACATAGAAGTATTCATCGAAGATTTGACAGATTATTGTGTTATGCAAAATTGGTTCGATCCGTCGAAAGATACAGAAGCAGCGAAATGGACCAAGCCAGATAAAGCGATGGCCTGTCTCCGGGCAGCATTGTCCCCTGCGGCTAGAGCAGTGTACAGATACAGCTTGGGTCTTACCGAAGATGATCAGAAGAAGCCTCACATGGTTCTCAGTGCTCTGAGAGAATATTACGGTGCGAGCATCGGAGTCTCTGGGGAACGACAAAAGTTCCTTCGCTTGTTACAAAACGAAAACGAATCAATCGCTTCCTGGGAGACGCGAGTACGCAATCAATCAGCACAGTGTGAATATGAAAATTTCGGTGACGAGCTTACGAGAGACCAGTTCATCGCCGGTTTAACTTCTGAAGCCCTTCGTGTGAAATTAATTGGGAAAGGACACAGACATAGAGACACCGCACAAACAAAGGTCACATTACGAGAAGTTGTTGAAGTTGCTAAGGCTTTTGAAGCGGCTACATTCGCGAATAAGTTAATGAAAACTGCCAGAAACACGCAGGAAGAGCAGGTCAATTTTACGAGTAAATCAACATCTGCAAGTCAAGGCTCGGGGTCAATACCGCCATTGTGTTACTGGTGCCGCGGCAGTCATCAACAGCCCCGCCAACAGCATTGCCCAGCATTTGGCAAGAGATGCAACAGGTGCGGCATTACTGGTCATTTCGCCCGAGCTTGTAGAGGAGGAACAAGACGGCAAGGACGGTATCAGCAATCAAATTTTATCGAAGATGATACAGGCGAAGAAGCGTTCGCTGCGGACTGTGAAACAGTACCACAGCATGGAAGAAAATTCTTTGCCCACCTACACCTCATTCAAGGAAGGAAAACTAAAGTTGTAAAAGCACAGATTGACTCGGCATCCACGTGTAACACTATGCCCAGCAGTTTGTTAAACGAGTTATTTCCCGACGCACAGATTTCGAAGACCAGAAGTAAAATCAACACTTACGGAAGCGAAACCATGCGCCCAAAAGGCCAGGTTAGCCTCTGCTGTGATAGAAAAGGAAAGATACACATGATAGATTTCCTTGTGGTCGACCTGCCTTATAACAAGCCACCACTTCTCTGCGGGAAGGACGCACAAGCACTGGATTATTTGAAGATCTATGCCGACGAAACACACGCAGTTGAGGAAAAAACTCCACAAACGCTTCCACCACTAGGAAAGCTGACAAAGGAGGACGTTTTAGAACACTACTCGAACGTATTCAAGCCAGGCCGCGGAAAACCTCTTGGAACCCCCATGCACATCTCTCTTGATCCCAGTATTTCTCCTGTACACGCTCCAACGCGCCGAGTTCCTGTTGCAAAGTTGGAAAGAGTAAGCGAAGAGCTAAAGAGATTGTGCGATGAAGGCATCATAAGGCCGGTAACACAACCTACAGATTGGCTCTCCAACATTCTGGTGAAAGAAAAACTGAATGGCAAACTGCGTATATGCATTAACCCGAGCCAAACCATTAACAAGGCAATCAAAAGACCGAAGTACACAATACCAACGATCGAAGAGAAGCTTCCACTACTGACCAAGGCTAAAGTGTTCACTATTGTGGATGTGTCTGAGGCTTTCCATACCATAGTTTTGGATGACGAGTCGTCGCTACTCACAACGTTTCAGGGACCAAACGGGCGATATTGTTACAACCGCATGCCATTCGGGATAGCTTCCGGACCGGAGGAGTATCAGCGGCGGCAACATGAATTCTTAGACGGCCTTCGTGGGGTAATCAACATTGCTGATGACATCTGCGTATTTGGATGTGGAGACACAAAGGAGGAAGCAGATATAGATCACGACAGAAATCTGACAAACTTGCTAGAGAAGTGCAGCAAATATGACCTACGACTCTCTGCTAAGAAACTTAAATTCAAATCTCCCTCTGTTACTTTCATGGGACATAAACTAACCGACAATGGAGTAGAACCTGATCCAGACAAAGTGGCTGCAATCACAGGGATGCCAAAGCCAACTGACAAAGCAGGAGTGCTGCGTTTTCTCGGTATGTGCCAGTATCTAAGCAAGTTCTGTCACAACTTATCCGAAACAGTCCTTCCACTCAGAGACTTGACGAAGGAGGACTCTGTATTTTTATGGTCAAACAATCATGAAAATGCATTTAACCCAGCAAAGGATCTCATTGCTTCGACAACCGCCCTACGATACTACGACGCAACCCTTCCAGTAACACTTCAAGTGGACGCATCTGAAGACGCCATCGGTGGTGTATTACTACAAAATGATCAGCCTGTCTGTTTTACTTCGCATACGCTCAACAGCACGGAAAAGAACTACGCCCAGATCGAGAAGGAGTGCCTTGCTATTGTGTCTTGCATGGATAAGTGGCATCAGTACTTGTACGGCAAGCAGACATAACGGTCCACACGGATCACCAGCCTTTAGAGACAATATTTAAGAAGCCACTCAGCAAAGCCCCTCGCAGGTTGCAAAGAATGATGCTAAAATTGCAGAAATATCAGTTCACAGTCCGGTACAAGAAGGGGAAAGAGCTGTACGTAGCGGACACTCTCTCGCGCGCGGCCGCGCGGCCGTCACGCGCGACCGTCACCGATCCTGATCACACCTTTGCTGACAAGCAGAAATGTGAAGTCTTTCGATTGGAATTGGAGGAAATGGATCTCACACCAAATCGGGTTACAGCCGACACACTAAAAAGGATAAGACAAGAAACCGCCAAAGATCCTGTCCTAACAGCTCTACAAACAGTGGTAACGAGTGGTTGGCCCTCAGAAAGGAAGGAAGCACCAGAGGAACTCAGAGTTTACTGGAACTTCAGAGACGAGTTGTCAGTTTATGATGATGTTCTCTACAAATCTCATCAAGTCATTGTCCCAGCTTCTCTACGACCTGAGATGCTACGAAAAATACATAAAGCGCACCAAGGGGCAGACAGTAGCATAAGACGAGCACGTGAGTCTCTTTTTTGGCCAGGAATGCAGGCAGCTATCAGAGAGACATGTTTATCGTGTGGAATTTGTTCCCAATACCTAAGCGAGCGACCTCAAGAACCAATGAAATCTTATGAAATTCCCAACCGACCATGGTCGAGAGTAAGTGCAGATATTTTTCAGCTGGCCGGAAATAACTATCTTGTTATGGTCGACCACTATAGCGACTTCTTTGAACTAGACTGTCTCAGAAACACAACAGCAAGCACGGTCATTCGAGCCATGAAGAGGAACTTCGCTCGACACGGAATTCCAGACGAATGCATAACCGACAATGGCCCACAGTTTGACAGCCACGAGTATTCAAGCTTTGCTCGAGAATACGGATTTACTATGATTAAGTCGTCACCTTACTGCAGCCGGGCAAACGGAAAAGCTGAATCAGCGGTCAAGATTGCAAAGAATATTCTAAAGAAGTCCCGCCACGAGGATCCCTATCTGGCACTCTTAGCATATCGTAACACACCCCAACAGGGATACAGTTACTCACCAGCACAACGGCTGATGTCCAGAAGACTTAACGACATCATACCTACTGCTCCGAGCCAACTTGTTCCGCAGGCAGCGTCGCCAAGTTTGGTACAGCAAAACATTGCAGATAGGAGACGAAAAGCAAAGGCCCAGTACGATAAGAGAGCATCGGCGCCGCTTAAAGAGTTCTCAAAGGGAGAAAAGGTATATGTGAAGCCTAGGCCCACGAACAGGCAACAACCATGGATCTTTGGGGAGGTAATTGGAAAACCCGCACCAAGGGCCTGCCTTGTGAACACACCAATGGGACCAGTCCGGCGAAACCACGCACAAATAAGGGAGGCGAAGGTGGAACCACCTGACAGTTGTGACCGCTTTGAAACTGCATCTATACCCTCGGAAAGTGGACCAACAGAACAAATGGATCAGTCAACACCCACGACACTAATGGAATCAGAACGCGTGCCACTGGCAGAGCCTACCGCGCCCCGACGTTCAACAAGGGAACGCAGACTTCCTGCAAGGTTTAATAGTCCGGCGGATATGTGAAAGTGTTGTGCACTTTATGATAAAAGCATGAAACTTGGCACACTAATACTATAATTCATGGGGAACATTTCAAAGATTATAGGCAACCTGGAAGTGGCCTTTGTCAGGGGGGACGGGACATTTTTCAAAATGGCCGCCGGGCAGATTTATTGCTACAACAACATTGAACAAAACAACTTGGTACAGCGTCAAACTGCCAATTTAATGATACATACTTATTGATCTAATACCAAAAAAACGACGTTTGCTATCAAAATTGCTTTAAAAGTGTTTCTAAGAATTACAGAGGTCATTTCGCAGCAAAAATTGTGATTTCAATATAGTCATTTCAAAGAAGCCCCGATATTGACTGAATGACTGTTCTGTCGTGAGCTAATAGGATACAACAATTAAACGTATATGGCCAAACAAGTGTCCCTTTCATTCAAGGCGCTTACAACCACCACATCTGCACAACATTGTACACGGCAGATTTTCTTTAGCACATCTGTACCGCCCTTTGCATCCTTTAGTGCATCCACACTTGACTACAGCACGGCAGGCTGCACCAGCAGGAGGCAGGTCCACCCACTTCACCTCCCACTGAGAAGAATCATTTTGGCGCCTCCAGCCGAATTCGTCTGGGCTAGGTAGCTGTGGTTCTTTAAGGAGAGCCTGACCCCACACATGACCAGCCTGATATCCTGTTCGAAGGACGTGCTGACGTAGGGCATCCTTTGTTGGTGGAATGTTCTCTATCTCCCTGCCTTTCTGTGTGAACAAAGTTTGTCTTGCCTTGTTAACACTGCTATCAGAACTTTCTTTGTCATACATCTGAATGACGAATCTCTCGATGGTAGGAAGGATCTCATCTATGTGTGCTTCTGTTGGTGTTTGAGCAAGTGTTAGTAGAGCGGGCGTGACATCACTGAACTTATTCCACACCGACCATGCTGTACGCTTTCCTCTTCCTGCAAAACCTGACGTAGTGTCGCACCCGGTGAGTGCAGGGAAAGCAGGTAATGCGTCGCACTTGACACTGCCCAATTGTCGCGCCATGAGAGTTGCATCTAGGTACCGGGATGTCTTTCCTGTTCCAAATGACACAATTAACTGTTCACATGCCAGTTTGTTAGCGGTACTGACAGCGAGAACAACAACATCTGTGTCAACAGTCCTAACCAAGATTCTTTTGAATCCTTGTTTGGCACCATCTGCGGCATGCAGTAGCATCCGTGTGTCCGCCTCTTCGTGCGTGCAAGGCGAAAGCCCCTGTTCGTTAACTACCTCCGAGCAGCGAAGCTCTTTTCCTCTAGTCATCACCACCACACCAGGAAAAGTCTCCGCTGTTACGTTGTCGCTGAGAAGATTAAAGAGCTCTGTTTTGTTTCCGTCTTCTCGCAGAAACTGATGCCAGTTTTTAGGAAGTTTCTTTCTTCCTTCCACTCTGATGCGCACACCCGTTCCCCTCTTCATCCTTGTGGCCGCCTTGAGACTCGCATCTCTGTAGTCATCAAACACTACATCGACTCGTTGAACAGATTTCGTGAACTGACTTCGTATGTATGTCATAAATTCACTGACATACTCTGCGAATGTATTGGACTTGGCAGGTTTAATCATGTTGACTATTACTGCACCATCGAGAACAATCATGTCCACTTCAGGAACTAAGTTGTTCGCTTCGTCAGTTTGTGGCAGGAGATCTTCCAGGCATGGAAGTAGGTCAGACTTTGTAACTGATCTCAACTTGCCGTAGTCAGATATTGAAGGTGGCCACGACTGGTTTTCATGTTGGAAAAACTCTTCAAGGTCAGCATCGCGCACTTGACTGGCGATATATAAAGTTGCGAACAAATGCCGGTCCCTTTTCATTGACAGACGCTGCTCCTGTGTGCGGGTTTTTGCTTTATCAGGACGCCAGCTGAATAAACTCAAATTGTTCTTTGGTATTCTGTCACTGAGTGGAGTCGTGCGTTCTACTAATCGCCTGCTAAAGAACTCGTTGCATTGACGTTTGCCAATCTCTAGCAAATTGCGGACAGAATTGTGGACTGCTGCATCCATTACCTCACGAGTATCAAGAACTAAGAGATCACCACTAGTATCAGAGAATGGGTTGCCCATATTGTCCATGATTTCAACCAAAGCCTTCACATTCTTGAGGAACGATGCTTGTATTGCTAAGAAAAAGAAAAAAAATATGATGTCATCGTTGTGGAATTATCATATTGATTCCTGTTAATATATACCTTAAAAGCTATTATAAAATATTTTAAAAACTGTTTTTAGTTTCTTGTATTTCAGCGGTAACGACAGACTGGAGATATCCAAAAACGGTGAAAATATTAGGAAAAAAATTGATAAGTTAAATCAAATCACCTGGCTGGTCCTCGTGGTGATGAAGCTGTGAAACTGTTTCCTTCTTGTCCAATACGGTGCGAAATTCGCCAATAATCCTCGCCATCTCAGGTCCAGACACCATCCATCGCAGTAGTGCCGATGGGTTCTCGGTTAGGCCCACTGCTCCTCCATCTCCTTTCACGCAGGCGTTGTTCTGCTCATGGCTTTCATCTATAGCCATCCTAGAGAATGCTCGTTGTGTCTTGTTAACGGTGAACTTTCCCTTGCAAAATGCTTCAAAAATTCTGGGGTGTTTCTCGCGAAGAATAACCATGTCACGCAGGTGAATGGCACTCGCACGAGCGTAGTTGTAGTGGTCAAGAGAATGGAACAGCCACTGAAGCATTGTCAAAGCTTCTACATACAAAAGGAAGTTGCCTTCGTGGATTGATCTGTCCCAGGTCAGTACTTCCAACTCAATACTCAGCACAAGCTGCCAGAAATGGAACTGTGGACTTTGAAGGGCTCTCTGTTCGCACCATTCTTCGAACGATTCACTGCTACATCCTAGCTGATTCGTTTGCCACTCAACGTACGATGCCTGTCGAAGCTTATAGAGAGCGCAGGCTGTAATCTGGTGTGCACGGGCGGTTCTCTTGACATGCGCAACTTTCAGGAACGAATTCGAAGTTCCTGCTGTCGCTATTTCAGCTTGCACTAGTGCTGACGTCCAGCCACTGCCATCCAAAAAATCTCCAAGTGCCTTTAGCAATGTCATCTTGATGTGTAGGCCACCCAACATTACTACAAATGACTCCTCCCCATATTCTTCTGGCCACATCCACTGGATTTGCTTTGCAATCTTGAAAAGCGGTTGATCAAATGTGATCACGGGAATTTGTCCAGGATTAAGAACTGCCACAGCCTTTTTCACCACATTCATGGAATGTCGAATCATCGCTACTGACTTCGAGTCATTCGGGAAAAGAGGGAGAAGGGCGCTGACTGCTGCAGGGCCAAGAATGGGGGTCTCTTCTAGTTGTTGCCTTCTTGAGTGGTATGCTGCCCAGGATATGTGCAAATCCTTACCACTGGTACTGTCATAATTACCTTCATCGATAATCTTGCTGAGATGATCGCACCAGTCATTCTCTTCTGCTACAGCATTATTCATCAGACTGCAGCTGGGTTGTTTCAGTCCACAAACTTCTGGAACAGGAGGCTCGTCCTTTGCAACAGAAGCTGCCGGTACAAGTGTATAGCTGTCCGGTAGTTTTGAAACTTTCTTGCCAGACCTGGAGATAGAAACGCGTGTTTGCTCTGTTCCACGATTTTCAGTGTCGGGATGCTGGAACAGTGATATACCTGTTCCATGGAAGGATCCATGTGCACTAGTTGCTGTTGGATCATGATCGATATTATCGACTGCTGATGTCGTGAACACACCAATGTTCAGTGTAGGTGGGCAAACAGTTCCAACTGTCTCGAAGTGGCTAATAGCAGAGTTACCAAGGTCTGCAGACAATCCTAGGACACGGTCATATGAAACAGATAATCCCAGCTTGTAAAGTGTATCCACTAGATCTTTTGATCTTGTTTTTGTGTGTACTAATGCACCGAGAAATAATGGCAGTGGCGTCTCTCGTTGTTCGAAGTGCCTGGTGTTTGAAGATGGTTGTTGACGCCGGCGCACACAACTGTTATACGTTATCAATTGCGAAAGAGACAGAGCAGGTTGTGACAAGTAGCTAGCGTTGTCCTTTATGCTTGTACCATACAAGATCATTGAAATAAGCATCAGCAAAGATTGAGGAACCGAATTTTCCTGGCAATCTTCTGTGAATGAACCACTGAATGGTTCACATTTTTTTCTCAGCATGTCCTGGCGAATAATGTTTGCGGCACGAGAAAGGAGCACAGCTTCACTCTCATCGCCAAGTTGACACGAGCTTCTTAGAGATTTTCCTACGTTTTCACTGGCCACAAACAATACATTTCGACCTTCATTGTATGCTTCCAATTGAGGAATGTAGCTGAGAATTTTCTCTTTTAATCTCGTAGAGTGAACTACTGAGGGGTCCCCTCCAAGCTGATCCACTCTGTCAACGTAAAGTTTCTTTAATTCCGATAGTTGGAAAACAGGGGTGGTATCTTTGTCCTCAAGAGCATCTTGTATATATGAAATAAGTTCAGCAAATGCTGCGCTCTTGGCCGTGTTCGTGTCGTCTTGATCATGTGATGTACCTGCTCTATCCCTATCTCTGTTGTACAATGACACTAGGCATTGGGTGTGATATTCTGCCCCCTTCGCGATTAAATCTCTTTCATTGAGCTTCGCTATTAAACGCTGGTCTTGCACATTTACTGCACACTGGCGCACTCGAGTGTCAAGGTCCAGTGTTGAGGCTTTATGGAGTGGTTTTGAATCTGTTGCAGGTTCGTCACAAAAGAAACAAATATCAGCGGCTTCATCTTTTCGGAAGAGGTTTTGACGAGTATATTTTTTCTTTGCTCCAGGAGAAATTTCTTCATCTGCACTCGTCTTCCGTTTGGTAGCACGTTGGAGTTCATTTTTGTTGAATTTGAGACTGCACGTTGTATGGAATTTCGCCCTCCTGCTTACGAATGTTTGCTCCAGCCCATCGCCATCGTTCATGCGAGTAAGATTGACATCGTCCGGCAAACAACCAAGGTCATAGAATGCTTGTAACGTTTCAGCGATAGTTTTATAACCAGCTCCTCTAAATCTATCGGCATAGTCGGCTGGACACACGAGTTTCTTGCCGGTGTCTTCTTGTCAGAAGATGCACTTACTCCATTCCAAGGGCGTGTCGCTTTTATTACTTAGGGAACTGGTAATGTCACTGCTTGAGACAATTCTAAACGGCTTCATTTTGTTTAGAAGCGGATTAGATAAGCCATCGTAATATTTTGAACGGCATCGAAAACAAGGCAGCAACGTGGCACACAGAAGAAAACAATAGACCTGATTACCTGGTACAATATATGCACGTGAAAATACAATTTGCATTCACACTTGAAAAACAAAAAACAAAACAATAACTTTCTCAAACATTTTTCGGCGATTCCTTTTTTTGATGGCGGCGATTATTGCAAACGTGTGTTTTTAACATTTTGCTCTTGCACAGTATACGTACTTAAAAACAGTATTGAAACAAGTTAAAATAAGTTTTTTAAGAGGAACTTAAAAAAGGGAACAGTTGCAAGATATTATGATAAAATGTTTGTGGATGAATTCATTCGAAAATCTAATTTGCATAAATTCACCCCAAAATGACAGTAATTTCCAGAAAAAAATGCAAAAGTTTATTTTCACACAATTTTAAAAACTCTGGACCTACTTTAAAGAGTGACCAGCCTCAAAAATAGTTATTTAACCTTTCATTGAGTAATTTTGCACCATGCTGTCATAAAAAAGATTCTGGCTGGCGGCCATTTTGAAAAATGGCTCTCCCCCCCGGAAAAGGTCATATCCAGGTTGCCTATAATCTTTAAAATATTCCTCATGATTTATAGTATTTGTGTGCCAAGTTTTATGTTTTTATCATAAAGTGCACGATTAGTTCTTAAAATGACACTTATCCGCCGGAAGACTATGTTATGTAAAGAACAGTACAGCATAGACTGCCTAAAGCACATTAGAAACTGCCTTAAAGAATTAATGACCATTTACGCGAAGGAAAATCAGTGAACTAAAAAACACATGATGTGCAACGCTGTAATGGGCTTTCTTTGTTTTTGTTTGTTTTCCCTTAGCTTTGAAAAGGGGAAAGGTGTTGCACAATGCAGTAATAATATTCATTCGCACCTTATCATGTAATAATTACACGCACTTATATCTTAATTGCATTGCCACGCACATATGCAGATAACATGTATTTAAACTTGTAGCTACTTAATAAATTCAGTTCTTGACCGGTTACCGAATGGTCAACAGTATTAGGGCTTCCGAAGGCTTATCGAAGAAACACGAGTGTTTAAGCCAAGAATATTTTATTATGCAAATTATGGATATAAAAATTAAGAAGCTATTGTTAACTCTCCAGAAACAAACAATAGGTTGCATGCAATCTAAAAAAATTGTGTGTTTTCCGTGGAAAATAAACGAAAGAAAAAAGCATTGGTGCTGAACCAATTAACATTTATACCACACACAAAACAGAACGAGAATTTTACTATCGAAATTTTCAAAGCGGATTTTTCCGCTTAAACGTAGAATTAAACACGAAAACCAAAAAGAACGACGAAATCGAACTCTTTTATTATTTTCTAGTCTGTGGAGCAGTGTATATATACACAGAAAAAACTTCACGGAGTTCCACTTACGAAAGACCCAGCTGTTGATGAATATTGGACACAAAGTTGTTGATGTTGATAAATATTCGAGATAGAGATAGAAACAGTATTTTATTTTCGTTTTGTTTTGCTGGAAAAATTCTAAAAAGTTGCAATTAACGTTTCAACTAACAGATAAAGAATAAAAAGAACGGTACAGATACAACAAGCGAGCGCTCAACGCATTTATTATTATTGTTATTATGAAAATTTTTATTTAGCAATACTTAAAATGCACAATATTTCCTGCCACACGATTAAACGCACGAGCAATCATTGATGCATGAACCAAAGATTTTATACTGCAGAGCTCACTCATGAATATTTCGCGCAATGTCGCTATCATTCGTCGCACTTCGTGCATACGCTTTAAATAAATGAATACTGATGATCTAGTCTCTCACCCGCGGCCTTAAATCAATCAATCGAAATTCGTAGCTTAGCTGTCGAAATGTTTGAATTTTAACAAACCTTGTAACTTTAAGGATACCTTTTTTAAAACGCTATATATAAATCTGGTGAATGTACCCAACTGCTTTCAGTGTCGGCGAAAAGTGAAGAGGAAGCTTTTTGGCGATGTAGCAGCTGTCGTAAGGTCTTCCACGATTAGTCCGCTAAACAATAGAACAAACAAAAGAAACAAAGAACGAGGCGTAAAAACAATAGAGCTGCTACATATAGCGGTCCAATGAAAATACAAGCTTTTGAGAGGTGCTACACTACCGGCGCTTTTTTCTAGTGGAAAATTTTCAACGAAGGATGTCCCCATAAAGGTGTACTTTTTGACGAAATCGACACAAACTGTGGCGTTGTGAACAGGGAATTTTTGTATGCCTTATGACCTATTTGTTAAAGAGCCAGTGTCACCCAAAGTGCTTTGCGCGCTTGTGTTTTTGTTTTGAAACAGCTTTTTGCGTTTGGCTGGCGCGTTTGCCAGACTTTTCGCAAATTATACCGTGAAAACTGGCCTTTCAGCGAGCTGATATGTACAATAGTAACCTCTGAACCGATGGATTGATCGATCGATCGATCTCGATGTACGTAAATGAATTTGTAGTCAACGCGTATGGAGCTATTATAACAACCGATCGATTGATCGATCGATCGATCTCGATGTACGTAAAACCAGAGCAGCCACTTCCACTCGATATAAAAATAAAACAAAAACAAGTTGTAAGAATATTGACGTCTTCATCGCTAGATGTCACTGGAGAAAACTACTCAAGATCTGACTTCGCAGCAGGAGCCATAATCGGGGATGGAGACCGTAAGCGCGGGGTCCACGCGGCCCCATCGAAAAAGACAAATGTGCTATTTTTAGAAAAAATTGCGCCACCCTCAACGTCATAAATGCGCGTGGCTACACGCAAATTTGTGTACAACGAGGGCGTGCTGGATATGACCAAGATGGTTATAATTATTTGATATCCGGTATGCCCGAGTACACAATTGTTTTTATTATTAAAAGCGCAATCACTAATTGCTATAAAATCAAGAAAGAGAAAAAAGAGAGAGAAACTCCGAGATAAAAGGGAACAAGAATCGATCGCGATCACATGACTGACCGAAAAAGGCGCCAAAACCTTGCGAAGTGTTGCAGCGTTTCTTTGCGGAGCTGAATGAATCAATGAAACTGCTCCGAAGTGAACGTACAAGCACAAGGTCTGGGAAAAATCTCCCAATTATGGACTCTAATTTTCAGAGCCCATAATTGATTTTTCAGTTTTTCCTGAAAATTGTTGTAATCGTCGTTCAAAGCGCATTGAAGCTGTACGATCTCACCGTTATGGCTGCGGGAGTTCAAATGAACGAGTTTGAAATCGCTCCGTTCGCACAACGCTGACAACGGAGCCATCATGTGTTTGTTTGATCGAACTGAAGACAGGATTAATAATTAAACTTGAACGATAATTACTATGCAGCTCACGGAAACAAGACTACGGAGGTGAGGAACATTAGAATTCACCATCTTACTTTTTAAACGCAAACCACAAAACGCAGTTTTTCTTAGTTTAGAGCCCGCCGACGGAATGGTAAAAATAACACTCAAACAACTGTGAAAGCAATTCAACGTATTTTACATGGCATCCGACTTGCGTCTAAATGTCTGGAGCTGCTCAAGGGAACACAGATAGAGCCACAACGAGTACAGGTAAACCAGTGTCAATTCTGTGTGGTATAGCCAAAAAATGTCGCCTTTTCTGGTACTGGATTTGTTCAATGCTTGTCGTTCAGACTGTTGCATGATTTTTGTACTGACTCGCCATAAAAAGTGTGACAATTTTTATTAAATGCTTCTTTCCAATTTTACTGTGCTTTATTTTGTCTTGTCTCGATATTTCGGAGTCAAAGCCTTCCGTATGAAATCTGCTGTTTGTGAAATTTTAAGAACAAGTGATTGACTGGACGATGAAAGAAATTGTAAACAAAGCGCTAAATGCTTAAAATTCTATTTCTACAGTTTCTTTTCGTCCTAAGAAATCAAGCACTCTGAAACAACTTAGATTTGTGTCTCAGTGACGTTCAGTCGTAATTTCTTCTTAATTTTGCTTCGATACAAAGTGATTTTTCTCGCCGGGTTGCTGGCAGAGAAAAATAATTAAGCTCACTCTGTCGTTGAAACCCTTGCCACATCCACTGCGCTATGTATCCCTTCTAGGTTCGTAAATTGCCCAGAAAGTAATATTAAGTACTAGGGCAGCATGGAGTTTCACTTCATCTTTCTCCTTCTCATCGGCGGAAGTAGTTTTTTTTCTCTTGGTGTTTTTCCAGTTCTCTATTTTGTCGACGATTGATAACGCACCACGAGAGCATTTGATGGAAAACAAGGCGCGCTTTTCACTATTCTTGGTCTTCATTATAAACATTTCGGCCATTTCGGTAAAGGCGGGCATTATTTCAGAAAACATACGCTGAGAAATCTCGACAGACATTTTCTTTGCTGACTCGGTATTTGAATATATGTTACTATTTTTCTTGCAGTGAAAAAAGTGACAACGATCAGTGCGTTACTTTTCTTCAGTACGTGCTTGGAAAATCATTTTACAGTCTTTGCGGCTGCCCTTCAATCTCTGTACGTCTTCAGAGGAAATATATATTCGAGATGTATTTTCCCTTTTTCTGCCTGATTCGCCTTCAATTGATTTTTTCGTAGTTCGACGCCATTTTTGCCCGTAAAACGTTTCTTCCGTCTAACGGGGAAATCCTCGTCCGACATGTCCGACACATCTTCGCCACAGGTTTTTTCAAAAATATTCTCACTGCCATCATCGGAATCACTTGTATAATCCTCATATCCAGAGTCACTATCAGAGTCACTGCCTCAACTTAGGAAGTGACACTGATGACAGAAATTGAATTTATTCATCTCCAACAAAGGTAATTTCCGACGCCATTTTGTTTGTTTTTCTCTACGCGGAGTCCTCGCAACACACACGCGCGTGTGTCTCGCGCGATGGCGCAATTTTTTCTAAAAATAGCACATTTGTCTTTTTCGATGGGGCCAACGCCAATACTGAAAATGGCAGTTAGTTACGGTCTCCATCCCCGATTATGGCTCCTGCTTCGCAGTCAATACGTGTACATGTACAGGTATATCTTACAGTCTGATCGATTGATCGCGCGATCGCAAAACCAGAATAGTTACTTACACTTTTTGTAAACATAAACAGAACGTGAACACAAGGAATAATTAAGCAAAACACCACAAGCTCATGACCATAAGCATTATTTTGGAGCAGGCCCGTAGCTACTGTTATTTTGTGGCAAATTAACGTTCCTTCTGTTTTCATCCGGCAAGGAACGAAGCACTATTTCGGCCAACGCAGTGTCAGTACTGTTGCTGAAACCCAGATGTTTTTCTTTCTCTCCGCTACTGACGGACGGACTCCTTCAGCCGTACAACTTTGGCAGAGCGCGGAAGACTCGCCCTTCGCCTCAGCTTTCCTGAACCCTACGAAGCATCCAATTTAAAGATCTCCTTGTCCACCGCGAAAACACTTCAGAATTCGGATACATGCAACGAAATCGATACGACGGCACTTACATGTCAAGTCCAAATTCACACTAGTGCTTTGGGATCGCTAACGGCAGCGATGGAAGAAGATACAAATCAGACTTCACAACAATCAAGAAACTGGCGGATTTTTCATATATGAAAAATGTACCTCGTGGCGCAAAGTACTTTGGGTGACACTGGCTCTTTAACGTCGGTATTTTGACGGGGGTGGAAGAGGGGGGGGGTTTGACTGGGCCAATTTGCTCGCCCCCCAGTTATTTCATCCTTGCAACGGACCTGATGACCCCTTACCGTACCAGCTACACATATACTGTGATGAACAATAATCTTTCATTTGGCTTGAAAATATACTCGGATATTTGTCTGCGGAGATTACTTTTTCCTAGATCTTCTTACTGACATCAGGTAAATATAAGACAATTGTATTCCAGATGTCAAATTCTGGCGATAAAATATTTTTGTATCTCAATGTAAAAGTCAATGATTCATGCAATTTCTGAACTAATGTTACTTTAGTAAGGATCGCTCGATGGCTGAAAAATGACGTCTATATGCTGTGTCCCTAAATAGCATGCACAGGGCGCGAACGTAGCCCATGCAGCTAATTTTCGAAAAAAGCTTCATTAAAAATGAATATAAGTACTAATGCCGCTAAAATAGAACAAACTGAATGCAAGGCTAGCACTACGGCAAAGGGCTGATTTATTTAATGGCCAATATTTCGGCTAACAAAATTAGCCTGGCCCTGCGGAAGGCTAATTTTGTTAGCCGAAATATTGGCCACTAAATAAATCAGCCCTTTGCCGTAGTGCCAGCCTTGCATTCAGTTTGTTCTATTACACTTTGAGTGACGTCTGGCTCCAGCATCTCTACACCAGAGATCCGGCAATACCGAACCAGTGCGGTTCGGGTTATTATCATTATCATTATCATTATCATTATCATTATCATTATCATTATCATTATCATTATCATTATCATTATTATTTTACTTTCTTTCTGGTATGATTGTTTTGATAAATATTGCCCTCAGTCGCTTTGGATCGCAACGGTGCGTTGCTGCATGATTGTTCAGTTTTGGTATAGGTAGCGATGACTGGTGACATGAGAAGGTGATCATAAGCGATTGTATGGAAACTAGCCTCAAGTTTATTCTGTACCGGGCACTCTATCGTAAGCGCATGCACTTGGCTGTTTTAACGCGAGGAACTTTCAAAGCCTTATCTCCAAGCGGCAAATCATCTCCATTTCACTTGCGAAATAAAACTCCAGGTGCCTTTTAAACCTTTGAAAGAGGCTGTTTATAACCGGAATTTAAAAATTTCTTAGCTAATGTTTTCTAGATCTAAATTCATGTTCCCTTTGCTAGTAGTACAGAAAGCACAACACATTATGTTAGTAAGCACTCTTAATTTCCATCACTGAAGTTATCTTCCGATCGGTCATATTAAACACATGCGTGCTTGCAATCGCGAGTTTCTAAAAGTTGCGGCTCAACTCATTGTAGTACACTTTTTTCATTTTAGGTCGAAAGTAATGGCCAAGAATAGATTCGAGAAGATTTCCCACGATGCCGACACAGAGAAAGTCGGCTTTGTGTCTCTAATTTTGTTTCGATGGATGAACATTGTCTTCAAGACGGGCAATGAACGAGCTCTAGAGGAAACTGATTTTTTACCACTTGCAAAAGAAAACAGTTCCTGCTTTGTGACTGAACAACTTGAAACAAAATGGAACGAAGAGCAAACAAAGTGCAAAGAAACAGGGAAAAGACCAAAACGTTGGAAAAGCGTTATGAAGATGCTCTCTGTTAAGGATGTTTTAGTCCTTATTACTATGGGTGGCTTAACAACACTTTGCCGCATTTTTGACCCATTGCTTCTCGGATATTTCATGGTATCTTTGTTGTATGCTGAATCGCACCATAGTTATCTTCTCTATGGTTGTGCTTTAGCTATGTTCATCAATAACGTGATCCGTTGCCTCTGTCAACACCAACTCGCATACCGAGGTGAAGTGTTAAGCATCAGAATTAGCAGCGCCCTAAAAGGACTAGTTTACCTCAAGGTAAGCGATAATATTTTATACTTTGATACAATGGACAGAATAAAACTCGCGCTTTTATCGCGATCCAGTGGTCTCTTTTGATTGCGTTTGAGACGGCGTTATTTTGCGATAATGTCGTCTGAAAATGCTAGCTTGTGATTGGTTTAAAAACTGTCATGACAACGCGGCCAAGGTCGAACTTCAAAACTTTTCTTTACAAAACTACCAGCAAAAGTTTAGTTTTCAACCTACCTTGACGGATTGCCAAAAATGCGAGTGCTAAAGACTTAAAGTGCCACTGGGACGAAAATTCATAGGTTTATTTCGGCCAAATTCTGTCGCAGAATATCGCGTTTTGTTCATATTTCTCCAGAAAACTGAACAACAAACCTTCCATCCTAATACTTTTTAGCTCCAAAGTCGCGTAAAATGTGTCCGCCATTACTAAAAACGTGTTCCTTGAATTGGTGATTGCGCAATTTAATAGCTTGTGACGTCAGAGGCTCACCTCAGTCGCGCTTCCTTGTGTTTTGACTGAAGATGTCTACCGTCGACAGCGAAACCTCCGAAGAGTATTTCTACGATTCGGAACAGTCTTTAGCTTCCGAAGCCTCTGAGGATTCGTTTCATTCGGCAAATGAAGAATTTTTCTTACCGTACGATGTAAGAGCTGATGTGAGGTTTCAACTAATAATCTTGTCAACAAACTGTTTAAAGTTTTTTTTCTCGCCGTATTATTTGAGTTATTTGGCGGGAGTTCAAAACATAAGCGAAATATGCTTAGACAATGATTGTAGTTCAGGCCCCAGTTGCTCAAAAAGTGGATAACTCTTTTTCAACGGATAAGTCGCTGTCCGGTGGATAAAATTTATCGCTTCGTCTCAGTTGTTCAAAGCTTGGATAGCGCCGATCCAGCCAGCTGTTCAGCCGCTATCCAGCGATCATAAAGTTGTCCATTCCAAGATAGGTTGTGTAACTTTTATCCAATGTAAACCTGTAGCAAAATAGACATGGCTACGATTCGGAACAGTCTTTAGCTTCCGAAGCCTCTGAGGATTCGTTTTATTCGGCAAATGAAGAATTTTTCTCACCGTACGATGTAAGAACTGATGTGAGGTTTCAACTAATAATCTTGTCAACAAACTGTTTAAAGTTTTTTTTCTCGCCGTATTATTGGAGTTATTTGGCGGGAGTTCAAAACATAAGCGAAATATGCTTAGACAATGATTGTAGTTCAGGCCCCAGTTGCTCAAAAAGTGGATAACTCTTTTTCAACGGATAAGTCGCTGTCCGGTGGATAAAATTTATCGCTGTGGCTAAATGACCGGCAGCCGGTCGAGGTTTTCAAAACACTAAATGACCGGCAGTTCTATATTTTTGACAAATTTAGGAAAATCGAATAATTTATCCGATCTAAACTATGATATTTTGATTAAGATGTGTTTAGCGATTCGGAAGACCTTAATAGTTTTTAAACTCAACCTTTTGTTTACCCTGGGCATAGAGTACGAAGCGATGTGTCGTGACAATTATTAATAAGTTCTGTTCAGGGCTGACTGCCGGTCAAGGTTTTCAAAACACTAAATGACCGGCAGTCCGATTTATAGTTTGGCAATTTCGGCTAAATCGACGAACCCATCCCATCCAAAGGATGATATTTTGATTAAGATGTGTTAAGCGATTGGGAAGACCCTAATAGTTTTTAAACTCAACCTTTAGTTTTCGCTGGGCATAGATCGTGAGTTGCGAAACTCCACACATTACTGCCGGTCAACGTTGTCAAAACACTAAATGACCGGGAGTTTTTAATTATATTTTTTGACAAATTCAGGAAAATCGAAGAATTTTCCCAACCTAAACTATGATATTTTGATTAAGACGTGTTAAGCGATTTGAAAGACTTTCGTTTCGAAACTGATCCCTTGGTTTACTTTGCGCTTGAAATTTTGTGCTGGGAGAGGGAATTCGTGACAACACATTCATTTCTGGTTGAGTATTAACAACTGTTTGACAATCAAAATTTTCTCGCTACAATTTTGGTAAAACTTTTATCAAGAAAAAAAGGATCTGCGTTAGTCAAATCATTTATCTTTCGTTTTGCCCAGCAAGAACTAGGAAGCGCTTTTACATCTGTAGCTGCTCCAGGATATAATATGGGTTGAGGCATGTGGTGTTTCGTGACACTTTACGCGACTGTTGGCGGGAAATGTTGAGATTTAAAACCATAAAAGTCTTCCGAATTGCCTAACACATCTTAATCAAAATATCATCCTTTGGGTCGGATGGGTTCGGCGATGTAGCCGAAATTGCCAAAAAAATCGGACTGCCGGTCATTTAGTGTTTTGACGACCTTGACCGGCAATTGTTTCGCAACTCATGGCTCCGTATTCTATGCCCAGCGTAAACAAAATGTTGAGTTTTAAAAAGTATAAAAGACTTCCGAATCGCTTAACACATCTTAATCAAAATATCATTCTTTGGATCGGATGGGTTCGTCAATTTAGCCGAAATTGCCAAACTAATCGGACTGCCGGTCATTTAGTGTTTTGAAAACCTTGACCGGTGTCACAGCGGATTTGGACCCCCCCGCGGATTTGGACCCCCCCGGTCCAGATCCGCTAGCGGATTTGGACCCCCCGGTCCAAATCCGCTAGCGGATATGGACCCCCTCTCGCGGATTTGGACCCCCCTGAAAATAAGCGTTCTATTGAGTAAAATTGGTAAAATTGTTTTTTGGAGCTGTTAAAGAGGCAAAATAAAAATATTGAAGCAGTTTTTCTTTTCAAATAATCTTTAATACTTAGGGTAAAAAAGAACCTACAACGCTAGTTTGAATCGATAAATTTTAAAAACTAAACTTTCTTGAAGATATCTTACAACAATTTTCTACCATAGCTGACTTAAAGCGAATTTATAAAGCTGCGCTAAGAAAAACAATAGTATTTGACATCAGCTTGCCGCGGTAATTGGAGGGACGGAGTAGCAAGCTTACTTTAAAAATTAGCTTTTCTTCTCACCTTTTTCTCACCTCAAATTAATTTTTTTGGAATAAATATTAACAACATGAGTAAAAGAAAAAAATAAGATTTTAAAATCGCACCGTCTGTAAGAAATACCGCAGCGCGTGTTTCAGACACTTTTAGAAGTTTTGTGGCTTTGTGGTAGCACTCCAGTTTACTGAACCTTAAGGACCCTTAAGCATGACTCTGCTATTTTTCATTAAAATGAACAAGAGAAATCACTTTGCCTAGCGTGTGTACGTAAGCACGCTTTTTGAGAAATTAACTGATCTAATTTTTTCTTCAAAGACGCACTGTTGAAATTAGCTCTTTATTTAGAGGCCTTTTGTAACATCGATGACATAGTTAACATGCGATAACTGAATTTTGAATTTTTTGAATTTTGTTGCAGCAAAGTCTTGGTGTTTTTCTTGGTGTCCTCACGACTTATACAAATTCAAAACATGATGATTGGAAAAGGTTCTGAAAAAAACATCCTGTGAAGTTGTGTAATCAAGCAAACTTTTTTTGCAGGGCGCACAATGCGATTCTCAACCAAGAGGTGTTACTTTAAAACCTCTTTTGTTAAACCGCCCGTTCAAACTAGAGGTGTTACTTTAAAACCTCCTTTGTTAAACCGCCCATTCAAACTATGTTAAATTCAGTATCCTGGAAAAGTAATAACAACGCGTATGAAAGAAAACAAGATTTTAAAATCGTATCTTCTGTAAGAAATACCGCAGCGCGTGCTTTAACTGCAACGTTTAGAGGTTTGGCTATGTGCCTAAAACGAACGGTCAATTTACTTGATCTAAAGTCTGACTCTACCTCTATTATGAAGAGGTTTGCAGTATTTTGAAACCCAAACGAAACGTTTCTTCGGCAAGATTGAAAAGTGAAATTATTTCGGTACTTTATATGCGAATAACAGCGTGGGTTTTTACAATTACATAGGGGGTCCAAATCCGCGAAGGGGGTCCAAATCCGCTAGCGGATTGGGTCCCCCGGGGGTCCATATTCGCTAGCGGATTTGGACCGGGGGGTCCAAATCCGCTAGCGAATTTGGACCGGGGGGTCCAAATTTGGGGGGGTCCAAATCTGCTGGGACACCGGCAGTCAGCCCTGAACAGAACTTAAGTGTCACAACACATCGTTTCGTACTCTATGCCCAGCGCAAACAAAAGGTTGAGTTTAAAAACTATGAAGGTCTTCCAAATCGCTTAACACATCTTAATCAAAATATCATAGTTTAGATCGGATAAATTGTTCGATTTTCCTAAATTTGTCAAAAATATTAGACTGCCGGTCATTTAGTGTTTTGAAAACCTTGACCGGCTGCCGGTCATTTAGCCACAGCGAAAATTTATCGCTTCATCTCAGTTGTTCAAAGCTTGGATAGCGCCGATCCAGCCAGCTGTTCAGCCGCTATCCAGCGATCATAAAGTTGTCCATTCCAAGATAGGTTGTGTAACTTTTATCCACTGTAAACCTGTAGCAAAATAGACATGGCTATTCGAAGAATTGATCTTTTAAGCTGTGGAAATTTAGACAAAACACCTATGAAAACTTTAGACTTTGATGCTCGCGAATTCTCAACCATGGGTCGGTCGATGTTACTGTTGGTGTGGGAGAAAATAAAAGAAGCGGTACTTTGTCTGCCGTTGTTTATGTTCATTATATATTATAAAAAAAAGCAGTGAAATTTTTGGCCATTCTTGGCATAGTCTGGGAAACTTTCTTGAAAAACTGTAATTGTTGTAATCAGCTGGCAGGCAGCTTATCGTGTCTATCATAGCACAGTGGTCACTCAACACATTGAAACACGTGCTTGGCGCTGCTAAATATTTTAAACAGTTTTTACAGAATTCTTTTTCTGAGCCGAAAGAAGTGAAATAAATCAAAACCTTTTTTTTTTTCAAGAACTGGAGGCCTTGTGTGACCGGAATCTAAATATTTGTAGTCAAAATTAAAAGTCACAAGGAAAATTTTCCGCTGCTCAACAACAACATGCGGACCGCCGAGGAAACGAAGCTTTCGCTTGCTTTATTCGTTGCGTAAAAATAATAACTTGACATTTAATCACTTTTCTTAGTACTTCATTTACTAAGATTGCTATGACAGGTAAAAATAAATAACATTGTTAAACCCTTAGGCAAATAGTGGCGTGTGATATTTTTTTCCCAACTTCATTTTCCACGCACCGACGATCCGATCTATTAAAGCCTTTATCTCGAACAACAACAACAACATTTTATTTGCATTTCCAATCACAAATGCCATTGCACATAGAAAGGAGAAAGAAAAAAAGTTGCAAAATCGATTAATTTACAATTCCTGTGTCTATTGATCCATTTCTTAATGCAAAAGCTTCGTAAATGAAGTAACCTAATTTTAAGAATCGAAATCGGAATATTTACTAATAATATCGTCCATTAAAGATTTTCTAATTGCATCATATCTATTGCAAGATAAGAGGAAGTGTACTTCGTTTTCAACTTCATTTGAGCTGCAGCATTGACAAATTCTCAGATGCTCAGGGAGTTTAGGGGTGGAATGTCTGCCATTTTCAATTCTTAGGTTGTAATTACCTAACCTAAGTTTTGCTACTGCCCGAACAATAATGTCAATCGACTGTTCACCGACAGGGAATAAAGAGAGAAAAGTTTCGCCACATTCAGGATGGTATGTTATAAAATAAATGTCCATGCTTCTAAGCGATTACTGCTCTGAAATTAACACACGCGGAATTAAAAAAGGAAAAGATAAGCAGTACAAACTATATCAGCTTCATCACGGCGGTCAGGATTGCATTCGCCGAGGACCTTCGCGCTAGCAGACGGCAGAACTGAAAGGGTTTTCCACGACAATAATAAATTTCAAAATACGTTAAAAGAAACTCAGTTTTGCACAATGGTGGATGCGTTAAAGAAGAAACAAACTATCACTTCAACTGCGTTATAAGATTAGGTAAGTTACCTTTCGTCTTGTTCGCGCATATAAAGTTTTTTTTTCGGTCCTTTTTTCCATATAGTTGGAATGGGCATGGAATGATCGACCTCGGGGATCTTGCGATATGAACAGCCTTCTGGAAAAACTCGTCCGTGAAGTGATCAAAATGCCTCTCGGGTTGAAATTCGCACTGTGTGTGATTAAGAACATTGTCCTTTTTTCCATTGGGGGTCCACTCGCAGGGCTTCAATGAAGGAAAATACCAACTCGGTGGTTGGATTTATTGTTGTTGCATTGTACAACACAAGTACTACCTGTCATTACTGCTGCAGCAAGGAAGATTTCAAAGTCGTAGACAAACACTTGGCAAGAAATCTTTCCTCGAGGACAATTTACTTTCCCGTGGCAAGTAACCATGTGAAGGCACTAGGTTTGAGGTGAGCCTCTGATGTCACTTCCGCTCATTCGCAAGCCAGCTTCCGGAACAAGGGCCAGTAATGGCGGCCGCAAAATCTCGACAAAAACCGTCCAAAAAAAGCGACTTCTAGTTGTCGTAATAAGTTAAAATTTGCCAAGGTGACTAAGAACCACAAACTATGTTCGAAAATGTAAAAATATGGAATACCAAAATTCTGGTCTCAGTGGCACTTTAAAACTGTGTTTGTTTCTTTAAAACAGTTTGTTTTTCAGTTTTTATTTCGCCATGCGCGAGCAGGATTGCGTTATCATTTGTGTTCCAGCTTTAGCCTGGAAAAGAAGTTGATTGTCACGTTATTCTATTATATTGTCGATCCCTTCGTTTGAAAAAATTATGTTGATGCACTGACAGAGTTTATTTTGTTTCATTAGGCAATTCTGGGTTGAAAAAGCGGCGAATTCAAACATTTTGCTGAAAAACCAAAACTGTTTTCGTAAGCAAGTATCGCGCGTGCAAATCTTCACGACGAGTAAGAATTTCTATTTTGATCCACAGAAATTATTGCTCTGGCTTTTTGTTTTTTCGCAAAAAAAAGAGACATGGATCGCGATAGAAAACACTAAATTCGATTTTGAGACGACATTACGGCTTTGTAATGACGGCGTTGGGAGAAAATATATTCCCTATTCCGGAATATATTTTCTCCCAACTAGCCGTCATTATAAAGCCGTCATGTCGTCTCAAAATCGAATTTAGTTTATATGATTGCTCTAGGGGAGTTTGAGAAAAAGAAAAGGAAAGAGGCAAAGGTAAAAGGTAAAGTCGCACACGAGCAAAGGGAGGCTACAAGGCCGGAGCTTATCACGGTTTTTGTAGCATGAAGCAACTGAGAGTATTGCTATTTCCCCCTGGAAAGGATGCTAGTCCATCGCAGGGTTACCCCCAGCAGTATGTCGCCGGTACTTATTTTTTACACCTGGGTGAGAAGAGAGACAAAGTGGGGTAAAGTTTCTTGTCTAAGGAAGCAACACGATGGCAGGGACTGGGGCTCGAAGCACCGACCTTTAGATCTGAAGTCCAACGCGCCAACCACTACACCACCGCGCCCCCACGAAATAGGCAAAAAGAACAAAAAAAGATAGAAAAGAAAAAAATGGGAAAATGTCACACGCCCGGAATCGAACCGGTAGCCGCGCCTTAGAATTGATCACGCGCGCTTTTATGCGATAGGAGAAGCCACACAGAGAGAGCAGTTGATTTAAGTATGACCGTGACCGTGACCGTGGCGTGGTATGTATGGACAAGGTGTGTCAGATGTAGTAGTTAGACAACAACAACAACAACAACAACAACAACAACATCCTTTATTTATACACGATATAAGTTTAAAGCAGAAGGCTTGCTTGTGGGGTCGTGTTTCTAGCTACAAATTAAAACATAACTATAAAGTCACTCATTTTTCGTGAGTAATGAAAGCCCATTCACTTTTCAGTTTTGATCTCACTGTGTATTGCAGTTCCTAAAGCTAGTCTCTGAAAGCAAATAGAAAGAACCCATTGTTTTTATTCATTTGTAGACGCTTCTTCTTGGGAAGGATGTATTGTTGAAGTTTTCAACAGGTCACGTGATTGGCCTTGTGTCAAACGATATTCAGCGACTGGAGGAGGAACTTGTCAAGTGGTTTTTCTATATAACGCTCTCGGTTATTGACATCGCAGTGGGGACCTCTTTACTCGTCTATTTTATTGGCTGGCAGGCTCTAATGGGAGTCATTTTCCTGTGTTTGCTTCCACCATATTTCGCTGGGTTGTCCTACGCTGGTGCTGCACTGCGCCGCCGCACAGCCAAAGTTTCCGACCGTCGCATCTCCTTGATAAATCAAGTGATCTCAGGAATCCGCGCCATCAAAGTGCACGCGTGGGAAGATCAATATCGGGAAAAGATACGAAATACGCGAAGGTTTGAAGAAAACTAGTTCCTAAGCTACTGTTAGTCCACCAGTCTACAATGACTTGGAAATAATTAACAAAATTTATTTGGAGTTCGGCAGTTTTTATTGTCTAGTTTTGATATTTCATCTACTGACAATTCTGAGAAGTTTTTTTCATTCAGTAACATGATACTGGCGGTTAGCTACGTTATGCTAGGGAGGGAGTACTCAATTAAGTTTTGCAGGGGAAGGTTCCTAGACGAGGGTTCCCTCGCCCTTTCATATAATAAATTTATCAAATTGAGACCCCATCCATAAACCTAAATCAGAAATTGCACCTTTCTTAGACCTCAACGCTTCAAGTAGACCATCGCTAGCTTAATTCGCTTGAAGGCTCAAACAAAGCAACATGCAGCATTTCACAAGCGTCGGACGAGGAAAACATTTTTTGAGACCTCAACTTGAATCGAACCCATGACCTTCCAGACACCAGTCGAGGGTGGTGACATGCTTCTGACACGCGTCCTGGATACTGCTAGGATCAATATGTAACATTGTCCAATGCCATCATGTCTTATCTTTCAGTTTATCTTTATTTTCTTTGCAGAGAAGAAAGCGGCATAATCCGTAAGAAGATTGCCGTTCTATCAGGAGTGGCTGCTTTGGAATACACTACTGCACCTATGGCGACCCTTGTGTCTGTCATCACTCTTGTACTGACTGGCCAGCCTCTCACACCTGTTAACGTTTTCATGCTCATCTGTTTTATCAGTCTATTAAGAATGACCATTTGCTTGTTCTTGGCCTACGGTTTCCTTGAAACATACGAAGCGTATGCTTCACTGGGCAGAATAGAAGAGTTTCTCGTTTTGGAAGATCTACCTTCCATGTGTTTTGATCAGGCTGCTGATGGGAGAATCAACACCGACGGAGGCTTTCCGACTTTAAGGAGAAATAGTCTGACAGATCTCCATCGCGTAGAAAGTCAAGACGTTTCCGTACCTCATAATAAAGTTAAGGAACTGAAAAAACCAACAGTTTTACGTGTGACAAGATTGGCGAAGAAACAACTCAAGCGCGAAGATGAATTTATTCTGCAGGATATCGAATTCACCGCTGAGTCAGGGAGCTTGACGATCATCACCGGACCAGTAGGAAGTGGAAAGTCTACCTTTCTCTCAGCAATCGCTGGCGAGATCCCAGCCACAAGTGGGACCATAAGCCGCAAAGGATCTGTTGTTTACGTGCCGCAGATAGCGTGGATTTTCTCTGGAACTATAAGAGAAAATATTTTGTTTGGTGAACCATACGATGAAGCCAAGTACACCAGAATAATTGAAGCGTGCGCCCTAAAGGAAGACATTCAGCACTTTCCCGACTGCGACCAAACGGTTGTTGGAGAACGTGGGGAAGTTCTCAGCGGAGGCCAGCGGACGAGAGTAAGCTTAGCACGCGCAGTTTATGCCGATGCAGACATCTTCCTGTTGGATGACCCACTGAGTGCTGTGGATTTCAACGTTGGCCAACATATCTTTGAAAAGTGCATCAAAGGCCTACTGGGTCAGAAAACCCGAGTGATAACTTCACATCAAGAGCATCACATGAAAGAAGCTGATAACGTGATTGTATTATACAAAGGTCGTGTGCTTGGGAAAGGAAGTTTCACTGTACTAAAGCAAGAAGGTGTTCTGAATACAACTGTCGACCCACGCTATAAGATAACAAACGAGAATAAGTCAGATAGTATTTCTGTCGGGGACAACGAAAAGAAAGATGAAGTTCCTGATAGTTGTCATGGAATCGTCCCAGAGATCACTGAAGCTAAGGGTCTCCAAATATCAGACGAAGAACGCACAATCGGAGTGGTGTCATCTAAACTTTACTGGAACTACTTCAGAAGCGGAGTACCTTCGCTGGTCATTATTGCAGTATTGTGTTTGTGCCTTGTTACTCAAGGTAAGCCGGAGCACTTTTTTTTGCTGATTCTGAATCTCTTGTTACTTCGATAAGTTAACAAGATTAATAAATAACTAAAGGTAGTTACAACTGGCGGGACTTGTAAGTAGCGAGCTTCTCGGTGATACCACAGGGTGAGGCCTTGAAAAGTGAAATAATCTTTCTCGTACTTGCTAGAACCTAACTGCAATACAGCGCTTAGACCGGACACTTATCAAAATCCTGCCTTAATTTGAGAACCTCCAGAGGGCATGATTACATTACGAACAAGGGACGTTTTAAAAGTTGCGGAAAAGGAAACGGAGCCTTGAAAAAATTGCTAAATCTCCACATCTCAATCTTTTTTCAGCAATGATTGTCTTTCCTGATGTGTGGCTGTCACTTCTCACAAAGAAGCGTCC